>CM061070.1:130180056-130747556 GCA_030762895.1 Sophora flavescens | reverse complement strand
TTTTCTCTAGAACTTGACTTGAAACCATTTCAAAACTTAAAAATTTTTGGAAACATTTTTGAAAATGATTGAGGCAATAGGTATTTTCTGGCCTTCTGAGCTTTGAATGAACAAATGCTACCCCTTAGTTGCCCAATTTTGAGCCTGAAAGAATAAAAATGCTTTTCTTGGTACCCTGGAATATGTTGATGAATGATGTTTGATAAGGGACCTTCTAAAGTATTAAAAAAGGGTAAAAGGGTAGTTGAAAAAAGTTTGGGAAAAGAATCAAAAAAAAAAAAAATTTCTCTTGATTTGAAAAATCTTCCCTTCTCCAAATAAAAGAAAAAGAAAAGAAAAAAAATAAAAATAAATAGAGAAGGGGATGACGAAAAGAAAAGTGAGAAATAAAAAGAAAAAGAAAGAAAAGAAAGGTGGAAAAATAAATCGAAAACCCAAGAAGGTATTTTAGAAGGTCATGTTTACAATGCTTGATGTTTATGTAGCCTTTTGAAATGTCATTTTCTTGTTATCCCCACCTAACGATTAATCCCATGGCCACGTTACAACCAAGCGAAAGACCTCTTGATTCTTAATTGTTTTCATTAATAAAGTAGAGATTTGGTTGATAGTCAAGCCTATGGTAGGATTCATTCCTTGAGGAAAATTGAGTGAAATGTCTTATCCCCTAAACACTTGAGTAAGGTGAGGAAAGAGAACCAAGCAAATGAACAAGCTTGGGGTGAGCTTCAGATGAGAAAGAGTGCTCAAATCAGTGAGAATATGAATCGGAGGAACCAAAGACTCTAATTGGACTTGAATTGATTGTCTCTTGCTGATTTGTTTGAAATGCCTATTACTTGGATCATTTACTCGGGTTCTTGGTTCACTATCAATGTTCTGTTTATTCTTCTGGCCTTAGTGATTGCTTGAGGACAAGCAATTGAATAAGCTTGGGGTGATTTGATAGTGTGATTTTACATGATATTTTCTATATACTTTTGCATGCATTTTGCATATAGATTAGGCATTCTTAGTTTGATTTTTATTAGATTTTCCCTTGGAACGGGTGAAGCGGTTTCTTGGTGTTGTTTTGCAGGAATTCAAGGAAAAATTCTCAACTACCCAAAAACTTGTTGACGAATCTGGGCAAGTATACCCAGTCGTGCAAGTAATACGGTGGTAAGACCGGTTTATCGTATCCACGGGGATTGGATGTCAACTACCAATTCGCAAACTCAGCAACTATCTAGACTAAACAGAGAGTTCAAAACAAGCAAAAGAAAAGAAATAAATCTTTTTGTCTTTTTGGGGACTTTTGACAAACACTTGGCGTGCAGAAAGGATATGCTGGGACTAGACTTCACCAAACCTCTAACTCATGTACTATCAGGACTAGATACCTCCCATTCATGCTTCAGATATTAAAATCAATCCACTAAACTACTCAAACCCCGATTCCTCGGATGGCAAGAGCCTAAATCCACTAATAGACCCTAATTCCTTAGGTGGCCTAGATTAATGAATTTGCATTAAGATTAGGGATTACGCGATTACTAATAAACCTAGTTCCATTCCTAGATACAAGGCTTACTAGGTGATTAAATTCAGTTCGGTTGTATGATACGAACGTTCCCATTGCATACCAAAACACAAATCAAGTCATGGGGGTGCTAGCCACAACAAGCATTAAGCACAGAAAAATAACCACTAATATGAAGACATGAACATAGAATAATCCGTCAAGATAAATACATAAACATAGGTTTGATTACATCTAACCCCAACACAGGGATTTAACTACTCATAAACAAAGAAAACCAAACCAGAGAAATAGGAAGGAAGAGGAGAGAAGAGGCTCCATGTGAGCTTTCCTTCTTCTTCAAAGCAATCCCTCTTGGCTCCCTTCTAGGGTTGAAACCCTAGCCCCATTAGCGGCCCTCTAAATGCCTTCAAATGCCTCCCCTTTTGACCCTTTGTTCCAGTCTCCTTGCTCTTATTTATAGGTCTGAAGCATCCCCGGGCGGTGATGGCCATCCCGGCCAGGACGTGACGCGTTATGGAGTGGGCGTACTTGCACAAAATGGAGTCTCGCGAGGCGAGCCCTATGTTCGCCCCAACAAAACCCTAATTTTTACTCTATCACCGGCCGTGATGCATATCATGGGCGAGCCGTGATAGCCTTCCCGACTTTTGCCTTCTTCTTGCTTCGATCATGGCCGTGATGGTCATCACCGACCACCGGACGGGCTCTGTTTGGCTCATATTCTTCACTTTTCAAGCTCTATTTCATCCAAGCTCCATCAAGGCTAATTTTGAGCATTTTTCCTTGAATTCCTGCAAAACAACACCAAGAAACCGCTTCACCCGTTCCAAGGGAAAATCTAATAAAAATCAAACTAAGAATGCCTAATCTATATGCAAAATGCATGCAAAAGTATATAGAAAATATCATGTAAAATCACACTATCAAATCACCCCAAGCTTATTCAATTGCTTGTCCTCAAGCAATCACTAAGGCCAAAAGAATAAACAGAACATTGATAGTGAACCAAGAACCCGAGTAAATGATCCAAGTAATAGGCATTTCAAACAAATCAGCAAGAGACAATCAATTCAAGTCCAATTAGAGGCTTAGGTTCCTCCGATTCATATTCTCACTGATTTGAGCACTCTTTCTCATCTGAAGCTCACCCCAAGCTTGTTCATTTGCTTGGTTCTCTTTCCTCACCTTACTCAAGTGTTTAGGGGATAAGACAGTTCACTCAATTTTCCTCAAGGAATGAATCCTACCATAGGCTTGACTATCAACCAAATCTCTACTTTATTAATGAAAACAATTAAGAATCAAGAGGTCTTTCGCTTGGTTGTAACGTGGCCATGGGATTAATCGTTAGGTGGGGATAACAAGAAAATGACATTTCAAAAGGCTACATAAACATCAAGCATTGCAAACATGACCTTCTAAAATACCTTCTTGGGTTTTCGATTTATTTTTCCACCTTTCTTTTCTTTCTTTTTCTTTTTATTTCTCACTTTTCTTTTTGTCATCCCCTTCTCTATTTATTTTTATTTTTTTTTCTTTTCTTTTTCTTTTATTTGGAGAAGGGAAGATTTTTCAAATCAAGAGAATTATTTTTTTTTTTATTCTTTTCCCAAACTTTTTTCAACTACCCTTTTACCCTTTTTTAATACTTTAGAAGGTCCCTTATCAAACATCATTCATCAACATATTCCAGGGTACCAAGAAAAGCATTTTTATTCTTTCAGGCTCAAAATTGGGCAACTAAGGGGTAGCATTTGTTCATTCAAAGCTCAGAAGGCCAGAAAAATACCTATTGCCTCAATCATTTTCAAAAATGTTTCCAAAAATTTTTAAGTTTTGAAATGGTTTCAAGTCAAGTTCTAGAGAAAACAATCCAAGAGGAATAACCACTCTAACAACAAGAATGGGGTCAAATTTTGTGAGTACCCCTTTATGGCTCAAAATCTCACATTTTAGTAGTTCAACCATCAATGAGAGACACAAATCTACAGAACCATATGCTAATTATCAACTATCCAAGATTATCTCAAACATTTTCATTTGCAGCCATATCACAAGAATAAACAGAATTGGGTTCAACAATTCACTATCACAAATTATGGGGCACTTAGTTCTCACAATTGGATGCAAAATCTAAGCAAGGGCAATATAATTGTGTGATCATGCAAACTATCATGCAAAACTATATGAATGCAACATGAAAAATGCAAATGCAAAATACCCCTACCCCAAGCTTAAGAATTTACATTGTCCCCAATGTAAACAATCAAGATGAGGAGAGGAAAAAAAATTATAAAATAAAACAAAAAATTGGAACGACTTACAGAGGCGGTAGCGGGTGTTGGCTTTCATTTCAGTCAGAAACTGCTTGAAAGTTGGGTTGCTTTTTCTTGTCTTTTTGCTCTCCCTTCCTTCTTTCTTACCCTGGAATCACTTGGCAATTTTATTAGTAAAAGAAAACTCTTGATCTTCTCAAATTATTCAAGAGTTTAAAAGTCAAAAACAAAAGGAAAAGGAAAAGAAATATTGGGTTGCCTCCCAATAAGCGCTTCTTTAATGTCACTAGCTTGACTTATTAAAAAGCATCCACCTGGATCCTCCTCCCGGATCAAATGGAAATTGGGGTGGTGATTGTAGCAGTAAAATAACTTTATTCTCAATTCCACCCAGCCATTGGGTGAAATATCCATTGACCTTTGCAATTATAAATTCACTTCCTCTCGGGTCAAGTGGAATTTTCAAGAGGAAGTGTGACATACAAGTGGAAGGGGCTAACTTACCATTATCCACACATGCATGCAAGCCAACATATTTATTTAATGCAGAAAATTCAGCAAGCATGGTGGAGGGAGTGCTTTCCAAATGCACCGCCTTCTCACTTGTTCCTCTCCAAGGATGTGTGGAAGGTAATTCCTCTTGTTGTTGTTCACTTACCACCACCACTTCATCTTCAATTTGATCCATTCCCATAACCAGATTTTTCTCAAATTCGGCTTCATGTGGCTCTATGGGAATCATACATGGTGGTGGAGGTGGCAAATATGAGCAAAAGGTTTCCCAATCCTCCTCGGAGAAGTTATATGTAAGCCTTCCCGTCGTATAATCAACTTGTGCGGGAGTAACATGGTCCATCAAATCCATGACGTCTCCCAAACACCAGTTGTCTTCCAAAACGCGACTGGAGGCTTCCTCATCAGGTGGATAATAAAAATTTTCCATGAATTTCGTCCACCTTGCAAAAACAAAACTCAAACAAGAAGATCAAATATATACAGAAAATAAAATAATAAAATAAAATGTCTAAATTAGTTGCCTCCTCTGTTACTAATGATATTGGCAAAACCAATCCCCGGCAACGGCGCCAAAAACTTGTTGGACAGATCTGGGCAAGTATACCCAGTCGTGCAAGTAATACGGTGGTGAGACCGGTTATCGTATCCACGGGGATTGGATGTCAAGTACCAATTCACAAACTCAGCAACTATCTAGACTAAACTATAAATCAAGAGAAGTCAAAATAAACAAAAGAAAAGAAATAAAATCTTTTTGTCTTTTTGGGGACTTTTAACAAACACTTGGCGTGCAGAAAGGATATGTTGGGACCAGACTTCACCAAACCTCTATCTCATGCAATATCAGGACTAGATACCTCCCATTCATGCTTCAGATATTAAAATCAATCCACTAAATTACTCAAACCCCGATTCCTCGGATGGCAAGAGCCTAAATCCACTAATAGACCCTAATTCCTTAGGTGGCCTAGATTAATGAATTTGCATTAAGATTAGGGATCATGTGATTACTAATAAACCTAGTTCCATTCCTAGATACAAGGCTTACTAGGTGATTAAATTCAGTTCCGGTTATGATACGAACGTCCCCATTGCATACCAAAACACAAATCGAGTCATGGGGGTGCTAGCCACAATAAGTATTAAGCACAGAAAATTAATCACTAATATGAAGACATGAACACAAAATAATCAGTCAAGATAAATACATAATTATCAATTTGGTTACATCTAATCCCAACAACAGGGATTTAACTACTCATAAACAAAGAAAACCAAACCAGAGAAATTGGAGAAGAGGAGAGAAGAGGCTCCATGTGAGCTTTCCTTCTTCTTCAAAGCAACCCCTCTTGGCTCCCTTCTAGGGTTGAAACCCTAGCCCAACCACAGCCTCCAAGTGCCTCCAAATGCCTCCCTCTGGACCCTTTGTTCTGTCTGCTGCGCTCTTATTTATAGGTCTGCTGCGCGTCACGGCCGTGATGGCCATCACGGCCAGGACGTGACGCGTTCTGGAGTGGGCGTACTTGCACAAAATGGAGTCTCGCGAGGCGAGCCCTATGTTCGCGACGCGAAACCCTAATTTTTACTCTATCACGGCCGTGATGCATATCATGGGCAGGCCGTGACAGCTTCTGACTTTTGCCTTCTTCTCTGCTCGATCATGGCCGTGATGGTCATCACGGCCAGGCCGTGATGGGCTCTGTTTGGCTCATATTCTTCACTTTTCAAGCTCTATTTCATCCAAGCTCCATCAAGGCTAATTTTGAGCATTTTTCCTTGAATTCCTGCAAAACAACACCAAGAAACCGCTTCACCCGTTCCAAGGGAAAATCTAATAAAAATCAAACTAAGAATGCCTAATCTATATGCAAAATGCATGCAAAAGTATATAGAAAATATCATGTAAAATCACACTATCAGTCGCTAAACATGATAATTCGGTTGCTATACTGTATAGCGACCGAATTAGAGACCGAATTAAGGGGGTAGCAGAAACCCTGGTGGCTAAATGTTTAGCGACCGAACTTATATTTCGGTCGCAAATATGCGACCGATATTTCGGTCGCAAAAGTATATATTTCGGTCGCCGTATAGTTGGTCGCATACCCAGCTCGCCTAATTTTGTGACCGATATTCGGTCGCTATTTCGGTCACAAATTTTGATTTTCTTTTTTTTTTTTTAATTTTCCTGTAACGATCCTGCCGACCAAATATAGTTTTTCAACTATTACCCCATTGATTTTTAATTTCTGATATAAACAAAATACACCAATATTTTTTTTAAATAAATAGAAAACGTAAATATGATGTACTAACGATCCAAAACACCACAGTCAATATGATCAAGAAAACATATACATTAATTAACGCAAGTTTAATAATGGTTTATAAAAAAAAGTTTAATAAGTACTAATTAACGATCAAAACATAAAAATACACCACAGTCAATAAGTACTAATCAAAATATCAAAACTCATCAATCTTCCAAAGGGATGAACATGTAGAAACGAGAACCCCCAAGGTACTTAAACTTTGCCAATGCACCATTGGACAACAAATACAACTCCCTGATACCATTTGTATCTGTTGCAAAATATGGGCGATCCTCATGGATTACTATATTCCCATTGAACAGATTTCCGCTTTTGTCTTCAATAGTCACAACATGGTGTATTTGTTGTCCCCAACGACGGTAGAATGATCGCGGGATTGAAATCAAATCCTGCAAATACACAAGAACAATTTAGTAAATGATTAGTTTATTCCTTAACCATCATTACGTGAATCCGATCGTTATTCTTAAGTTGATGAGATATCATGCACTGGTCTATATGGATGGCTGTCTCAAAACATTTAGTCGGGTCCATTTTCTGATAAAACGATAAGGAAAACAAGTCATATGTCTAAACTTCATCAAGTGATAATAAGAAAAGATGGAAAGATCCATGTAGCATACTAGCATGTTAAAATAGAACAAATAAATGCAACTTCACATGCAACTTTACAGATTAGCAAACATAGTAGTTTTCAGGAAAGCAGATGCTTTTACGTCGTTTTGAAGGATGGTCATAGAGAGGACTTTTCCTACCGGAAGTGCCTAGATAACCTAGTAAGGATGGTCATCAACAACTATTTCTGGAAAGCTCCATTTCCTAGTGAAACAAATGAGTAAAAAACCAGAGTTGTTTTCATAATATTGTGTACAAAGCTGCTTTCTAATGTGAATAATGTTTTAATGATGACGGCACGTCATGCATGTGCCTGGCAAACTGTGCCTAGCCCTTCATTTTATCTAAACCTATACTTAATCCTTCATTATCTAAGAGACTCGCTTTTGTTGGCTTCAAGAAGAGACTTTCTAATTAAGCTCATGGACTTTAAATTAGTAAATGAATATTAACAACAACAAAGTCATGCCATTTACGAACTAATAACACTTTATCAATTCATTCCAATGCTTATAATGTAAATATATACAAATATGATTCCATAATCATTTCCAAACAAGTTATCAATAAATACATATCAAATTATTCTAATTACATTGATTCATTGTTATTGAAAGATTTTTATTTTAAAGAGAATAAACTATTCTTCATAGCAATCCAAATGTATGAACATGCTCGAGATATAAGTACCGACCTTCAATAAATTTACATCATCAAACAGAAAAGAGATAAGTAGAATTACCAAATGAATCCGATTCAAAATGAGTGAAAAGCTCTCTTGGAATTACAGGCTACAATAATGTTATTAGATCATTTCATACTCCAACAAAGAATATTTTTTTGTTTACAAAGAAGTGAACAAGAACTTGAAATCCCTAAAACCCTCTTTTGAAATTTTTGAAACAGATTCAGACAAGAACCAACAAATTCATGGATTCCAAACGAATCAAAATACAATACAATCAAAATGCATACACGTACAATACGATATGAAATTATTCACAAGAAGTAAAACACTGCATCACAGAGGCTATAGATCATACTATTGTGAGATATTCAAAGACATAAATTCAGCCAAGATATGGAAAGATAAACAGACCAGAAATTACAAGTTCCATATTTAATAGAAAACACATCATTAACACAGGGACAATCTTGTTACTGGACATGTTAAACTAGATTGGTCTTCAAACAACTGCCTCAGTATTGGTCATTTGTTTGAACTATAGCCATGAACTATCCATGTTTGAAATTGTAGACACCTAGCACAAAACAAATTGAAAATCCATAGCACACATCCTCACTAACCAATTTAGATGCATTTCACAAAGCAGAACTGAATCTAAATCAAAGACTAAGATGCTGAAATGGAAGGTAATTTCACAGCTAATTCAACAAGAAGTAAACCAGAAGGGTTCTCAGATTAAATTTTCCCGTTAAATTGGTACGTCAATAATCAACAAAAAACCAAAACCTGTTTATGTTTTACAGTCTCACAGGCAGCAATGGCATTCAGTGGCTCAAGTAAACATCAATTCTAATCTCACAATCTTGACTTTTGATATTTCGATGCATTCTAAAAAAAGTTACAAAAACAGATTTCCCATGCTTTCTCAATGAGAGCTTCCTAATCCTAATAGGAGTGATTAAATAATGACACATGAAAACAAATGATCATCACAACTCACAACTCACATGAAATACACAAGTAGCTCTTCTCAGTAGTAAGCAATAAAGCAAGCAATGAAATACATACAAACCACAAAATTTTTGAAATGAAACAATGAAGCAAAATAAAAAATGATACATAGAGAGTCCATGCATGGTTACCTCAAGGCAGAGCAGGGAATGCATAAAATGAGGAGAGAAGAGGATAGGAGGAGCTCTACGCGTACGTGGTGACCGGAGAGCTGCGTGTTGGTAGCCGGAGTATTGGTTGGCGGCCTGAAACGGAGGGGGGGGGGATTAAAAATAGAGCAGGAAGAGGGGAAAGGAAGAGAGGAGAGGAAGAGGGAAGAGATGGAAGAAGAGGAGGAGGAGGACGGAGGCTTACCGGAGACGGCGGTGGTGGCGGTGCGCACTGCACGGTGGTGGCGACGGTGACCAGTACTGGCGGCCTGAACGCGAGGGAGAAGAAGATGGGTGAGGAAGGAAGAGATGGCGGAAATGAGGAAGAAGGGAAAGATTTCACGATTTAATGGATTTATAATTTGGCAACCGAAATAATCGGTCGCCAATCACTTAAATAAAAATGGTCGCTAAATTCGGTCGCGGGATGAGTTAATTTGAAATTTGAATTCATAAATTTAGCGACGGAGTTTTAAATCGGTCGCTAACACGCACGATTTTAATTTTTTTTTACGCGCCATTTAGCGACCGAATTAATATCGGTCGCAAATGTAAATAAAATTTAACCGTTGCATTTAATTCGGTCGCTAAGAATACAAAAAATTTCTGACTTTCAACCGTTGCATTTAATTCAGTCGCTATTTCGGTCGCTAAGAAGGAATAAAATTACTGGCTTTTAAGTTCCTTTATTTAGCGACTGAAATAGCGACCGATAACCCTGCTACGCTCTATTTCGGTCGCTATTTCGGTCGTAGTATTATCTCTAATCAGTCCTTCATGTAGATCCTACAATCGGTCGCCATTTCGGTCGCAAAAAGCAACCAAAAAATTCGGTCACTATTTTCGGTCGCTAAACAACCTTTTTTTTGTAGTGAGAATACAACTCAGGATGTTGACACTAATCTTGTTTTCTTATTCGGTGTTTCATAAGTAACACACTCAACCTTCCAATCCATACGAACCATGAAAAACAAGAGTGTGAAGCAAGATTCATACCCTAGATTGAACCTAGAACAGAAGCAGGTAAATTATATGTCTACTTGGTAGGTCTCAATGAAATGAATCTACATCTACATATGTCTACACATCCCTTGTTTGTAACCAGTAATTTTGTAAGTCCGACATAATACTAGTGAGACATGCAAATAAATGTAAAATGACGTAATAGAAGATATTTATATAATATATAAATTATTTTTAGATTTTAATTATTATAATTAGAATATTATTTTTTCAATTATATTTTTAACTATTTTTGTTGAATAATATAAATGAAATGACATGTTTTTAATTTTTTTTTTAAAAAATTATTTTATGATAGAGAAGGTAAAGTAGGGATTCCATCAAACTAATAAGGATAAAAATGAAAGAAAGTTGATAAACTATAAGCCATAAGCTAAAAAATTAACTTACGAAGAAAAGATATAATAAGCTAATGAGTCAAACAGAGTCATAAGCTATTTTATCAATGTTTACTTTCATTTTTATCCATATTATTTTAACAAGATTCCTAGGATATCCGACCCTACCCAAAGGAAACAAGCCTCATTATACTAAAACTCAAAATATGTCCCTGTCATGCAATAACTAATTTAACTGAGATTAAATCAAATATCATAATAAAAATAATTTATGGCACGAGAAGATGGAAGTTGGAACCTCGCAAATTACCTACACTCTTTCACCCTACCTAAACCTTTTCATCACAAGCCCATTATAACGCTATGTTTCCAAATAATTTCGCCGATCACATGCCTGCAAGGCAACCAAAACTCCTAATCCTCAGTCTTTAAATATGATTTGTTTAAAGTTTTAATTCATATCCAAACTTCCCTCTAGGCTTCAAGTTACTGAAATCCTAACCTACCTTGAGCTCAGAAACTTCAATTTCGAAAATCCAAAATAAACTAGGACGAAAACCTACCAGTAACAAATAATTCTCCCCACAAAATGTAGAGAAGAGGGACTCCGGAAAGATACAAACAAGATGACAAACCAAAACCATGTTTCTGTTGTAAGCTTACATGAGCCCAAAACTCGACTCTCACTATAATACCAAAAAAAAATCAATCGTCTCTCACTTGTCACTAGAAAACCAATTTATAAAACATTATTGACTCATTCCTTGACAAAGAATGATTTGTAGCATCACGGAACAGCCGCACTAAAGATTTAGTGAAAAACACCTTCAATCCATGTAAATTATCTTGCTAAGACGGTTAGAAATTCCAATAAGAAAGCCACTCTAAGTACTTCTTACATGGGAAAACTCTTGCTGCAGTAGTAACCCATCAAATTGAAAGAAGTGCAGATTGACAAGACTTAATACACGATACAACAACATGGCAGTCAGATAATAGCATAATATTAATGGTGATAAAATCTACCTTGACCTCCAAACCAAAAGCATCAGGATGTGAGTGAACTCAAGTTCAAGGGTCAGTCAAATTTTATCACGGTAACAAAGTGTAACATCTTATTCAACAGAAAAAAATGCCCTCTAAATTCATACACTTTGGGTTGCTTTAACTAACTTGTACCACTAACCTCCTTAATTTTCTTCACTATATACTATGAATAACCAACGATTGTATTATAAAAGGCAACCTGAGCCTCAACCTAGTTTTGCATGTTATGGTCCAGCTCTTTTACTACAAAAACTAAAATTGATGAGAAGCAAACATCTCAAAGTGACTTATTTTGAACCCAAGTTTCAAGAAGGAACTCTTCATACACCATCCCTTTCTTTATTAGTTATATATGTACTTAATATTTCAGATTTCAAGTGTTAAATGAAAATCAGTATTTCTAGTAGATATTTCAGAAAAGTGAGTAACCATTAAAATTTAAAACACAGATGTGCACAAACACGTACACACAGCACATACACACGCAGACACACACATGTTTAAGATGTAAATAGTTAGGTGCTATCATTAGCAAATAAAAAAGAAAATCCAAAGAAGAATGATGAACTAAACTAAAAACATCTGTAATATATAACTGAGTGTACAAGTACAGCTGCTCAAGTGACATGTAGCTTGAATTAACAATATAGTCTTGCCCACTGTCTCACTCACCCATTGGTTCTATGTAACGAGTTTTGCATCTGAGCAACGAGTTTTGCAGCACAAAGATTTTATGTAATCTCGTGAAGCCTTGAACTTTTGTTTCAGGCATAACTGCTTAGTCTCTTTCAGCTTCTGGGCCCGAGTTGTGTTTGGAGCATCAGCTACGAATCCAAAACTTCCAGTGTGCCATTCAAATTGAAATTCAGATTGGTTTGGTTTACCAGCTTTGGAAGCTTTGTTACAGTGTTCAATGGCTGCTTCAATTGAGCTTGCCATTGAACAGCACCCAGATGAAGGTGCAGACAAAGACAAAGATGAAGCCTTTGATCGTCGAAACAGCCTTGAGAAAGATGTCTTGTTCTTGTTTTTGAAGCCTTCACGACAAAGCGGATTTTTCTCAGTCCTTGCACTGTTCACGTTATTATTAATGTGACAGTGTTTGGATTTTGAATTGATTATGACTTCTCCTACATTGTTTGCATCTGAACAACGAGTTTTGTTGAACAAAGATTTTATGCAATCTCGTGAAGCCTTTAACTTTTGATTCAGCCAGGACTGCGAAGTTTTGGACTTTTTCTTCTTAGGTAACACAATTTCTTTGCTCTGTGTTGGAGAGGGAGAGCCATTGGATTGAGGGGATGAGTTGGAGGAAGGAGTTAGTTATATGGTAATCCAAGCCATTGGATTCAGGGGATGAGTTGGAGGAAGGAGTTAGTTCTATGGTAATCCAGACTTCTTCAGGGGAAAGCTCTTTTGTGGCAATTTTATGTGACTCCATGATGTGATGGTTTATCTGGTTGTATGTTGGAATGTGGTGCTGTATGTTGGAATGTGGTGCTGCCTATGGCTATGGGAAGTTTTTTTATAAGATGATGCTAAATCAATTATTATAAAATCAATTAATTTTCATAAAAGCAATTTCAGCAATTTCAGCAATTACTATAAATCAATTAATTTTCATAAAAATATAGCTGAAATTGCTGGAACTGAAAACAAAACGGCGGGAACTTTTTTTTTTGGTGAAGTATAATATCGGCTGGAACTTAAAAGGTGCCAATTCATATAATCAATTCTTATAATTTTATTTTTATAAATCAATTAATTTTCATTAAAAAAATAGCTGAAATTGCTGGAACTGGAAAAAAACGGCTGGAACTTAAAAGGTGGCAAATTCATATAATCAATTCTTATAATTCAAAACTTAAGAAAATTTAAGCTTTCTATCCTACAAATCCTATCCATGAAACCAGAACTCTGACATCATCCAAATCAGTCACGGTTGCAACAGTTTGTCCTCTTCTATTTGTTTTTTTTTCCCCCAAATTTTCATTGCACTCACTATCTTTGTTGCTATTGTGCGAACCACTATTTGTGTATTACGGACTGGTAGCTATGCATGCATCCATTCACTATTAGCTACTTTGGCTAATAGCTAAGAATTACGTACAACTTTAAATAAATATTTTTTTAATATTTAATTTAGTAGATTACGGCTGAATTTCAAAATCCCAAAAAAATAAACATCCCATTTAATACCATTCATTGGGAAATAAAAAAATACTATAAAATATCTACACCCAAATAAGACGTTGCATATCAATTTATTAAAAATTACATATCATCAATTATTAGACAATTGATTTTATTAAAAATTATATATCAATTTTGCTGACAAATACCGTTTTTGACCAGAATTTTGCCTGCAAATATCAAACAATATTCAATTTAGTCTAATAATTTTAAAAAAAGTATCAAATTATTAAATTAGTAATTTATAAAATTAGTATATATTAGACAAATTATTTATTATTAAATTAGGGACCTAGAAACTTAAAATTAACTACATTTAATCAGCAATTAATAAAAACGTGGGATAATATTTGGTTTGAAATTACAAATGATAAACATACAATAATTATGATATGTTGCCTTTTTAATTGGCATTTTAATTGGCCCTTTAATACAATCAATATGCCCACATGTGTCTAATGTCATCGAAAAATTAGCAATATTATTCTTTCCTGATTGATTCCATTCAAAAGTTTAATTTAATTAAAATCACATTAAATGACTTTAGCCAATTTGAAACTGAATGGAAATTGATGTAAAAAAAATGGCATCTTAAGCAGAAGACCTTCTCCCTCCGTGTAAGCAAGACTCTCTATTCCCAAATATTATCTACTTAATATAAGTATAATTTACTGTTATTCTTTCAATTAAAAATTAAAGTAAAATTATAAAATTTTCTTATAAAAGGAAGAAGGTCTAGGTTTTTATAGGATTGTTATAGGGGTAATTTGGTAATTTTAATAATAATTATTATAAATCAATTAATTTTCATTGCACTCACTATCCTATCTTTGTTGCTATTGTGCGAACCACTATTTGTGTATTACAGACCGGTAGCTATGCATGCCTCCATTCACTATTAGCTACTATGGCTAATAGCTAAGAATTAATCAAATAATCCTCATTAAGCCAAAAAAAGATAACGGACAACCTTAATTGGGCATCAAATTATCAAATAATGAATTTCGCATCAAATTGTTACTAGGCCTTTTAAGATGCTTAATTGGCATTTACTTTTAAATTGTCAACCTTAATTAGAATTTGTTAAATGTTATGGAATTATGTTGGTTACAGCAAATGATTGGAATTAGCAGGGGCTTTACTTAAATTGTCCTTTTTCATTGCATTAATTGGCAATTAGTTCCAAACGGACAGCCTTAGCATTTGTGACACACATGAATGAGTTACATTTTATATTATATACATAGGTATAGTGCAATAGAAGAAAAAAGGCAAGGCTCTCGAAGTAGATCCAAAAAAAGAAGAAAAAAGGCTTAGTTTGTATTTTACTCTCCAACAAAATCTGAATATTAATTTAATTTCCATCTAATGCTTTAAGGAAGAAAATACGTGAATCATATTTTTAGCAAACAAAAAGTCCGCAAAATAATTTTACAAAATGTAAAACTATTAAAATTTATTATTAACTATATTAATCAACCAAAAAATCTATTACATTATTGAAAACAATTTTGAATTCTTTAATTTCGTCTAAAAGATAGTAACAAAAAGGGTATTTTGTAAAAAAGAATAAAAGTGGCACTAAGGTTTGAATGTCAGGAGTGCCATATTAAATTAACATGGACTCCCTCCATTCTTTTTCTATGATAATTTAAGGTTTCTAGATTAAGAAATCATTAATTTGTTTACTTTTGTACCAAAACACCTTTGTTTACTCCATACTTCCATTAGTGGAAATAATGTAATATACGGGAACGTTTTACGTCAGTTGACCATATGTTTGACGTTAAAAATCAGGCGGTTGCAGTTTTGTCAATATAAAATCACTATTTACGTCAGCTGTGTAATGAACTGACGTTAAAAGTGATATTAACACTTTTAACGTCAGTTGTTTATACAACTGACATTAAAAGTCTGATTTTTACTTCAGTTAAATAAATAACTGACGTAAATAATCCTATATCCCTTAACTGAAACTCATTCCTATCTTTCTTTCGTTGTCATCTCCCCGTTGTCACTCTTAACGCAGATCACTCCATATAGTGCAATTTATTTCTAAACTTTTTTTTTAAACAAGTTTATTTTTAATCTTAATTAATTAGCTTGAATTAGTAAACAAATTCTTGTGCAAATTAAAATAAATAAACACTTAACATAAAACAAGTTATATGTATAATCAAATCGTATCTCATTGAAGCGATTCATAAGTTACAATTACATAATTAAAAGATAAAAAAATTCTGCAACATAGCCCTAAAATATAAAAAAGTTTCTGCTTCAACATCATTTTCTTCTCAGTCCTGTCCTCAGTAACTCCAATGGATGCAAAGTTTCTGCTTCAACATCATTTTCTTCTCAGTCCTATCCTCAGAAACTCCAATTAATGGATGCTTCTCCTCCCTCACTTGAATTCCTTGATGCTCCATCTGTTTTATCCACAGTCACTTGCGGCCAAAACGGAGTGAAAGGGATGACTGGGATGAAATAAAGTGAGGGAATCACGTTACGTGATTCTCCCAACCTTACCATCCATGTTACGTGATTTACTCAACCTCAGAAGTTTGTTGACCATTAAGACAGACACCTTTAAGTCTAGATATAGGAAGAAATAACAACACCTCAAATATGATAGAGGCATATTGTGAAGGAATAGAAAACGCACGAAATATAGAGGAAAAGAAGAGGGTGTATTACAGACTGATACAGAATGACACTTTATATAGAGAATAGAGACTCTCTGATTTTCTTGAAAACTGATCTATAAACTTAATGCTCATTAAGAGGATTAAGTTACAAGGTGCATGGGTAAGTAGCACAGCAGTCAAAGGAATGAATGTTTTTGCAGAAACTTATACACTTTTAATGTCAGTATTCTTAAACAACTGACGTTAAAATTGTTTTTAAAATAAAAAATATTTATTTTTAACGTCGGTTGTTTATACAACGGACGTTAAAAGTTTGATTTTTTACTTCAGTTAAATAAATAGCTGACGTAAATAATCCTATATCCCTATCTGAAATGCCCTGTTGTCACTCTTAACACAGGTCACTCCATATATATAGTGCAGTTTATTTCTAAACATTTTTTTTAAACAAGTTTATTTTTAATCTTCATTAATTAGCTTGAATTAGTAAACAAATTCTTGTGCAAATTAAAATAAATAAACACTTAACATAAAACAAGTTATATATGTATAATCAAATCGTATCTCATTGAAGCGATTCATAAGTTACAATTACATGATTAAAAGATAAAAAATTTCTACAACATAGCACTAAAATATAAAAAAGTTTCTGCTTCAACATCAATTTCTTCTCAGTCCTGTCCTCAGAAACTCCAATGGATGCATCTCCTCCCTCACTTGAATTCCTTATGCTCCATCTGCTTTATCCACAGTCACTTGTTGCGAAAGCGGAGTGGAATTGATGAGGGGGTGAAATAAAGTGAGGGAGTCACATTACGTGATTCACCCAACCTTACCATCCATGTTACGTGGTTTACTCAACCTCAGAAGTTTGTTGACCATTAAGACAAAGACCTTTAAGTCTAGGTATAGGAAGAAATAACAAAAATCTCAAATGTGATAGAGGCATATTGTGAAGGAATAGAAAACGCACGAAATATAGAGGAAAAAAGAGGGTGTATTACAGACTGATACAGAAGAATGGCACTTTATATAGATAATAGAGACTCTCTGATTTTCTTGAAAACTGATCTATAAACTTAATGCTCATTAAGAGGATTAAGTTACAAGGTGCATGGGTAAGTAGCACAGTAGTCAAAGGAATGAATGTTTTTACAGAAACTTATACACTTTTAACGTCAGTTGTCTTAAACAACTGACGTTAAAATTGTTTTTAAAATAAAAAATATTTATTTTTAACGTCAGTTGTTTATACAACTGACGTTAAAAGTTTGATTTTTACTTCAGTTAAATAAATAGCTGACGTAAATAATCCTATATGCCTATCTGAAATGCCCTGTTGTCACTCTTAACACAGGTCACTCCATATATATAGTGCAGTTTATTTCTAAACTTTTTTTTTAAACAAGTTTATTTTTAATCTTCATTAATTAGCTTGAATTAGTAAACAAATTCTTGTGTAAATTAAAATAAATAAACACTTAACATAAAACAAGTTATATATGTATAATCAAATCGTATCTCATTGAAGTGATTCATAAGTTACAATTACATGATTAAAAGATAAAAAAAATTCTGCAACATAGCCCTAAAATATAAAAAAGTTTCTGCTTCAACATCATTTTCTTCTCAGCCCTGTCCTCAGAAACTCCAATGGATGGATCGATGCATCTCCTCCCTCACTTGAATTCCATGATGCATCGTGAATCCACAGTCAGTAGCAGCAAAAGCAAAGTGAAAGGGATTTTTGCATCACCTCCTTCACTAGAATTCCTTGATGCATCGTCTTGAATCCACAGTCCCTTGGTGCCAAAGCAGAGTGAAAGGGATGGCTGGGGTGAAATAAAGTGAGGAAATCACATTATGTGATTTACACAACCTTACCATCCATGTTACGTGATTTACTCAACCTTAGAAGTTTTTTGACCATTAGGACAGAGACATTTAAGTCTAGGTATAAGAAGAAATAACAAAAGTCTCAGAGTCATTTTGTGAAGGAATAGAAAACGCACGAAATATGGAGGAAAAGAAGAGGCTGTATTACAGACTGATACAGAAGAATGGTACTTTATATAGAGAAGAGAGACTAGCTGATTTTCTTGAAAACTGATCTATAAACTTAATGCTCATGGGTAAGTATCACAGACGTCAAAGGAATTAATGTTTTTGCAGAAACTTATACACTTTTAACGTCAGTTGTCTTCAACAACGGACGTGAAATGTGTTTTTAAATAAAAAAATATTTATTTTTAACGTCAGTTGTTTAATACAACTGACGTTAAACAATGACTTTTAACGTCAGTTTCTTAAGACAACTGACGTTAAATAAATGACCTTTAACGTCAGTTGTTACAAACAACTAACGTAAAATGTTGTTTTATTTTTGGTTTTTGATTATAACGTTTACACCCGCGCGCCTTCTGCACTTCGCTCTGTACGTCCCTGTTCTTCTCTTTCACGCTCACTCTCACTCTCAACTCTCACTCTGACTCTCAACTCTCACTCTCACTCTCGCTCTCACGCTTCCATAATCGTGAGCTCATCTCCACCGCAACCACCGAGAGGGCTTCTTTCCCACCACCGTGAGGTACACTCTTAACCCTAACTCTGTCTTTCCCGCTCATTCATTGCAATAACTTGACATCTCTCTTTCCCCTTCCCGCACACTAACTCTCCTTGTCCCTCTACTCTCAGTAACCACATTGAACGTTGGCCACCACGCGAGCACCTATTTCTGGTGAGTCTTTAGGGCACATTTATTTATTTTTGGTTTTGAGTGTATGTTGAAACTGTAGTCTCTGTAGTTGAAACTTGAAACTGTGAGTTTGAGTTGTTTGGAATGTCTCTATTTCTGGTCGTGGGTTTTGTGTTTTCTCTTGTTTTTCTTCTGCTATCATGACCTATTTCAAAATGGGAAGAAATTTAGAGTTGCTTGTAGCATGTGACATCAACAATATATTGCTCATTGGAATTCTGTTTTGTTAATTTATCTTCATCTGCTTATTTCTTTTCTGACTTAAGAAACCTGAAAATGGTGTAAATTTGAAATAATTTTTAAACGCCTTGGATATATGTTTTGTATATCTACGGAACCTATCTAGTTATGGATCGTAGTTGGATGGTTTGTAAGCACACTAGTGCTAAGTATTTGAAGGGGGTGGGAGAATTTATAGATTTTGCTCAAAGGAATGTTCCAAATAGTAATGGAATGTTGTGTTGTCCTTGTGTCAAGTGTTTGAATACGAGGAAATGTATGGTAAAGGATATACGTACTCATTTGATTTGTGAAGGGATTTTCTTGAGTTATACAAGATGGATATGGCATGGTGATGTGTTGTTGAGTAGTACGGCAAGTGTCTCCCAAAGTGAGGACGTTGGCGTAGATATGGAGGATGATCGAGTAGAGGACATGATCCGTGATATTGGACAAGAATCTTTTCATCGAGCTCATGTGTATGATAGGTTGTGCGGTGATGCGGATGAGCCTTTATATCCAGGGTGTACTACTTATACGCGGTTGTCGGCGGTGCTAAAATTGGTTTGTGTGAAGGCGAGAAATGGTTGGACCGATAAAAGCTTCACGGAATTGCTTGAAGTGTTGAAAGACTTGCTTCCGGAGGACAACACATTGCCTGACCGTAACTATGAGGCCAAGAAGGTATTGTGTCCGATGGGTATGGAGTATAAGAAGATACATGCATGCCCCAATGATTGCATATTGTACACCAGTGTTCATGAAGACAATCACGATTGCCCCAAATATGGGTTATCACGATACAAAGTGAAGGGTGGTGATGATGATGATGATCTTGAAGATGTGAGAAAAAAGGTCCTCCTGCGAAGGTGTTGTGGTATCTTCCAATAATTCCAAGGTTCAAGCGTTTGTTTGCCAATGCGAAAGATGCGAAGAATCTTAGATGGCATAATGATGAGAGAAAATGTGATGGAAAGGTTCGTCATCCTGCTGATTCTATGCAATGGAAGAATATTGATACTATGTTTCCGGATTTCGCCGATCAACCAAGAAACCAAAGGCTTGGACTTGCTACGGATGGAATGAATCCTTATGGTAACATGAGTAGTATTCGTAGTTCATGGCCTGTTCTGTTGATAATTTACAACCTGCCCCCTTGGTTGTGCATGAAGCGCAAATACATGATGTTGTCTATGATGATTTCGGGCCCAAAGCAACCGGGAAATGACTTAGATATTTATCTAAGTCCCTTGATTGAAGACTTGAAAATGCTGTGGGTGGAAGGTGTTGATGTAGTTGATGGGTATTCTCATGAGACTTTCAAGCTTCGTGCCATGTTATTTTGCACCATCAACGACTTTCCAGCATACGGTAACTTGTCCAGGTACAGTGTCAATGGGCATAAAGCATGCCCTATATGTGAAGAAGGCACATGCTAAACTTAGTTGCATCATGGAAAGAAGACGGTTTACCTTGGGCATCAGATATTTCTTAAGACGTGATCACCCATATCGTAAGATGAAAAAAGCTTTTAATGGATGCCAAGAGACAGAAGATGCTCCGGCGGCCTTAATTGGAGAGAAAGTTTATCAGAGGGTAAAGGGCATCGATGTTATATTCGGCAAGTCCAAAAAGAAAGGTAAAGCTGCTGAGAAAAACATATGGAAGAAGAGGTTGATATTCTTTGATCTTCCATACTGGCGCAAGCTTGATGTCAGACACTGAATTGATGTGATGCATGTGGAGAAAATGTGTGTGATAGTGTGATCGGGACGCTTCTCAACATTCAGGGCAAGACAAAGGATGGTGTCAATGCTCGTCTCGACCTCGTTGCTATGGGTATACGAGAGCAGTTAGCTCCAATTTTTGAGGATGGTAAGCGGACTTATTTGCCGCCAGCATGTCATACTTTGTCAAAAAAAAAGAGACAAAGTTTCTGCGGGTGTCTTCAGGGCATCAAAGTTCCACATGGTTACTCTTCAAATATGAAGAGGCTTGTCTCTAGTGATCTTAAATTGGTTGGCTTAAAGTCTCATGATTGTCACATCTTGATGCAACAACTTCTGCCCGTTGCTATTCGTGGTATTGCTCCAAAAAATGTGAGACATGCCATTACTCGGTTGTGCTCATTCTTCAATTCTATATGTAGCAAAGTCGTTGACCCCCGTATGTTGGATGACTTGGAAGTTGAGGCTGCTACAATTTTGTGCCAATTGGAGATGTATTTTCCTCCTTCCTTTTTCGACATAATGGTTCACTTAATTGTTCATTTGGTGAGGGAGATTAGATTATGTGGGCCGGTTTTTCTGAGATGGATGTACCTAGTTGAGCGATACATGAAGATCTTGAAAGGGTACGTGAAGAATCCTCATCGTCCGGAAGCATCTATTGTTCAAAGGTATGTTGCAGAAGAAGCTATTGAGTTTTGTTCGGACTACCTTCATAACACGGATCCTATAGGGGTTCCTAAGCCTCGGCATGATGAGATCAGATGTCAAGGTATGGGTACACATGGCTTAAGAATTAATATCAAGGGTCGGGAGGAAGTGCTTCAAGCACATTTGTATGTATTGAACAACATCGATTGTGTTCAGCCTTTCTTATTTGAACATAAAAGAAAAGTCAATCAAGAAAACCCTCGAATGAGCGAAAGGTGGTTGTCAAACAAGCATAACAAGACTTTCTTACCATGGTTCAAGGAAGAAATGCTTAAGGATGGTAATATTGCTTCTGATGACGTAAGATGGCTAGCACGTGGACCTAGCTTCAACGTCATATGTTGGAGCGGATACGACATAAATAACTTTTCCTTTTATACAAAGGAACAAGATAACAAGAGTACCATGCAAAATAGTGGGGTTATGATCGTGGCCGAAGCAATGTACTTCTCTAGTGCAAAGGACACAAAACCCGTTAAAGCACCGAGACCTTACTTTGGATATATTGAAGATATTTGGGTGCTCGATTACACTAAGCTTACGGTGCCGGTTTTTAAATGTAAGTGGGTTGATAATAACGGTGGTGTACAAACCGACGAATTGGGGTTCACATTGGTAGACCTCAACAAGTTAGGTCATATAAATGAGCCTTTCATAATGGCTTCCCAAGCAAAACAAGTGTTCTACATCACTGATCCTTCTAACAAAAGGTTGTCCGTGGTTCTCCAAGGAAAAAGCATGTATAATGGTAGTGATGAAAATCAAGATTCAAATCTTGATATTCCTGAGACTCCTTCTTTTTCAACAAACATGCCTACTATAATCGAGGAGACACAGGTGGACGATATACATGCCACTCGTGATGATCATCACGAAGGGATATTGATATAGGTTGTTTAAACTTAGTATACATTTACTTTTATTTATACTTCTGTATTTATTTTGAGTTATAAGCTATGTTAATAAATATATATTGTTTCTGAACAGGCATACATATGGATCAGTCGGATAGCCCACATGCACGGGAGGACACTGTAGGGCCTACGCAGGACCCGATCGCGCCTACGCCTGATTCTAGTGTAAGTTTACATGTTATATACTATCTTAAGTCCTTATTTTTAATGTAATTTTATAATGTCACAACCCTCTATTTTATCTTTTTTTTTGTCCATACAGACATCACAGGCTCATAGGAAACGGGGTAGAGGAGCCATGACGTTGAAGAAACTAGAGAAGGACAGGCAAAGCGGACAGAAGCTTGAGGTGTCCTTCGATGCTAATCTAAATGCCCAGGGACCCCGTGCTAAAGAATTTAATAAGTGGGTGTTTCTACAAGCGAAGCAGCACGTAAGCATCAACTACAACCACTGGAATGACGTTCCACAGAACGTTAAGGATCATATTTGGGAGGCTATCACGGTATTTTACCTTTACATTCGTTTGATTTACATTATTAGATAATTATCCGAGTTATAATCCATCCAGTTGTTATGTATTTAATGTGTAGGTAGCTTGGACTGTGCCAAATGACGAGGATCATCGTCATAAATGTATGAAAATGGCATCAAAGCGTTGGAATGGGTTCAAGCATGATCTTACCAGGTACTATGTATCTGGGAAGAAGCGGCTTGATAAAATGTTCTCGGATTATCCCTGGATTAATCAGGATACTTGGGATATGTTTGCTAGGAGTCGACATGATGGAGAATTTCAGGTTGGTTGATTAAGTTAATTTTGTATATTTCTTTTCTTTTTGTTAATATTGAAATTTAAGGGTAGTGTTTGCAATTCTGTAATGTGTGTGATATTCTGTGTTACTGGGATATTTACTGAATGCAGGGATAGCTGAGGGGAGTGATATTTTAAAACTGAATTTTAAAAAAAAAATCTATTAACGTCAGTTGTATGATACAACTGACGTTAATAGTATTTTATAAAATATACAGTACACTATTAACGTCAGTTGTATTAGGAAACTGACGTTAAAAATAAAACCTTTAACGTCAGTTCATTAACACAACTGACGTTAGTTTGAACAATATTAACGTCAGTTGTGTTAAAGAACTGACGTTAAAGGTTTTATTTTTAACGTCAATTGTTAAAATAACTGACGTTAAAATATTACCTATTAACGTCAGCTGAATTTACGTCAGACAATATTCTGACGTATAAAATCAAATTTAACTGACGTAAAAAGCACTTATTGCACTAGTGTTCACTAGCCACTTTTGTTATACAAGGTGAATTGATATGTGTTAGGAATATAGATAATTCTGTTAATAGTTTGTTAGAGAGTTAATTGTGTTAGTTAGTTAACTAGCTCTATAAATAGAGCATCATGTATCATTTTTCATTATCTTTTATCAATCAATCAATATGTTACCACATGAGTATACATATGCTCTCTATCTCTCCTATGAGTATGATCTCTATCCCTCACATCCATGGATTCTTCACATGGTATCAGAGAGATACCGTGAGGAGGCTTCCATCGATGCTTCGGATAGTGAGGAAGATGAGACTTCAGATATTAATGAAGATGAAGCTTCAATGGCTTCCGCCGATGACAGTGATGAACTTGCTTCGGACAGGAGGAGACCGATCTTGTTTTCGGCAGTTTCGGGGACTCAGATCTTGATGCAATGTCTGTGACTCCGATCGAACAGATCAAGCCAGCCATCGATGGATCCTCCGTCAAGATTGGAGGAATTACCTGCTTCCTCGTCACCTGCAACGGTTCCGCTGCCACGCCAAAGCTCCGTCAATGGAGTTCTCTTTCCACTGCCATGGCTGCCATGGATCACCACCTTCCGACGAAATGCAGGAACAGTAGCAAAGATTTCAGCAGCAACACAGAGGAGGAGCTTGAATCAGCTGCCATGGGAGAAGCTCCTCCATCAAATCTTGCGATTCCTCTGTCACTGCCGATCTTGACTGTTGAAGAGGAAGCATCGAAATCACAGGAGGTTCTCTCTGAATCAGCCAAGCCAACGGATCTTGCACCTGAGTACGTCGTCTCTAAAAGTAACAACGAATCGAAGGAGCTCGTCACCAATCTCTTCAAGAAGATCGATCTAGTAGATCCAGCTCCTGCGAATCAGGGACCAATTCATGGTGTCGACATTGTCCTTGTGCCCCCATTCTTGGAAGCCGTCTTCGCCGTCAGGCTCTCTGGTTCGAAATTCGTCGTCGACTCCGTCTTCCTTGCACCATATATGGTCCGCCTCTTAAGCGTCGACTTCGAGGAGCTCGTTTCGGAAATTACCGTGACCACTGTATTCACCATCAAAAGATGTGCTTGGTCCTCCATTATTGCTGCATTCGATCCCGGAGGAATTCTTATCGCCGTCTACAACTCCACCATGGCATCATCGGAGAAGATGGAGGACCGCACCATCAATGTGCTAGCAAATCCTCAGCAATGTTTTGTTTTGGTCTTCGACCCCGGAGGAGATCTCGCCACCGTCCGCAAATCCGTCATGCGCCGCCTCCGCAACTCGGACTCGTTGCTCAAAAGGCAGTGGCTAGTCCCATCACAATCTGCCTATATCAAGTTCTTCACTGCGACGTCGCCGCCACCAGGATCGGCCTCTGGTTTGCCTTGGGTGCCTTGGGATTAAGATGCAAGTTAGGGTAACGAATGGAATGGCTGAAACCTGAAGGTTTTCCTCTGATGGGCTTGGGCCTCGTTACTGTTGTTTAGGCTCATGGATACCTTTTTTTTTTGGTACGGAATCTTTTCTTTTGGGCTATGTGGATCATTTTTTTTTCCTTTCCCAATTTAATTTCTTTTCATGTTATATCTTGTTTGTAATTCAAGCTGATTGTGGTGATACCACTTATCAGCTTGAGGGGGGCTGTTAGGAATATAGATAATTCTGTTAATAGTTTGTTATAAGTTGTTAATAGTTTGTTAGAGAGTTAATTGTGTTAGTTAGTTAACTAGCTCTATAAATAGAGCATCATGTATCATTTTTCATTATCTTTTATCAATCAATCAATATGTTACCACATGAGTATACATATGCTCTCTATCTCTCCTATGAGTATGATCTCTATCCCTCACATCCTTGGATTCTTCATATGTGCCACTTTGGTCAAATGCAAGTACATTGATATATGCCACTTTTGTTTTGGAACATGCAACATTTATGACTGAATTTAAGTAGACAAGGTTTAGTGTATTTTCAAGGCATTTCAATTTAATTCTATGATAAGGGTATATATGAAAAAAAAGTTGTCAAATATATCTTGGGTTTATAAAAGATCCATTACTTTGGAACAAAAACAAATAGCTAACATTATCATTGAAAAAGAACAGAGGGAGTATATTATTGCCTCCATTCTTTTTCAATTCTGTTTTTAAGGCAAATGCCAATAAAAACATATCATTAACATTAAATTTCTCAATATCCAAATATATTGTATATCAATAATTTTATTTTATTTCCCAATAAATTACTTTATCTACCAAATACTATATTTTTTTTTTTTTTTTGTGCTCAACAGGGCAAAAGCCCAACAAAACGATATATATATATATATATATATATATATATATATATATATATATATATATATATATATACAATTTGAGCTGTTTGATGCATCTCTAGCATATATTTGTATAACTTATTATCACTTCAATAGTGCTCGGTTAGTCAGGGGAATGAGCCTTATAATTATTCTATCATATATTATATGGGTAGGTGCTTTAGATGTGCTAGGTTATCATATGAAGATAAGTAAAAAAAAATTGATATGTACTGGATAAGAAAAAAATATTTGTTAATGGACCGAATTTTTTTCCTATGTTTCTGCTTCCTATGTCATAGGCTTGTTGTATACTCCTTCCGATCCTTATTATTAAGAAATAAGTGGGTATTTTTTTTTCAAAATATAAGAAACATGCATTAATTTTAACACATTAAATACCAATTTCCAATTTTACCCTCATTTATTATAGGATTTATATTTACGAGATAATATCAACTTTTCATACAAGTGGAACATTAATTAAGATTAGAATGAGTACTTTTATAAATTTATATGAATATTAATTACAATTATCTTATTTCAATGTATTTCCTTGGTGTGTGTTTTAGGGTTTTGTTTCATAAAATAAGGACCGGAGGGGGAATTTAATTTATTTCAAAAAAATTAATTTTGAATTTTTAAAAGGAAAAATTAAAGGTTTTATGTTCTCCTTCAAAATCCTAATACTGCTTAACTTTTGAACAGTCAAACTCGTTAATAACCAGCGGCAATGGTGGCATCGATTTTAGGAGGAGCTCACGACAAAGAGGGCGTGCGTTTGAGATAGCAGAGGCTCAGGGTTGTGCGCTTGGGATGCCAGTAATTTCTTTTAAAAATCAAAAACATTTTTAAAGTTCTAAACCCAAAGAACGGGTAACCAGGTGAGGGGTTTTAAAAAATGAGTTACGTGGCTTCCCTGTGAGTGAGTGTTCAAGAGAGACTGTCCGTAGCATTCCTGAGCGAAAAAAAAGCTTGGTTGTTGTGTGTAGTCATCCTTGTACTAACTTCACTCCTCTTCTTCCATTTGAACAACAATAACAATAACAGTAATAATAATAATAATAATAAATATTAAAAGTCATACAATAAAATCCATTTACTAATTATTGGTTGATTTTCGCCTAATGAGGTAGTCTTTTAAAAAAATTAATAATTGTGAGATAAGGTTGATTGTTGTATTGGTTGTCATCTTTGCGTGAACTTCAATCCTGATCTACCATTTGAATAGCAATAATGATAAACGTTAAAGTCATATTATAAAAAAATGTTTCATGAATTACCCGATTGATTTTTGTTCGGTGAGGTAGTTTTTTTAATTAACGTTTGTTGAGTGAGAAGGAAAACAAGTTTGTGACACATCTCTTCCTCATGGTTTTACATGTATGTTTATTAAGTATTTTTCTTTAAAAAAAATCACATTTTTGGTTAAAAAATTATCCCTACCATTTATAAAATTATCTTTTAGGAACATTCGTGCTATGGGTGTTCTCAAATCATTTTAGATCGATTTTGAGTCAAAATATCATCCGATCCAAAAATAGAAACATGTTGCGATTCGGTATGATTTGGATTGATTCACATATCAAATCCAAATTATTTCAATCCGATTAAAAGCAATTTGGATTGAATTGGATTATTCATTTTTTATCAACACAATAACTAAAAAAAATAAGTCTAAATAACATTCACACATATAACATATAACATACTAAAAATTAAAAACATTATAAATTAACAAGTATCAAACTACCTTTCTTTTCTACCAAAAATGTTTATATAGTTACTTTTTTTAAGTCTAAACACACGAACGTTATACAGCCTCTTTGCATTATTTTTCGAGCAACAATATTTGTGCTATATGGTACCTCCCTTTGATTATATCTTACAAACGGGTAATAGAAACATTTTTATAATGCAAGTATTTAATTATTGAGTAATTTTCTCTTTTTAAACAGTCATAGGCCATCCCTATTTATTTAATCCTCATTATTTGTGTATGGGAGCGATTAAGTGATTTCCATTTGGTTGCTTTCTAAAAAAAAATATTGGTACACATCGTATGTATGCTTTTTACTTTTTCTCATCTTTTTTATGGTAAGAAGGAGGGCTAAGCACAAAGCAACTACACAGCAATAGAACGGAGCAAAGACACCCCTATAACATCCTGGAACAAGAGCGACACACACCGTTCCGGTGGGATGCTAAAAACTACTTCTTCTCCTCTGTTTCTAACTTCAATCCACGATTCGATTCTTACCTATCCTATGATATTTTAATTTTATTTTAATAAATATTAAAATTGCTTCCAGAATAGTAATTGATTGTCAGTGTTTTTAGTGGTCAACTCAGTAAATAAGAACTTGATCAAGCGACTTTTGTTAAAAATCATGTTAAATTAAGCTGCATACGAGTCACTGATTCCCTATAATGTTTTGCCTGTATTTTTTGGTTAACATATTTTTTACACAATCCAATTCTCCCCCCCCCCCCCCCCCCCCCCCCCCCCTCTTTTAATTGTTTTCTTCCATTTGAATTTGATATGCCTAACTACACTTGAGAATACAACTCAGGATGTTGACACTAATCTTGTTTTCTTATTCGGTGTTTCATAAGTAACACTCTCAACCTTCCAATCCATACGAACCATGAAAAACGAAAGTGTGAAGCAAGATTCGTACCCTAGATTGAACCTAGAACAGAAGCAGGTAAATTATATGTCTACTTGGTAGGTCTCAATGAAATGAATCTATATCTACATATGTCTACACATCCCTTGTTTGTAACCAGTAATTTTGTAAGTTTGACATAATACTAGTGAGACATGCAAATAAATTTAAAATGACGTAATAGAAGATATTTATATAATATATAAATTATTTTTAGATTATAATTGTTATAATTAGAATATTAATTTTTCAATTATATTTTTAACTATTTTTGTTGAATAATATAAATGAAATGACATGTTTTTAAGTTTTTTTTAAAAAAAAATATTTTATGATAGAGAAGGTAAAGTAGGGATTCCATCAAACTAATAAGGATAAAAATGAAAGAAAGTTGATAAAATATAAGCCATTAGCTAAAAAATTAACTTACGAAGAAAAGATATAATAAGCTAATGAGTCAAACAGAGCCAAAAGCTATTTTATCATTGTTTACTTTCATTTTTATCATTATTATTTTAACAAGATTCCTAAGATGTTCGACCCTACCCAAAGGAAACTAGCCTCATTATACTAAAACTCAAAATCAGTCCCTGTCATGCAATAACTAAT
Organism: Sophora flavescens; assembly: GCA_030762895.1. Classification (NCBI taxonomy): domain Eukaryota; kingdom Viridiplantae; phylum Streptophyta; class Magnoliopsida; order Fabales; family Fabaceae; genus Sophora; species Sophora flavescens. The sequence continues at coordinate 130,717,974 of CM061070.1, read as the reverse complement.
TTAACCGAGATTAAATCAAATATCATGATAAAAATAATTTATGGCACGAGAAGATGGAGGTTGGAACCTCGCAAATTACCTACACTCTTTCACCCTACCTAAACCTTTTCATCACAAGCCCATCATAACGCTATGTTTCCAAATAATTTGGCCGATCACATGCCTGCAAGGCAACCAAAACTCCTAATCCTTAGTCTTTATATATGATTTGTTTGAAGTTTTAATTCATATCCAAACTGCCCTCTAAGCTTCAAAGTTCTTGAAATCCTAACCTACCTTGAGCTCGAAACTTCAATTTCAAAAATCCAAAATAAACTAGGACCAAAACCTACCAAGTAACCAATAACTCTCCCCACAAAATGTAGAGAAGAGGGACTCGCTTAAAGATACAAACAAGATGACAAACCAAAACCATGTTTCTGTTGTAAGCTTATATGAGCCCAAAACTCGACTCTCATTGTAATACCAAAATAAAAAAATCGACTCTCACTTGTCACTAGAAAACCTAAACATAATTGACTCATTCCTTGACAAAGAATGATTTGTAGCATCATGGAACAGCCGCACTAAAGATTTAGTGAAAAACACCTTCAATCCATGTAAATTATCTTCCTAAGACAGTTAGAAATTCCAATAAGAAAGCCACTCTAAGCACTTCTTACATGGGAAAACTCCTGCTGCAGTAGTAACCCATCAAATTGGAAGAAGTGCAGATTGACAAGACTTAATACACAATACAACAAAGCATGGCAGTCGATAATAGCATAATGGTGATTCTACCTTGACCTCCAAACCAAAAGCATCAGGATGTGCGTGAACTCAAGTTCAAGGGTCAGTCACACTACAGGTGTCAAATTTTATCACGGTAACAAAGTGTAACATCTTATTCAACAGAAATAAATGCCCTCTAAATTCATACACTTTGGGTTGCTTTAACTAACTTCTACCACTAACCTCCTTTTCTTCACTATATATTATGAATAACCAACGATTGTATTATAAAAGGCAACCTGAGCCTCAGCCTAGTTTTGCATGTTATGGTCCAGCTCCTTTACTACAAAAACTAAAATTGATGAGAAGCAAACATCTCAAAGTGACTTATTTTGAACCCAAGTTTCAAGAAGGAACTCTTCATACGCCATCCCTTTCTTTATTAGTTATATATGTACTTAATATTTCAGATTTCAAATGTTAAATGAAAATCGGTATTTCTAGCAGATATTTCAGAAAAGTGACTAACCATTAAAATTTAAAACACAGATGTGCGCAAACACGCACACACAGGCATCCGCCCCCGCGTGCACACATACACACGCAGGCACACACATGTTTAAGATGTAAATAGTTAGGTGCTATCATTAGCAAATAAAAAGGAAAATCCAAAGAAGATTGATGAACTAAACTAAAGAACATCTCAGTAATAACTGAGTTACAGCTGCTCAAGTGACATATAGCTTGAATTAACAATATCAAGTCTTTTTTCTATCCCGCAGAAATCATCATCAGCATTGACATTGATAAAACAAAAAGAGAGAGAGAAAAAAAAGCTCAAAAATACAGGCAGTATTCCAGTATGAACACTTCTCTAACAGTAAAATGCTAAGCAAAAAACAGATAAAATGAGGAACAGCATTGCACTAACAGCGAACCTGATATTTGTGGCAGAGTTAAACACCCACATCAATTTTCAAAGCTCAAATTCTTCATCCCTAAGAGCCAACTCAGCAGCCTCTTCTTCCTCCTCATCAAGGACAAAGTACTCATTCCTCTCAACGGGTCTAAACATATAGAACATCACCATGTAAAATGCGAGACTCGCGGTCTCCTCCGCAGCATTACTCACCCACTGATACTTATAAGCAGCAATAGTCCTCAAAGCAAACACCACAATCCGAGTGAAATACAGATACCCAATAACAACAATGTAAAACTGCCTGAAAAGGGTCAACTTTGCAAGATTCCTAGCAGCCTTACCATCGGTTTTGAAGTTTCCCTAAGCGATCTTATGGACCAAACAATAGGGAAAATAATAGCACAACAACATATAATATCAACAAGCAAGAAAACCTGATTCCAAGTAACCCAATCCTTAATAAACGGCCCCGTTTCACCAATAACAACAGAAGCTAAATTAGCCAGAACCTGAAGAGGGATCACGATCATCAAAACCTTCTTCTCCCTATCCTGCAAGAAGGGTTTCAGAAAAGACCATCCAGTCCCTATCAAAACGATGACAGTGAAGAGCAAAACGACACGGATGAACTGGAAAATATAGAACAAAACGTCCCAGCCATGAGGGAGTCCGGTGACCTTGACGTAATGCTTGTCGACGGCGGCGCAGATCAGATTCAATGCCTTCATGAGGACAAGCCCAGCCATGAGGAGGTGGATCCGGTGAACCGATCGCTTGTTGGTGAAGCAGATGTAAACCCAAAAGGCGAGGAACGCGAAGTAGATGACGGTGAAGAAGAAGAAGAGGCTGGGGAGGTGGGTCTGGCCGGCGGAGAGGTAATCGCGGGAGCCGTCGGCGTCGAGGTTGTAGACCTCGGTGCGGACGTGCATGGAGACGGAGGTTTCGGGGGCGCAATTGGCGAAGAAGAGGGAGTATTCGTTGGGGGAGGTGACGGGGTAGGAGTGGGTGAAGGAGGCGGAGGGGGTGGGTAGAGGTCGCGGAAGGTGAAGAGGCGGTGGATGTAGTGAGAGTCGAGGACGCAGAAGGAAGGGTTTTGTTGGATCTCGATGAGGACTTGGAGGAGGGTTTCTTCGTTCAGGAGGAAGAACCCGAGGCGAGAGGATTCGGGTTGGGATGCGGCGGAGGAGAGGACGGTTACGGAGACGGAGGAGACGGCGATTGACACGTGGCCGGTGTGGGTGAACCCGAATTTCTCGAATAGGATCATGGGCCGGGTGTCCGAGTTTATCTTCAGGGATTTGATCTCCGCAGTGGAGGGGGAGAGGAAGAGGGAGAGGAGGAGAAGGAGGAGGAGGATAGGAAAGGGCTTTTTGGTCATTTTCGACGGCGGAAGAGGAAAAACTCTTCTCACTTGTTTGATTTACTCTGATTCGGAGATCGGAAAAGGTGAAGAAGGGGAAATTGGGGATCGATGCTAACAGAGAAAGGAAGGAAGAATAGATCTGAACGTGTGCGACACCTTGCGTGCTGTTAACGTGTTACCAAACGACGACGTCGCACTCCTACACAGCGATTACAGGAATACTATTCATACAATATTATTGGTCTTCTTTTCTTTTTTTTTTTCCTGTTTCGGTCCAATTTGTGTTCAGTCAATGAAGAATGGGTCTGGCCTATTAATTGGTGCAATTTAATTAGCCTTACTTTCTTTCGATCTTCCTTATGCATAAACATAAATAGGAAAAAAAATAAAAAATTATGTCTGTGCGTAGATTTTCTCTTCCTTTTATTTTTTATTTTTTATTTTTTTGGTTTAAATAAAGGAGGGAATGTATTGAGAAAATATATTTCACTTTTGGTTCAGGAAAAAGAAAACAAAAACAAAATTGTAATCAAAGCTATTAGCTAAGGCTTTAATGTAAGTAAAGAGCATTGGTATGTAATCAAGAATTAGGGGGCGTGTTTAATCAAATTAATCATCATTTCATTTACTAGAAAGTTTAATGCATCCAATAATATATTTTGGCACTTGTCATGAATAAGTGCAATCATAAAATAAAATAATATAGAGAAGCATGGTTGCATTGCACAGAGGCCCGCAGGGGATTTTAGATTTGGTAAATGCGAGTCAATATACTAATTAAGACCACTAATCAAAAAAATAAATTAAAGATAAAAACTATATATCTCAGCAGTCTCATCAGGTTTTGAGCTTATAGCTCATGGGATCTTATTCACTGTTGATGTTTTGTTGAGAAGTTTTGTTTTTTTGGTTGAATCCTTATCTTATTTTTTTCGATTCATATTTTTTTTTTTCTTATGTGTATATGGGTTTGAGTACTCGTTGTACTCAAATTAATATACTATGTAAAGTTAATTTTTTTTATTCACATTTATTTAATCAATGAAACATTTTTTATTCATATTGATAAAAAAAAATAAAAACAATTGTTCATGTATGAGCTGAGAAGTACTCGGACCATATACTTGCCACCAAACCAAGTGCTCCTTAGGCAAGGCCTCCTTCACCTGGCCCATGATGCCCAAGGACAAAATTAAGACCAACCCTAGGCAGGTTCACTATTAGAAGTTGATCCGCTAAGAGCATAGTAATCATGTTTAGAGCTTTGTAGTTATTGTATAAACAATAATAAATTATAAAATTTTAAAAAAAAATTAAAAAGCATTTAATACAAATATGCATCTTTATAAACATGATGACGGTAGTATATTTAGATTCTCGTTAAATAGTGTTAAGTCTCTAAAATGTTTGATATGCATTTTCCTAAGTTTTGATGAAAAATAAACATTGGTTAATGATTTAATTAACCTTCATATTGGTTGCTAACCTATCTATTGAGTGTGCAGATTAATAAAAAAACAGAATCAGACGTCCAACAAAGTGAAACAAGCAGACATCCAACAAAGTGTAACAAGCAGACGTCCAACACTGTAGTGTTTGTAGCGCACGTCCAAAACACAAGAGAAAGAAACCCGCGTCCAATAAAAATATCAGAAGGTCACGTCTACTAAAAAGTATCAGAAGGTCGCATCTAATAAAAATATCAGAAGGTCGCGTCCACCAAAAAGTATCATAAGGTCGCGTCTACTAAAAAAAAGGAAAGGCCGCGTCTACTCAAAGTATCGGAAAAACCCGTCCAGGTGAGGTATCAAAATTATTCGCTCCAATGACGTGGCACTTAGAGTGCGTCCATCAAAATATCGAAAAGACCGGCCCAACGAGGTATCAAAATGGTCCGCCCAATAACGTGGCATATGTAGCTCGTCCATTAAGGAAGCGAGATGGAGCTCGTCCATTAAGGTCGAATGTATCCGTCCATCGAAGAACAAGAGACTCGTCCGATGGAGAGTGGCCCGAGACTTTCGTCCAGCCAGACTAACCGAGACTCTCGTCCCAAAGAGAGTGACCGAGACCCTTGTCCACCGGAAGTCGAGACTCTCATCCAAGTAAAATAACCGAGACTCTCGTCCACCCGGACTAACAGAGGCTCGTCCACTAAAGGTGACAGAAGCTCTCGTCCACTAAAAGTGACAGAAGCTCTCGTCCACTAAAAGTAACAGAAGTGCTCGTCCACTAAAGGTGACAAAAGCGCTCGTCCACTAGTCTTTGGACTTGCTGAGTCCTTAATATGAAGCTCGTCTACTAGCCCGAATGAAAACTCAAATGACTAGATATACGTGATTATTTTCAAGATGGAAGCACTTAACTTATGATCGCGAATTCTTTAAGGATTATCAGAATCTTGGTTCAAGAACCAGAAAGAGACTTGAAGCCTTCTCTCCAACTCAGTTTCACGATTATCAAGAAAAGTCAGAAGCTACTCTCTCAAGCAACCTTGGATAATCAGAACCAAAGACCAGTTAAAGAATGCTTCCAACATGCTTTATTCCCTAGTACCTCTGGTCCTTACACAAAAAGGGAAGTGTACTCAGCAAAGTACAAAAAGCTCTCTGCTCAACTTTGATATGGCTGTAGCACGATGAATAAAGTCATGATCCTTCTTGTTAGAATACAACCAACGACTCTATTGCATTAATGGCTGCCCAGAATGACTCTATTGCATTAATGACTACTCAGAACGACTCTATTGCAATTAATGAAGTTCTGTTTGAAGCCAACATCTGAGAGGATGTCTCTACCGGATCATAAATGATTGAAGACCATAAATACAGAATCCATTGAAGATGAAGAAATAATATACACATTTCATTAAAAACGCCACTACTGTGAGAAATTGTATTTATTACAAACCAAATCTCTCAAACAAACCCAATTGAGCCAAAAGAGGCTAGGTGTGAAAACAATACTTGTCTTGAGCCTGAAGAGGCTAGGTGTGCAAATAATACTTGTCTTGAGCCTCGAAGAGGCTAGGTGTGCAAATAATACTTGAGTCTCAGAACCTTATCGGTTATAGTGGATAAATCTTGGTCTTTGCCAAGGATTTGGACGTAGCTCTTTGATTTGAAGAGTGAACCGGGATAAATCACCGTGTCAATCTCTCTTCCCTTAAACTCTTTAATTGCTTTAGTTTTTCTTGCATCTGTCAAGTGGTGTGTGTGCAATAGTCACCCGTTCATCCTGTATTCTTCCACTCGTCCAAAGCTAGCTTTCTATTTGCGAAAAGATTTCAGCTTTGCTTAAATTCTGATAAACATAATTCAACCCCCCTTCTCGTGTTTATAGTTGTCTATTTCAGTTGGTATCAGAGCTCAGCCTCTGGGTTGAGCATCTAACAGTGTAGAGGTAAAAGGTCCTGAAGAATAGACATGACGGCTGGAGCTAGTACAAGTGGAAGTCATCAGACTGAAGTAGCCTCCCTAACCAGACCTCCTTACTTCAATGGAGAAAATTACAACTACTGGAAAGATAGATTTCAGTGGGTTATTCTATCCACAAACTCTGATCTTTGGGATGTCATCACAGATGGTCCATTCATTCCCAAGAATGATGATAACACTGACAAACCAAAAGCTCAGTGGACTGCTGCAGAAAAATCAAAATGGGAGCTGAACCACAAAGCCAGATACAACATCATTTGTGCTCTCAGTCCGGAGGAGTTTGAGAAGGTATGTGCCTGTGACTCTGTAAAAGAAATATGGGACACCTTAGCTGTCACACATGAAGGAACAACAAAGGTCAAAGAGTCAAAGATTGTCATACTTGTTAGAAAGTATGAACTATTCATCATGGAGGAAGGAGAATATGTTGCTCAGATGATAGGAAGATTTCAAACTATCATCAACAGTTTAAAATCTCTTGGCAAAGTCTATACCAATGCTGAGAAGGTTGGTAAGATTCTGATAAGTCTACCTAAACAGTGGAGACCTTTGGTCAGTGCTATCTCCCAAGCCAAGGATCTCACTACCTTGACTATGGATGAACTTCTTGGAACACTCACTGTGCATGAGCAAGAACTTAGAGATGAAGCTGCACCAAAGAAGGGCAAGTCAATTGCTCTGAAAGCTGATCAAAAGTCAGCAAAAGGTTCCAAGGCTCAAGGCGGATGAGTCATCCAGGTGATGCTTGACCTATCGAACTCGAGGATTCCCGAGAGTGATGAAGAGTTGTCTCTCCGACCGGGGAAGATAAAGCTTCTCCTACAGAAAAAAAAAAGTTCAGGAGGGACAGGCCATTTAGAAGGTCCAACAAGGACAAGAACTTCAAAGAATCCACCTCAACAGACAAAAGTCCAATTGTTTGCAATGAGTGCAAAAAGCTCGGTCACTTCAAGGCTGAATGTCCTCAACTCAAGAAGGCCCCTTTTAAGAAATTCTTCAAGAAGAAGAAGAAAGGAATGATGGCTACTTGGGAGGATCTGGAGTCAACATCTTCTGATGAAGAAACTGAGGAAGAAGCCAATCTCTGTTTGATGGCCAACACTGAATCAGACTCTGATGATGAGGTACATCCTGACTATGAGGAATTACTTGATGCTTATGAGGAGTTGTTGGAGGAATCCAACTGCTTATCTAAAGCCTTCGAATCCCTCAAGAGAAAGTATGTAAAGCTCACCAGTGAGCATAAATAGAAATCTCAAGAGTGCGAGAAGCTGGCTAAAGAGAAGTGTGGTGAGTAAGACCGAAAAGTCTAATGAAGCTAAGATCTCAAGTGAAACATCACCATCCGAAGAAGTTGAAAAACTTCACTGAGAAAGTGGAAGAGCTCACTTCTGATCTTGCCAAATTTGTTAATGGTAGAGACAATCTGACTAAGCTACTTGGCATTCAGAAGCACTCTCTTAACAAAGAAGGTATTGGATATGTCCATCAGACACATCATAAAGTATCAACTAAAGCTTCTAAAGTATATGTTAAGTCAACTGTAACCAAATCAACACCTATTTGTAACTTCTGTGGAAAAATTGGGCATGTTATGTCTAAGTGTATCCATAAGAAGAGAAGGAAGTCTTTACAGACTCCTAGAACTAACAGAAAAGGACCCAGAAAAATATGGGTACCTAAAGATCAAATAATTTTTGTTGCAGATGTCCTCAACAGGACAAAGAAAACACCACTGCTGGTACCTGGACAGTGGTTGCTCGCGACATATGACAGGAGAAATGTCTATGTTCCTAAACCTCCAACTTAAGAAAGGAGGACACGTTGCCTTCGGAGGAAATCAGAAAGGGAAAGTTATAGGTATTGGTACTATTGGTGGTAAACCCCCTCTTCCCTCTATATCTAATGTTCTTATGGTTAAAGGATTAAGACACAATTTGCTTAGCATAAGTCAATTATGTGATAGTGGTTTTGATGTTTCCTTTACCAAGGATGTATGCATAGTTAAAGACTGTAGTGGCAAAACCTTCTTTTCAGCTAAAAGGCAACAAAATCTTTATAAGATTGAACTATCTGATCTCTCAGATCAAAGTGTAATCTGTCTGATGTCTAAATAGGATGAAAGATGGTTATGGCATAAGAAACTAGGACATGTTAGTATGAAACTAATTTCTGAATTAAAAAGGAATAATCTCGTGAGAGGATTGCCTGATATTAGCTTTAAGAAAGATGTCTTGTGTGATGCATGTCAGAGAGGTAAACAGATAAAATCAAGTTTCAAATCTAAAAACCAAGTATCAACTTCTAGACCTCTTCAGTTGTTACATGTAACGCTCTTCGTTACATTAGTGATCCCAAGATAAAATCAATAAAATATCCTTTAAAACATTTAATTAAAACATATATCTCATAACGAAAAATTAGAAAAAACATTAAAGTCCGAAAATGCCTCATATTAAATAATATAGTATTAAATTATCCATATAATGAATATAGATATAAATAAATAAATAAATCAAAAGCCTCAAAAATGGGCGTCTAACTACAATCCCAACGATAAATAATTGCGTCTAGCCACATACGGCTCCTTATTTAAGAACAGACTAACCAAACTAGAAAGATTATCTAATGGTGTCCACTAAGTCTTCACGCCTCTTCACCTCAATGACGTCCTCCTCGTGCTCTCAAAACAATGCTTAATAATGAGATATAAAATCCCGATGAACAACAATACAGTTTTATAAAAACATTTTCGAAAATAGCATTGTTCTCAACAAAAGTGAATTAGGAAAAACTGTCTATGGTACCCGCTAATTTTTCAAAATAATATATATAAAGAGAATACTTTAACATTAATAATAAACTCATCTCAATACATCACATTTCATATACCAGATAAATTCAAGTTTAATCCGAGCCGTCCAAAGACCTCCTAATTAAATTGGCTTCTTGCCGGCATGCCATATATTCACACATCACACGACAATGGCATCCCATTTCCCACCCCTACTCACGAGGAGTGTTTCGATGTCACCCTCCTGTCGGGGACACTTCCATTTCGATACCTCCCATGTGCACATGGTGGTATTTCTCTTTTTTCGACACCCCAACGTGTGGCGGTGTTACATTCGATACCCCTTTTTAGGTGGTATTGCTCTTTTTCAACATCCCAACCACATGGCGATGTTACTTTCGATACCCCATTAAGGCGGTATTTCTCTTCGATACCCCTATCATAGGTGGTATTGCGGCAAACATCATACAATTCATCATAAGGCACAATTTCATGTCTCATATACGTGTAACAATTCATTTACTAGAAATTAAATATTTGATTCTATCATGCATGTCAAATAAACTCACATAGCATAGCATACACCGATAAGCACGTCATTCAACCAATACAATACCAGTCATGTATTTCATACCATCAGTAACAAAAATAAATACCCAATTTAATAATCCCTTTTATTTTAATTCAAAACCCCTAAAAATTAGTTTATTAATAACATGCATCATTCAATTAAAATCCCTCAAAATCATAGGTAAATCGCCCAACACAACAAACACATGTACCATGGAAAGGGTTATTAAAAGATATTGTTACTCACCTTTTGCAGACCTCCAATGTGCTCTAAAAATTACGTATGATAGGGGTTTGTGATTCCCTAAAAATTCTTCTCCCATTTAACGATATTTTTAGATCTGTGCACTGCCATGACTGTACTGCAAAAAGAATAAAATGTCTCTCCCTCCCTCAGTATGCAACGGCGCAGTACGCCTCTCTTTCCCTTTTTATTAGATGTCATATATATATATATATATATATATATATATATATATATATATATATATGTGGCATCAGGCGCTTTTAGGCTTCCTTTTTTTTTTTTAATTTTCTTTAGCCAACATTGGCTGCTTGGGCTTAACGCTCAAGTGTCCTCCCCCCATTTTTTTCCTATATATATATATATATATATATATATATATATATATATATATATATATATATATATATTTGTATTCTTTATAATAGTTAATAAATTTTAATAAATCCTTATACCATCATTTCTTTATACTAAATATCTCATTTATATTTTATTTGCACTACCCTTTTTAATAACTTAATATTATTATTATTATTATTATTATTTATTTCAAATTAATTATGTTAGAATTTTAGGATGTTACATTTTCTCCCCTCCTTAAAGAATTTCGTCCCCGAAATTCGCTTCATACTCGCGCTCTTATTTTAACATATAGTATATTCAAACTTAAAGGTCGTCATACCTTAGGTAATAAAATCTGGGTACTGACGGACGATGTCCTCCTCCATCTCCCAAGTGGCTTCCTCGGGAGTCAATCCTTCTCATAACATTTTCACCAATGAAATCGTCTTGTTCCTCAGAGTCTTAGTGCTCTTGTCCATGATTTGACTAGGCTTTGGCTTATAGATCAAATTATCCTTCAATTGTACAGACTCATGAGCAATCACATGAGATTCATCAGGCACATACTTTCTGAGCTACGGCACATGGAAAACATCACGAAGGTTTGCCAACTGTGGCGGAAGAGCCAATTGATAAGCAACAGGCCCGACTCTTTTAAGGATTTGGAAAGGTCCCATAAAACGAGGATTTAGCTTGCGGACTTTCATCGACCTCCCTATCCCCCGTCTTAGGAGTGACTCTCAAAAATACATGCTCACTTTCCTGAAATTCTAGAGGCTTTCTCCTTTTGTCGGCATAACTCTTTTGCCTACTCTGTGCAGTGCACATCCTTTCCCTAATGACTTTAATCCTCTCGGTGGTCTCCTGAACTAACTCTGGTCCTAGCAGGGTCTTCTCACCCACCTCACACCAACATAAAGGGGACCTACACTTCCTCCCATATAGGGCCTCATAGGGTGTCATGCCTATACTAGCGTGATAACTATTGTTATACGCAAACTCGATGAGAGGTAGGTATCTATCCCAACTCCCTCCTTCATCCAAGGCACACGCCCTAAGCATGTCCTCAAGGGTCTGAATGGTCCGCTCTGACTGACCATCCGTTTGGAGATGATAGGCCGTGCTAAGGTTCAACTTAGTCCCAAAGGCTTGCTGAAAAGCTCTCCAAAATCTTGAGGTAAACCTCGGGTCTCTATCTGACACTATAGATGTGGGTATCCCGTGAAGCTTGACTATTTCCTTGATATAGAGGTATGCCAACTTGTCTAAGCTATAGGTTGCCTTAATTGGCAAGAAGTGGGCAGACTTGGTCAACCTATCCACTATCACCCAGATGGTGTCCAAGCCCAAACGTGTCTTAGGTAACCCCATCACAAAGTCCATAGAAATTCTCTCCCACTTCCATTCTGGGATCTCCAAGGATTGCAACAACCCCGAAGGCTTCTGATGTTCTACCTTAACCTTTTGGCACACTAAACACCTGAGTTACGAAGCTAGCCACATCCTTTTTCATTCCCGACCACCAATACATCCTCTTAAGGTCTTGGTACATCTTAGTTATCCCAGGATGTATGATAAACTTCCCCTTATGAGCTTCCTCTAATATCTTCTCTCTAAGGCTCCCCTCCTTATGAACAACGATCCTATTCTTAAACTTCACTAGCCCATCAACTGACAACTCATAACCCTCTTGTCCTAACCGAGACTGCAACTCCTGGTCTAAAAATTGTTCCCACCCAACCTCATCTATAAGGTCACTATTAATTTCCAACTTATTCAACTTCAAACTTAAGACATTTAAGGACACATCCAACACCTCTAGATTCATGTCCCTAGACTCTTCCATGAGGTTCAGCTCTTGCACCATCAAGCTTGACACGTGTAGGGACTTCCTACTCAAAGCGTCTGCCACCACATTGGCCTTTCCCGGATGGTACTTCAACTCGAAGTCATAGTCCTTAAGGAACTCCATCCACCTTCGTTGTCTCATGTTCAACTCCTTCTGGTCGAACATATATTTAAGGCTTTTATGGTCACTAAAAACTCCAAACCTTGCCCCATAAAGGTAATGCCTCCAAAGCTTAAGGGCAAAAACCACAGCCGCTAGCTCTACGTCATGGGTAGGGTAATTCCCCTCATGTGGCCTAAGCTGCCTAGAGGCACATGCTACCACCTTGCCCTCCTACATTAAGACACATCCCAAGCAATTCTTAGATGCGTCGCAGTATACCACAAAACTCACTAAGGGATCCGGTATAGTTAAGACTGGTGATGACACCAATCTCCTCTTAAGCTCTTGGAACCCATCCTCACACTCCCGGTCCCACACAAAAGGTTTCCCTTCCTAGTCAACTGGGTCAAAGGTAAGGCTAATCTAGAGAACCCCTCTATGACTCCCTATAGTAACCAGCTAAGCCTAAGAAACTTCTCACTTCGGTTACTGTCTTAGGTTGTTCCCATCCCAACACCGCATCAACTTTAGAGGAATCAACCGCTACACCATCCTTTGAGATTGTGTGTGTCCTAAAAACTTTACCTCGTCTAGCCAAAACTCACACTTCTCTGGTTTGGCATAAAGACGCTCGTCCCTCAAGATCTGCAACACCAACCTTAAGTGTTCTCCATGTCCTTCTTGTGTCCTAGAGCATATTAAAATATCGTCTATGAATACCACCACAAACCTGTCCAAAAAGGTCCTAAAGATCCGATTCATGTAGTCCATGAAAACGGCTGGGGCGTTGGTGACACCAAAGGGCATCACTACATATTCATAGTGCCCATACCTTGTCCTGAAGGCTGTCTTAGGGATGTCCTCGCATCTAACTCTAATTTGATGGTGTCCCGATCTTAGATATAAGTTGGAAAACACTGACGCTCCCCTTAACTGATCTAAGAGGTCATCTATCCTAGGCAAGGGATATTTGTTCTTGATGGTCACCTTATTTAGTTGTCTATAATCAACACACAACCTCATACTCCCATCCTTTTTCTTCACTAGATGCACTGGTGCTCCCCAATGTGACACACTAGGCCTAATAAACCCTTTTTGTAACATATCCTCTATTTGTTTCTTGAGTTCGCTCAACTCTAGAGGTGCCATCCTATAGGGTGCCACTGATACAGGTCCACTCCCAGGTACTAGATCTATGGTAAACTCAATCTCTTTATCTGGAGGTAAACTAGAGACATCCTTAGGAAACACATCTGGGAACTCACATACAATAGGCAACGCCGCTATATCACTTTCAGCCTCTATCTTAGCAGAAAAGAGAAGTATATATCCCTGAGCTCCCTCAACTAAGCACTTATGACATGAGGCAGCAGAGACAAGATGTTCTGTCCTAGGAGAGTCAACAGACATGAACTGTGGAATGAAAGAAATAGTTCAACTAGCACAATCAATAATAGCATTATTACTTGACAACCAGTCCATGCCCAAAATAATATCCAGACCAGACATAGGCAAACATATCAGATCAACAATATAAGTCAGGTCTTGACACGATAAAGGACATCGCAGACAGACAGAAGAAGTAATCAATCTATCTTTAGCATGAGTAGAAACACACAAATCATATGACATTTTAGTAACCGGTAACTCTAAGAATTGAGAACATTTAAATGAAATGAATGAATGTGTTGCTCCCGAATCGAACAATAGAGTAACTTTCCTCTGTCACGAGTTGAAGAAATTCAGCCTTCTTCAGATCTAAGCTGCCTCAGAATGACGGCGGGTTGTTCTTCTTGAATTCGGAAAGTCCCACGTGCTAAGGGTCCTAGGTTGCCACCACTCCATTAGTGATTGGCCTCCATTCCCATTCAGTTGACGGAGAGTCCCCGCCTGCGCTTGCATAACTCTGGCTATACAGTCCAAAGCTGGTGCAAGTGCAACGTTCGTCCCCCGCCTATTAATCGCCATATATCTGCTCACTACCAATGAAATACTGGGTTGATCAGGTCCAATATCCCAAAGAATAGCATGCAACATTTATAACTCTAACAAGCATCCTATGCGCCCAAGTTTTGTTTTTGAAAAAAGCCCCACTACCACAGTCCGATTTAGAATCGAACTGCTCTGATACCATAAATGTAACGCCCTTCGTTACATTAGTGATCCCAAGATAAAATAAATAAAATATCCTTTAAAACATTTAATTAAAACATATATCTCATAACGAAAAATTAAAAAAACATTAAATTCTGAAAATGCCTCATATTAAATAATATAGTATTAAATTATCCATGTAATGAATATAGATATAAATAAATAAATAAATCAAAAGCCTCAAAACTGGGTGTCTAACTACAATCCCAACGATAAATAATCGCGTCTAGCCACATACGGCTCCTTATTTAAGAACAGACTAACCAAACTAGAAAGATTATCTAATGGTGTCCACTAAGTCTTCACGCCTCTTCAGCCTCAATGACGTCCTCCTCGTGCTCTGAAAACAATGCTTAATAATGAGATATAAAATCCCAGTGAACAACAATACAGTTTTATAAAAACATTTTGGAAAATAGCATTGTTCTCAACCGGTGCGGTAACCGGATAAACTGTCTATGGTACCCGCTAATTTTTCAAAATAATATATATAAAGAGAATACTTTAACATTAATAATAAACTCATCTCAATACATCACATTTCATATACCAGATAAATTCAAGTTTAATCCGAGCGGTCCGAAGACCTCCTAATTAAATTGGCTTCTTGCCGGCATGCCATATATTCACACATCACACGACAATGGCGTCCCATTGCCCACCCCTACTCACGAAGAGTGTTTTGATGTCACCCTCTTGTCGGGGACATTTCCATTTCGATACCTCCCATGTGCAAATGGTGGTATTTCTCTTTTTTCGACACCCCAACGTGTGGCGGTGTTACATTCGATACCCCCTTTTAGGTGGTATTGCTCGTTTTCAACATCCCAACCACATGGCGATGTTACTTTCGATACCCCATTAAGGCGGTATTTCTCTTCGATACCCCTTTCATAGGTGATATTGCGGCAAACATCATACAATTCATCATAAGGCACAATTTCATGTCTCACAGACGTGTAACAATTCATTTACTAAAAATTAAATATTTGATTCTATCATGCATGTCAAATAAACTCACATAGCATAGCATACACCGATAAGCACGTCATTCAACCAATACAATACCAGTCATGTATTTCATACCATCAGTAACAAGAATAAATACCCAATTTAATAATCCCTTTTATTTTAATTCAAAACCCCTAAAAATTAGTTTATTAATAACATGCATCATTCAATTAAAATCCCTCAAAATCATAGGTAAATCGCCCAACACAACAAACACATGTACCATGGAAAGGGTTATTAAAAGATATTGTTACTCACCTTTTGCAGACCTCCAATGTGCTCTAAAAATTACGTATGATAGGGGTTTGTGATTCCCTAAAAATTCTTCTCCCGTTTAACGATATTTTTAGATCTGTGCACTGCCATGGTTGTACTGCAAAAAGAATAAAATATCTCTCCCTCACTCAGTATGCAGCGGCGCAGTACGCCTCTCTTTCCCTTTTTATTAGATGTCATATATATATATATATATATATATATATATATATATATATATATATATATATATATATATATATATATATGGCATCAGGCGCTTTTAGGTTTCCTTTTTTTTTTTAATTTTCTTTAGCCAACATTGGCTGCTTGGGCTTAACGCCCAAGTGTCCTCCCCCCATTTTTTTTTTCATATATATATATATATTTGTATTCTTTATAATAGTTAATAAATTTCAATAAATTCTTATACCATCATCTCTTTATACTAAATCTCTCATTTACATTTTATTTGCACTACCCTTTTTAATAACTTATTATTATTATTTATTTATTTATTTCAAATTAATTATGTTAGAATTTTAGGATGTTACATTACACATGGATCTGTTTGGACCAGTTAGTGTTGCCAGCCTGGCTGGAAGAAAATATGGATTTGTCATAGTTGATGACTATTCTAGATACACATGGATACTCTTCCTAACACACAAGGATGAGTCTTTTAAGGTTTTTCGATTGCTCGCAAAAGAGTACAAAATGAGCAGGGTTTCTGTATTTCTATCCTTAGAAGTGATCATGGGGGAGAATTTGAAAATGAGCAGTTTAGACAGTTCTGTGAGGAGAATGGAATCTCTCACAATTTCTCTGCACCTAGAACTCCACAGCAAAATGGAGTGGTTGAGATAAAGAACAGATCTCTGCAAGAGTAGGCTAGATCTATGATCAATGAAAATAATCTCCCTAAGTACTTACGGGCGGAAGTCTGTAAACACCGCTTGCTATGTACAAAACAGAATACTTATTAGGCCTTTTCTAAAAAGGACTCCTTATGAATTGTGGAAAGGAAAAAGCCCCAACATATCTTATTTTCATGCTTTTGGATGTGAATGTTTTATTCTGAATACCAAAGATAATCTTGGAAAATTTGATTCTAAGGTAGATAAAGGTATTTTCGTAGGTTATTCTGAAAAGTCCAAGGTTTTTAGAGTTTACAATTCAAGAACTTGTATTACTGAAGAATCTGTTCATGTTAAATTCAATGATGGTTTAAAGAGCGATAAAGAACTATCGGATCTAGAAGATGATCTTGCAGGTCTTGATATAAACAAGCCGAGAAAGTCAACAACCAGATCTAACCAAAAGCAGAACCCGTGCTCGAGGCTGAAAGACAAGTGGAGCAGACCGAGTCACAGACAAGTCAAGATCTTCATGATGATCTCAAAAGGGATTGGAAGTTCAACACTCATCATCCTAAGGATCTTATTATTGGAAATCCTTCTGAAGGAGTAAGAACCAGATCCACATTAAGAGAATCAAGCAATGTGGCCTTTATTTCAGATTTGGAGCCTAAACGCATTGAAGAAGCTCTTGAGGATGAAAGCTGGATTCTTGCTATGCAAGAAGAACTTAACCAGTTCACCAGAAATGATGTCTGGACTCCTGTCTCTAAGCCTAAAAACAAGTCAGTTATTGGAACAAGATGGGTCTTCAGAAACAAATTAGATGAAGATGGTAAAGTTGTCAGAAATAAAGCAAGGTTAGTAGCTCAAGGCTATAACCAACAAGAAGGTATTGATTATACTGAAACCTTTGCACCTGTAGCTAGAATAGAAGCCATACGCATTTTAATGTCATATGCTGCACAACACCAAATTACCCTATTTCAAATGGATGTAAAAAATGCTTTTCTAAATGGTATAATTGAAGAAGTGTGTGTTAAACAACCCCCTGGTTTTGAAGATACTAATAAACCATATCACGTTTTCAAACTTAAAAAGGCATTATATGGTTTGAAACAAGCACCTAGAGCATGGTATGATAGACTCAGTTCTTTTCTCATGCATAATAGACACTACTCTGTTCAAAAAATGCTCTAAAGATAACTTTATTATAGTTCAAATATATGTTGATGATATTATTTTTGGAGCAACTAATGAAAAGCTATGCAAGTAATTTTCAAATCTAATGCAAGCTGAATTTGAGATGAGCATGATGGGAGAATTGAAGTTCTTCCTTGGATTACAAATCAAACAGACAAGTGATGGAATTTACATTCATCAACAAAAATATACCAAGGAGATACTTAAGAAATACAAAATGGAAAATGCAAAGCTCATGAAAACCCCTATGCAACCCAATGCAAAACTAAGCAAAGATGATGAAGGTAAAAAGGTAGATCAAACTGTCTACAGAGGTATGATTGGCTCTCTACTGTACTTAACTTCAAGCAGACCTGACATTCAATTTAGTGTCTGTATGTGTGCTAGATTCCAATCTGATCCTAGAGAATCTCATCTTAAGGCTGTAAAAAGAATATTTAGATATTTGCTTGGAACTACTAATCTTGGTTTGCTGTATTTTAGATCAGAAGAATACAGATTAGTGGGATATTGTGATGCTGATTTTTCTTGGAGACAGAATAGAAAGAAAAAGCACCGATGGAGGTTGTCATTTCATTGGAGCAAGTTTAGTCTCATGGTTAAGCAAGAGGGAGACAACCATTGCCTTGTCTACTACCGAAGCGGAATACATCTCTCTTTGCTAGTTCTTCTGCTCTCAACTCTTATGAGTAAAACATCAACTTGAGGATTACTCTATTTATGAACATAACATATCTGTATGGTGTGATAATTCCGAGTGCTATATGCTTAATCGAAAATCCAATTCAGCATTCTAAGGCTAAGCATATTGAAATCAAACATCATTTCATTAGGGATTATGTTCAAAAAGGCATCTTTGATATTAAGTTTGTTAAAACCGAAAATCAATGGGCTGATATTTTCACTAAACCCCCTGAGAAGAAAGGTTTTTATTTATTAGAGATAATATAAACATGCATTGCATTGTTGAATGACATGTCTGAATGTTAAGCTGTCTATGATAAATCTGTCATTACTCCTATATACATGTTCTTTCAACTAAGCATTAGTTCAGGGGGAGTAATGATACAATAGTTTAAGTGGAGTATGTCTAGCCCTTTTTGATAAAACACATAAATAAAACTTGATAACCCTTTTTGATGTTGACAAAAGGGGGAGAAAGGGAGAAATGAATATGATATGACCTGTTCACTTAAGAAAATTTCAACGAAAGGGAGAAATGAATAGGGAGAATGGTGGGAGAAATAGAATGGGAGAATGAATATGATATGACCTGTTCACTTAAGAAAATTTCAACCTGTCTATATATGCTATTTTCTTTGTTGATATTTTCTGAGGTTCATTAAATCATCTCAATGTTTGTCATCATCAAAAAGGGGGAGATTGTCAAGCCTCTAAAATGTTTGATATGCATTTCCCTAAGTTTTGATAAAAAATAAACATTGGTTAATGATTTAATTAACCTTCATATTGGTTGCTAACCTATCTATTGAGTGTACAGATTAATAAAAAAATAGAATCAGACGTCCAACAAAGTGAAACAAGCAGACGTCCAACAAAGTGTAACAATCAGACGTCCAACAAAGTGAAACAAGAAGACGTCCAACAAAGTGTAACAAGCAGACGTCCAACACTGTAGTGTTTGTAGCGCACGTCCAAAACACAAGAGAAAAAAACCTGCGTCCAATAAAAATATCAGAAGGCCGCGTCTACTAAAAAGTATCAGAAGGCCGCATCTAATAAAAATATCAGAAGGCCGCGTCCACCAAAAAGTATCAGAAGGCCGCGTCTACTAAAAACAACAGAAGGCCGCGTCTACTCAAAGTATCAGAAAAACCCGTCCAGTGAGGTATCAAAATTATTCGTCCAATGACGTGGCACTTGGAGCGCGTCCATCAAAATATCAGAAAAGACCGTCCAGTGAGGTATCAAAATGGTCCGTCCAATAACGTGGCATATGTAGCTCGTCCATTAAGGAAGTAGATGGAGCTCGTCCATTAAGGTCAGAATGTATCCGTCCACTGAAGAACAAGAGACTTTCGTCCAGTAGAGTGACTGAGACTCTCGTCCAGCAGACTAACTGAGACTCTCGTCCAGTAGAGTGACTGAGACTCTCGTCCACTGTAGTAATCGAGACTCTCGCCCAAAGTAAAATAACTGAGACTCTCGTCCACCAGACTAACAGAGGCTCTCGTCCACTAAAGGTGACAGAAGCTCTCGTCCACTAAAGGTGACAAAAGCTCTCGTCCACTAAAAGTGACAGAAGCGCTCGTCCACTAAAGGTGACAAAAGCGCTCGTCCACTAGTCTTTGGACTTGCTGAGTCCTTAATATGAAGTTCGTCTACTTGCCCGAATGAAAACTCAAATGACTAGATAGACGTGATTATTTTCAAGATGGAAGCACTTATCTTATGATCGCGAATTCTTTAAGGATTATCAGAATCTTGGTTCAAGAACCAGAAAGAGACTTGAAGCCTTCTCTCCTACTCAGTTTCACGATTATCAAGAAAAGTCAGAAGCTACTCTCTCAAGCAACCTTGGATAATCAGAACCAAAGACCAGTTAAAGAATGCTACCAACGTGCTTTATTCCCTAGTACCTCTGGTCCTTACACAAAAAGGGAAGTGTACTCAGCAAAGTACAAAAAGCTCTCTGCTCAACTTTGATATGGCTGTAGCACGATGAATAAAGTCATGATCCTTCATGTTAGAATACAACCAACGACTCTATTGCATTAATGGCTGCCCAGAACGACTCTATTGCATTAATGACTACTCAGAACGACTCTATTGCAATTAATGAAGTTCTGCTTGAAGCCAACATCTGAGAGGATGTCTCTAACGGATCCTAAATGCTTGAAGACCATAAATACAGAAGCCATTGAAGATGAAGAAATAATATACACATTGCATTAAAAACGCCACTACTCTGAGCATTTATTTCTTCATTCTTTTATTCTTTATTCTTCAATCATTTTGAAGTTATTACGCAGACTTTCCTGAGCCTTACATTTAAACCACTCTCTGAGTGTTAGTGAAAGATCTGCCTGTGAGAAATTGTATTTATTACAAACCAAATCTCTCAAACAAAACCAAGTGAGCCTGAAGAGGCTAGGTGTGAAAACAATACTTGTCTTGAGCCTGAAGAGGCTAGGTGTGCAAATAATACTTGAGTCTCAGAACCTTATCGGTTATAGTGGATAAATCTTGGTGCTGCCAAGGACTCGGACGTAGCTCTCTCGATTTGAAGAGTGAACCCGGGATAAATCACCGTGTCAATCTCTCTTCCCTTAAACTCTTTAATTGCTTTAGTTTTTCTTGCATCTGTCAAGTGGTGTGTGTGCAATAGTCACCCGTCCATCCTGTATTCTTCCACTCGTCCAAAGCTAGCTTTCTGTTTGCGAAAAGATTTCAGCTTTGCTTAAATTCTGATAAACACAATTCAACTTCCTTCTCGTGTTTATAGTTGTCTATTTCAAATAGGTCTCAAACGAATGTTTAGATAAAAGCTACTTTCTAATAACGTTTGCTCAAACAACCTTTTGGAACCCTTAAAATGATGAATCTAAACACACACTATCCTCCTTGTTCGTGGCTGCCTAGACTAATCCTGCCGTAGGTTGTAAGCACTTCAATTACTACTCGATAACAAAGAAGATCAGTATTTAAGAATGGGTCATACTAAGGGCACTTGTTAAAGATATCAAAAGCAGAAAATTTTCATTGAAAATATAAATATATAACTTTTCAAAATTTTAAATACAACAATTTCCAATAAAAAAAATTTATTCTTAATTTCTTAACCAGAGGCCACTGGTTAGTATTTTCCTTTAAGAATTATTGCATTTTACATTTTTTAATACTTTTTTTTATATCTATTTTATAACCATCGATTAAATCACTCTTGCTTTGAAAACAACACTAAATATATGATAAAATGTTTAGGATTCAGGTGTAAAAAGGTGGTGTGATAAAAAAAGAGAATGCTAACAAATGTCATTAGAGCATTGGTTAAGGTATCAAAAGAAGACATATTTTTTTTTTTAAAAATGGTGTATTCAAAATTTTGAGAAGTGTTATTTTTAGTTTTCCAATCAAAGTTTGAATCTGTAACTAGTATACTTAGGATACTAGTTAACAATACCCTAAAAAACATGATGAGATTAACATTTACATTTTTATTCTTTTTGCTTCTCTTTCATCCTTCTTTCTTTTTTATTTGTTTTCTTTCTTTCTTTTCCCTTCATGTGAGCATTCAGACATATTGATGGGTCTTAGGGCTGAGCTCAAAGAAAACATATATATTGATCAGAGGCCCCGCTCTAAGTAAAATGCAAGTTTCAGCAAGCGATATATGGAGTTTGGTGGACGATATGATTATATTCATCTTCTCTATTCACGCCTATTCTCTTCGGCAATAGATGTTCTCTTTTGGCTGGCACTTCAATGCTAAGGCACCGATGTGTTACACTTGCAATCATATACTTTTATCGTTTGCGATGCTTGAAAGTTGAAATGCAAGAGGACGATCATTACTTTGTAAAACTTGATGATTTTTGTACAGTTAACATTAAATAACAATATACTATACTGAAAAAGAGAAAATGCTTCATTTTATTAAAGTATTTGAACTTATAAGAATACATGTTCT
The DNA here is from genome assembly GCA_030762895.1 of Sophora flavescens. Classification (NCBI taxonomy): domain Eukaryota; kingdom Viridiplantae; phylum Streptophyta; class Magnoliopsida; order Fabales; family Fabaceae; genus Sophora; species Sophora flavescens. The sequence continues at coordinate 130,695,509 of CM061070.1, read as the reverse complement.
AAGTTGAAAGGACGTGACATCATTAAGCATGTGATTTGGGTTTTGTTTCGTCCGGATAGAAACAATAGCTTCGGCTAAGGCGGAGTGGTGGGGTTTTTTGTGATAGAATGTGGTGCTCTGCTCCTACGTATCACCATGGAAGGAAATCAAGGCTAATGTAGTTCCAGGTGGCGAGTGTGTTAGAGGAGAATCCCCTTATGAGGAGGTAATTATATACCATTTTTAGTGGGCTTGACCTAATCTGGTTCAGTACTCAAGGAATTGAGCCTTAGCCTCAATTGACCGAATTATCTTCTTATCCGAGCATTCTTCTTGTACCGAGATTTCCTCCTGGTCAGAGTTGTCTTCTCGTCCCGAGTTGTCTTCTCGTCTCGAGTTGTCTTCCCCGCCCGAGCTGACCTCTTGGGTTGACCGAACTGTTTTCCTCTTATGTTAATTGGTGTCTCTATCCTTATTGGACCATTTACCCATCATAATTGGGCCTGTCCTATATCGGGCCCTTGATCCAGTTTGGGCGGGAACCATTTTAGACTATTACTATGTATAAAAAAACATTATGGGGAAGTGACATTACTCACTACAAAAAAAAACTATTTAGCGACCGAAGATTTCGGTCGCTAAACATGATAATTCGGTTGCTATATAGTTTAGCGACCGAATTAAGGGGGTAGCAGAAACCATGATGGCTAAATGTTTAGCGGCCGAACTTGTATTTCGGTCGCAAATTTGCGACCGATATTTCAGTCATAAAATTATATATTTCGGTCGCCGTATAGTTGGTCGCGTGCTCAGCTCACCTAATTTGGTGACCGATATTCGGTCGCTATTTCGGTCGCAAATTTTGAATTTTTTTTAAAATTTTCCTGTAACTTAATCCTACTGACCAAATTTTGTTTTTCAACTATTACCCCATTGATTTTTAATTTCTGATATAAACAAAATACACCAATATTTTTTTTGAATAAATAGAAAACATAAATATGATGTACTAACGATCCAAAACACCACAGTCAATATGATCAAGAAAACATATACATTAATTAACGCAAGTTTAATAATTGTTTATAAAAAAAAGTTTAATAATGTACTAATTAAGGATCAAAACATAAAAATACACCACAGTCAATAAGTACTAATCAAAATATCAAAACTCATCAATCTTCCAAAGGGATGAACATGTAGAAGCGAGAACCCCCAAGGTACTTAAACTTTGTCAATGCACCAGTGGACAACAAATACAACTCCCTGATACCATTTGTATCTGTTGCAAAATATGGGCGCCTCATGGATTACTATATTCCCATTGAACAAATTTCCGCTTTTGTCTTCAATAGTCACAACACGCGGTATTTGTTGTCCCCACCGACGGTAGAATGATCGCGGGATTGAAATCAAATCCTGCAAATACACAAGAACAATTTAGTAAATGATTAGTTTATGCCTTAACCATCATTACGTGAATCCGATCATTATTCTTAAGTTGATGAGATACTGTACCTGGTCTATATGGATGGTTGTCTCAAAACATTTAGTCGGATCCATTTTCTGATAAAACGATAAGGAAAACAAGTCATATGTCTAAACTTCATCAAGTGATAATAATAAAAGATGGAAAGATCCATGTAGCATACTAGCATGTTAAAATAGAACAAAGAAATACAACTTCACATGCAACTTTACAGATTAACAAACATAGTAGTTTTCAGGAAAGCAGATGCTTTTACGTCGTTTTGAAGGATGGTCACAGAGAGGACTTTTCCTACCGGAAGTGCCTAGATAACCTAGTAAGGATTGTCATCAACAACTGTTTCTGGAAAGCTCCATTTCCTAGTGAAACAAATGAGTAGAAAACCAGAGTTGCTTTCATAATATTGTGTACAGAGCTGCTTTCTAATGTGAATAATGTTTGAATGATGACGGCACGTCATGCATGTGCCTGGCAAACTGTGCCTAGCCCTTCATTTTATCTAACCCTGTACTTAATCCTTCATTATTCACAGCAAGTAAACAGCTGCATCACAGAGGCTATAGATCATACTATTGTGAGATATTCCCTGAGGCAATATAACAGAACAATGAACAGCCTTCAAAGACATAAATTCAGCCAAGATATGGAAAGATAAACAGACCATAAATTACAATGCAGGTTGGTGCTTTGAGGCTTTAAAGTTTAAATTATACAACATGTCAACAATCAACAAAAAACCAAAACCTGTTTATGTTTCGTAGTCTCACAGGCAGCAATGGCATTCTGTGGCTCAAGTAAACATCAATTCTAATCTCACAGTCTTGACTTTTGATATTTCAATGCATTCAAAAAAAAGTTACAAAAACATATTTCTCGTGCTTTCTCAATGAGAGCTTCCTAATCCTAATAGGAGTGATTAAATAATGACACATGAAAACAAATGATCATCACAACTCACAACTCACATGAAATACACAAGTAGCTCTTCTCAGTAGTAAGCAATAAAGTAATGAAGTTCAAGTTACAGGATGTTCCGATATTAGAAGCAGCGAAAAATCGGGATGTTACAGGATCAAATATATATATCAAAACTGGTCAAGTCATGAGATCCAAACACATCATCAAAACCAGTTCCATTGACCCCGAGTCATGTTGCTACTACAAGATACATGGGAGGACTAGGTGGTTGAAGTTCAACACCGTCATCTTCCTCCTCGGTTAACCCATCTTTCTCATTCTCTCTTTCATCAATCAAATCCATCACCATCTTCCCCCCAAATCAATGCTGTATTATTTATACAGAAAGCTCAGAATTGAGCTACAGACCAAAAAAACAAGCATTTACAGAAAACTATATACTTGAACTGATGCCTAGATAAAGATATGACCGAGTTACATGAAACCATGAATGCAAACTAAGTAAATGGGGATCTAATCAAGTTTCAGAGAGCATGGATTAAGTAAATACAGAGCATATTGTACATGTTGTAATAACATAGTAAATGTACAAACCAGAGAAATAGAGAGAGAGAGATAGAGGCGAGGAGAGACGAAAACATACCAGAGAAGGAGGAGGACGGTGGCGCTGCTATGGTGGTGCCGGCTCCGGTGGTAGCCGTGCGGAGAAAGAGGGAACCGAGAGAGAGAAAAAGTTAGAAACAGATAGAGAGAGAGAGAGATGGAGAGAGAGATGGAGAGAGAGAGAGGAGAGCTTACCGTGATGGTGGTGGTCGGAGGAGGGGCGACAGTCGTGAAACCGTGGTGGCCGGAGGAGAGAAAGAGAGATCGAGTGAGAGAGAGGAAGAGAGATCGCGAAATGGAAGAAGAAAGGGGTTTCTGTATTTTTAGGGATTTTAGTTTTTAGCGACCGAATATTTCGGTCGCTAATTCGGTCGCAAGAGTGCCATTTCAAAATTTAAATTCATAAATTTAGCGACGGATTTTTTAAATCGGTCGCTAACACGCGCTGTTTTAATTTTTTTACGCGCCGTTTAGCGACCGAATTGATATCGGTTGCAAATGGAAATAAAATTTAACCGCTGCATTTAATTCGGTCGCCATTTCGGTCGCTAAAAAGGCATAAAATTTCTGACTTTTAATTTCCTTTATTTAACGACTGAAATAGCGACCGATAACCCTGCTACGCTTTATTTCGGTCGCAGTATTAACTCTAATCAGTCTTTCATGTAGATCCTATAATCGGTCGCCATTTCGGTCGCCAAAAGCAACCAAAAAATTCGGTCACTATATTCGGTCGCTAAACAACCTTTTTTTTTTGTAGTGACTTTTTTTGGTTCGGGATGGAACCCAGGTACCCCACAGCCGATAGCCGTAGGACTATTCCCCCGAGGATGTAGAATACCAGTTAAGGGGCAACTCTTCTACCCACAAATGTAACTTTTTTCTTATCACTAGGATTCAAACCCTGTACATATGGTTAAAGGACCCAAGCTACCAGCCACTTAGACCACACCTTGTGGGTGGAAGTGACATTACTTAGGGTTCGTTTGTTTTAGATTTTGATAGAATTTATTTTTGTAGAATTGATTTTGAAAAAATAAAGGTTAAAAAATTAATTTGTGTTTGGTAACAATATTTTAAAAGTATGTTTAGAAAAATTGATTTTGTTTGGATGATAAAGTAAAATCACTTTTGAGGTGTAAATATGTAGAATTTTGTGGGTCCTACATCTAGAACCAAATATTTTCAACGAAAAGCTAAAAAATTTTGCTTCCACAAACACTACAAGAAAAAATGAATTTAGCGAGGGCCAAAGGCCGTCGCAAACAGCTTAAATCCGTCGCAAAACACATGTTTTTCGACGGACGGCGGCGACGCCACAAATCCGTCACATGTTGGGTCGTCGCAAAAGGTTTCTGACGTTTTTTTTAAATGACTGTCGCTAATTAGCGACGGCTAAGCCGTCGCAAATTATGAGAAATTAGCGATGGCTTAGCCGTCGCAAATTATGAGAAATTATCTTGCCGTCGCAAATTATAGAAATTAGCGACGGCCTAACGGTCGCAAATCAACATAAATTAGCGACGGAATAGCCGTCGCAAATTGCAACACATTTTTATAAAACTAAATAATTTAATTAACTAATTTTTTATTAATTAATTATTTAAAATATGAATTATTTTTAATTAATTATTTAATATTTAATATAAAATTCAAAATTAATATAAACATTAGTTATTTTTTATATTAATTATAATTTAGACTATATTATGATAAATGAATAATAATTTTAAACAATAAATGAAATTCATAAATAAAAGCAAATTGTTTTGACAGAGTGCATACATCATACAAAATAAAATCTAATATCAAAGAAACTAATAACCCTCTCTATAGCCCCGCATTAACAAATCTGTAAAGGATTGATCATCCTCGTCACTGGTCTGCTGATGACCCTCAGGCTGGGACGGTGGTGGCTGTGGCTGAGGGGTGCTGTGAAGGTGTTGGTCCTGCTGCGACTGTGGCTGAGGGGTGCTGGTTCCTAAACGCAGCATGAGCTCTCTCTGCAGCTGCCATCATCTCTATCTGCTCCATCATCGTATGTCTCATTGAGTAAGCAGCTGCCGATTGATCTCATCCTGAGCTGACACTTTCTGTCGCATCTTGACCATCTCCGCAGACTCATGAGACTGGCGGGGCCTAGTACCGGACGATGCTCGACTGCCGAGTGAAGATCTTTGCCGAGCACCCGCGTCGATAGTCACCGGCCAGGTCTCCCATACCGTATATGAGACTCTTGTTCTTACCGCCAGCTAGCTCGACCCATGTCTGCATCTCCAATTGGGCTTCCACCGGGTCAAGTGTGGTGGAAGGGGAAGATGAGGCTGACTAAGACCGAACCTGAGATAACTTATCACGATAGTCCTCCTGTCATTAAAATTGATGCACATCATCATACAAAATGACCATAATTATTAAATATAAAATAAAAATAATTTCCAACAAAGAGACATGTAAATCACCTGAGTGCGTCTAGAGCGCTCATCTACATACTCGTCGGTACCCTTCCTAGTATGAGTTCGGGCATGAAGCTCAACCGGCTTGACGCTACGGCCAAGCTCCCTAGCCTGCACCAAAAAAAAACTTGTTCATATTTGAAGTTACATTACCTTAATAGCCAGACATCTAATGAATTAACAAAATATGATGTTGGAACTTACAAGGCGTCGAGCATGCTCCTGATTACTGATGCTGCCACCAGTGTACAGGCTCCCACCCTTTTCCGAGGCCCTGTTGAGCTTTGCCTGGGCGGATTTTTTCTTAAATTTAGGTGTAGCCCAGTAAGCACATAGCTCCTCCCAAATGGGTAGGAAACACCATTTTGGACGCTGTCCCTTTTTCCGATATCTCGTCAACAACTCGGAGAGGCGTTTGCTCGCTTTTTGATGAAAAATTATCTCTACATCAGTGGAATGCTCTACTCTCCAAGCAGCCTTCTCCTGTAAATAAGGAGAATATAATATTTTTTAGGATAATAATAAACTAAAGAAACATTAAAAGTAACTAAAAAATGGAAGTAAATTCAAAAGTACAAAATACCTTAAAAGCCGCAAAGAATCGATCCCGATCCTGATCCTCAAGCTCACTCCAATGTTTCCAGGCCCGATCAAACTGAGATGTAACTGCATACGTGACGGCCTCTGCAGATTTTCTCGACGGAATGAGCCTTATCAATAGAACATGAGAACAATCAATACACATACATATAAAATCTGCACTCAACAATAAAATAACAATATTTGAGATCTTTCTTACCCTTTACCGGTCGGGGTAACAATAACTCGGCCATCTGACATAACCTCGATCTCCTCAACATCTGATGATATAGGCGAGGAATATCCATAAGTCTTCTCGTCGTCACCATTAGACTGATGATCACCGTCCATGGGCAAATCCACCCCTGATGTATCTGGTTGTCTGGAATTGTCTGCATGGGTCTGAGTCGGAATCCTTGGGGTGGGCATCATCGTGATCCCAATGGAGGTGTCCATGAACTGAGTGGCTGGAGCAACAGGTCGGTAGGGAGGTGTCAGAACATGTGTAGGCACGGGTGTGGGCGATGGACATGGTGTAGGAGCAACAGGTGGGGGTGCCGGTGCCATATCATGTGGAGGCATGGGTGTGGGCGGTGGGAAGAAACTTAAAACTTAAAACACTTAATAGATATAGGCAAAAGTGAACAAAAAGATATAAGGATCATTTAATATAATATTGATAACCATAACCCTGTCAAAAATACACAAAACCAATAAAGAAAATTCATAGTCCATTCAGCACAAGAAGATATTATGATTCAAGCTGCTCACCAATTCAGCCATTAATATCAAAAGAAAACTAACACAACCACCTATAACATGACCACATTCCAACCTAAAAGCATTTAGGTGATTCAACAAACAGATTATAGACATCAATCAAAAGGCATTATATTACCAAAACAATTACAATCTCCATATCAAGGTGCACCAAAAAATGATCAAATCAATATCAAACATTCTTTCAATTATCAAACATTCTTTGAAGCGATTTTCCCTTGTTGAACCTCAAAGTCGCATTCTTACTCTCTCAGCGAACGCGACTCTCCAGAACTAATTCATAAACAAATATATGCAACAATTATGAGATTAAATATGGAACAAAAATTAATGATGCAAAATTTCAACTTAATTGTAGTAACCATATAGTGAATAAGGAAAAAACAAAGCACATGGTGTAGTTTATAAACGATAGCACAATCATAAAAAAATTGTCAGGTTACATGCATAGTTGATTGTGTAATATTCTTATCATGCTCATGTTTATCCTCATTTATCTTATTTGTTAATGTTACATAATAGTTCATTTTTAAAGAGCAAAGACAACATCAACAATAACCACTTAATAGACTACATTAAACCACAAGGAAAAAGTAATTAAAATCACTTACCAATTAGAATGAGAGCAACACTAGCTTTCTTTTCTTATCTATGGGTATTGCTAGTCTTAGCAAAGTTCTTCTACTCAAGTAGGAAAGGACACCAACGCCAAGTGCACCATATTAAAATCAAAGGATTCATGTTATTATAAGTATAATCAACCTTTAATTTTAGTAACACTATTAACTTAACATTTATTTGGACCCAAATTACTTGAAATCAACGATAGAGATTTCTCTCTTTCCAAGATCAAACATCAATCAACTATTTTGAGTGGCTACAGATTCAAGAAAATAAATTGTTTTTTAAGACTCTAAGTCTTCATATTCCAAAGCAATGCCAACAAGAGTTTCACCAATACCATAATGCTTAACAGTGTTAGATCAACAACAAAAAGGTCTTTTAAATCTTTCATCAAACAAAGTGGATACATATAGGAGACAATATGTACAATATACACACACCCCACACATAAACCACTTAACCATCATTCTTTATCAGTGCTGAACAATTGAAGGTAAAATGTAGCCATATATAAAGATCAATGATTTTTTAGAAGAAACAAAACTCTAACTGGAGAACCAAATTTCAAAAATATAAAGAGAACAGGCTCCCTTGTCACTAATAAGTAATGACTGCACAATGTATAGCACACAAAAGTATCCTTATATAGAAAGGATGAGGAAACCTTAGGATGGATGTGGGTTTCACTTGATCTATGTGAATTAATTTACTGGACCGGAAACTATCATCATTTTCAAGTTCATCAAGATATATACAAAAGCCAACTTTTAAAATCTCGGGACTCGGGAGTAAAAGAAACTATAGGAATCACGTTAAAATATAATATATACAAAAGCTAATTTAAAATCTAAGCATATCTTGTTAACATGGTTGGTCTCCAATTGAAGCCATTTAATTTGAGTCTCTTAGTAGCAAGTTGACTATGAAATAGTGTGAATTATCCTTCAACAAGTAGTTTTGCACTCAAACACTGCTAACGACAATGATTACAACTAACAAGCATAGATGAGTGAGGCTGTTTGGAAGTAAAAACTAGGATTTCAGGAGTAACAGGTTTATTTGATTGAACTTGAACCATTACCGTGACTTTGATTTCACTGGACTTTATCATGTAAACTGATACCCATTTATTTTTCTTCAAAAGGACAATGTACATACTGAATCCCCAAATTGAATGAAGCTTCAATATTCGACAACACTCTTACTTAAGTTTAAATCATGTTTTCATATCACAGCTGAATTCAAATCATAGCTGAATTCAATTAAAAACGGAGTTCAGGACAACACAATCCTCAAGGATCGCTGAATTCAAATCACAAAGTGGCAAAATCAAACAAAGAGCATAAAAGAAGCTTAATAAGTGATGATCCTAGCCATACTCTTCTCATTAAATTTACTGAAACTCACCATGAAAAATAACCATATCTAAATACCATTGGATAAGAACAACCATCCAACACAAAACTGAAGAAGAGAGAAACAAAATAATGGTTTTGCACCTGTTAACATGTTGAAACCAGAAAAATAGATGTTGGTCATGTATCATATACAAGTACAAATTGATTATTTCCAATAACTTGTATCTTGTAAAAAAAAAGAAACACTCTTCTAAATATCTAGCCCAAATCAGTTTTTATAAAGCTAACAAAATCCACAGTCATTTTGAAATTAAGTCTTCATTCAAGTTCAAACCTCCTTAAAACAAATCCTTCAAAATTTAGATCATATTTCCACAACAAAAAATACATTAAGAGAAATTCTAACCCTTCTTAGAAGAATTAAAACTGCTGAAGCGAAAAAAAGAGTCCTTCACCCTCACACCTAAGGGAAATTCAATTCAAGTTTTTTACCTAAATAATTGACATGTTATCAAAGTGAACATATTGAACTATTATCCTGTCTGAGATAATTAACGAGTCCATAGATGATTTCCATTTGAGATTTACGGTATGCTTAGTGTACAATCAAGCAATCAAATTCAAAGCCAAATTATTTTCAGTAAAAGGAATCAAACTCATCAACCAACATTTAACACATATAGAGACTAGTCACGATGCTGAAAGTATCAACAAACCAGATTTTAACAAATTTATCAATTTTCACATCAAGTTTCACATAATATTCTTATATCTCAGGACATTGAAGTAAGATTTCTAAACTATCTTAAAGAGCATAAAAGTTAGTACAGGCAAAAATAAACTCATCAAGTGTTTGCATCAACAGACCAACCAGAACATGGAGACTACAAATTAATGCCAAAGTGACAATCTCAACATGTGCAAACATAGATAAATACTCAAACCTTACTATGAGGAGAAGAACCCAAACCAGATTCTACTCCAACATCAGTTGCGTGAGAGGGAATGGCAAAAAATTGGAGCCCTAGCAGTGCCTACGCATAAAAATGAAAGGGAAAAAGGGAATGCGGTTCAGAGTTCAAAAATGTAAAAATGAAAGGGAATGGGGAACACGGTTTAAAGTTTAAAAAATGAAAGGGAGGAGGAATGCGAGAGTTACGTACGTCGCGACAGTGAATGGGCGGTGGAGGAAAGGAGGTGGTGCTGCTGGTTTTCGGGATAGGTCGGTAGAGGCGGCGCGAGGGGTGCTGCTTGGGTGGCGCGAGAGGTGCTGCAGAAACCACAACCGGAGCAGAAATGGCGAAGATGACAACTGAGGGAGGAAGAAAACTATTCGAGTTACTTATTGGAAATTAGCGACGGCCTTCTAGCCGTCGCAAATTATGATTCCGTCACAAATTGAGAATGACCGTCGCAAAAGTACGGTCCGTCGCAAACCAATATGGCCGTTGCAAATGACCTTGGCCAAACATTTGCACATTAGCGACGACCATGCCCGTCGCAAATTGGCGCCAACATTTCGCGTAAAATGGCGGGAACGCATCGCGCAGTTTGCTACGGAACTTCCACAAGAATCTCTTCTACCATTTGCGACGGCAAAACATAAAATTAGCGACGGATTTGAGGCCGTCGCAAAAATTCCGTCGCTAATTAACCTTATTCTTGTAGTGAAAACTCAGTTTTGCCCTTCATGAATCAATTATTTTCAACTTAATTTGGCTCCCAAACACTCCAGTTACTGTAGCAATGGAGTTTGGGAGCCCAAACTCCGTTTTGGGTGCTAACCAAACAAGCACTTAAACGTTGGATAATACCAAAAGAGATTATTTTCATAATTTGAACTTCCTTATATGATTTCTCCTTAACTAGTGTTGGCTTTACTTCTTAGGTGTATATCTTTGGATTAGATAGACTTAACCACCTAGCCCATAGCATATAATTCCTTCAAGTTAAATAAGATTTTGAAAACATTTAAATTATAACTTTTAGCCTAGTAACCAATGCTTCATTTAACCAAGAGATCATTAAAAATGACATCTTAGTGAAATTTTCTACTTGTATTTGTAACAGGAACGGATAAAGAACAGCTTATCACAGCTGGTTACTAAGTAGACAACTAAAATTGATTAAATTACTAACTATACAATTTGATCACTTTACAATTGTGCATTGTTTCACAAAACGAAGGATCAGAAATTTGAAAATAATGAACCCATATTTTGTTTCCTTCATGGTTAAGTGGCAAAAACCAAAGCACCTCATAACGACATAACCCAATATTAGCCAAATTCATTACTGCAAACTGGAAACTTTAATATACAGAGAGAGACTCATTTTTGTCATATGACTCATGCATCCCTGAAAATCACACAGTACTCTTAAACACAAGTGACTAAAAGAAACCAAACTAAATAGCACCAATAAATCCCCTCTCTCTAATTTCTCTATGATTCAGGAAAAAAAATTTGGCAGTTCAAAGTTCAAACCTTAATGAAACAAAACTCAATCCTTTTCATCCACAACATCAACACTAGCAGAGCAAGATAAGAACCTTCGGAAAATCCTAAACAAAGCTGAGCAAGAGGTCTCCTTAACTTTCCTCCAAGCCTTGACTCTTGTCTTGTTCTCATCACTGGCCATGTTTTTTTCTTCCTTCTCCTTCTTCACCCTCCCAAAACATTTCTGGGTCTTCTTCTTCTCTGGCACGTGATCTTCCTCTCTTGAAAACTTGTAGCTTCTAAGGTACATCTGTCTGCATGAGATGCTGTCCACCACCCTTGGGTGACCGTACACTTGTGAACCCTTTTTTCGTCCATTGGAGCTCACAGACCTCACAAACTCTGCGTCCGATTCCGGCCACTTGTAGAGGTTCACGTAGGTAGCCCTCACCGGAACACGTGGGTCACGTGCGTCGTTGATGCAGTTCGATATGCAAACAGATGTCATGTTTTCTCTAATATGAGGTTCTCAGTTCTCACTTCACTTCTCAGCCAATCTTCAGGATTATAAACTGAGATATATATTCATTAAAAAATGAAAGGAAAAAAAAAAAAGGCTTGGATTGCAAGAAAAGGGTGTAGGAAAGGTCGAAAGGAGAGAAGGGATATAATTGAATGGATTTATAGTGGAATTTTGTGACATTATCATGTGTGATGATTTGCAATCACTATGTTTCCTCCATTAGTTGTATGTGTGAGAGTTTGTGCTGTCAGGGGCTAGCTACAATTAGATATCATAAAACTACTTATAAAATGAGTTTTGCTTTTGCTTGCTTCTGATCTGTTATTGATTACATGAGCATATTACTTGATTGCTGTTACTTATTTTTAAAATATAAATAACCTTTACTGCACGAAGTTGCAAAGAGAAAATAAAAACAAAATTAGAGACTTTAGTTGTAAAGATAAGGTGTGGAAGGAGCGAGTTGACAAAATAGCAATAAGCCTCGACCAATATTGAAAGAAATGGTTTTTTTTTTCACACTCTTTGGTTACACCATTTTTACTGGGGGGGAATAAAACACTGTTGTTAGACATATGTGCTTCTCTAATGCAAGGATGCAACTAGTTTTTTTTTTCTTTTTCCTTCTCGAAACATTACTCTTTAATGGAGATTTGAGATGGTATGATTAATTTGTTCAAAACGCAAGATTACCGCTCATATTTTTTTTTTATATTATAAAAAAAAAGATAATTTGTTACGGAACGCAACCTGAATGTGGACATTCGAAAGGGCTACAACAAGACATTGATTAGCATTGTCATCATATACTAATATTTTGATAATCACTAAGTATTACTCAACCTTATTTGATTAATAAGACACTGCCACATTGTCATATATTAGTCTTTTGATTTGATTTTATTTTTTTGACAAAATATATTAGTCTTTTGATAGTCAATATATGATGCTTTGCTGAGAAAAAGAAAAGGAAAAAAGAAGATAGAAAGAAATTATGTGGTCATCAAGAAACTAGTGAGTAAAAGAATGAAATTTATGGTTGTTTGATATGAAAGAAAGAAAGAAATGAATTTTTTTTGTATGGACAATTTGTCATGGTTAGACGAGAGGTTGTTGATAGCCAGATAAATAGGAATAAATTTGATATTTCACATTATTTTATCTCTCTTCCACTTAATTTAACATAAATGGATATGGTATATATAATAATCTTTTTGCATAGGTTCCACCAGTTTTTTTTTTCTTTTCTTGTTATTTTCTTTCCAAAACTAAATAAGAGAAAACTATGAAATCATTTTATTTTTTCTTTTAATTTTTACCCAAACCAAACAAAGTAATTCACAATCGACATTACTTTTAATTAAAAAAATGCCAATTCTATCGAATTGAGTTATTTTTGGTAGATAAAAGTCGAGCCGAAGGCCATCACGCCACGAACCACATTTACAAATATGTATTGTAGAGTACAAAATAGGGCGAGCAAGGGATCGAACACAACCTCTTTGAGACTATCGAATTGAGTTGATTCTAATAAATAAAAAAGCATATTTCTAAACTAGATCACATCAGTTTTAATTTCAGCCCAAAACCGTTTCAACACAAGCCATAAATCCCACCCACGTTGCTTTTTGCAGACACAGTCGTATAAGTGGGCTCTTACAGTTATAGCCCAAAGAGCATTACTTCCTATGCCCAAAGTCCGTCGGGAGCTGCTACCTACACTCCTACACTTGTTCCATCCACCCTCACACTTATAATTTTTGGGTTGAAATTATTAATTTGCCCCTATAAGTTTAAAAATTCATTCCTTCTACTTGCTTTCCCTTCTGTACCGCCTGTACCCCCACACCCCTTCCTCTCTTCGTCTTCTTCTTCCTCTTCTGGTTCATTGGTTCACTCCTCATCCTCTTCTCATCTCTTCTAACGCACCGACCCCTCGTCTTCATCCTACCACCACAAGTAGCAACTGCTCGACCTCCTCAACTGCCTCCAGCCGCACCGCCTGATAAGATACTTTCTGCCGCCTTCATGTTCATCTTTTCTTATTCTTATTTTTATTTTTGGTTGTTTTGATAATTATCCTTGACAATGATTCACCTTTGCTTCCTTTGTTTTCTGCTGCTATATTCCAATTAAAATGTACTCGATCCCAACACAATTGCGTAAATGTCAATTTTGTGAACAAACTCGTTGTGACACGTTACACTCAAGGTGTCAGACTTATCTTGTTTCATTAACCTATCATTTCAATTTTAAGTTAATCTTGACATACTCGGATTTTTAAAAGGATAATTCTTGGATGGAGATGAGAGAGAAGAGGGGGTGGGTTGTGGAATTTACTCAAAGAGGGTGAAAAATTAGAGTAGGTGGGTTTTTTACTCTTAAGGATATTTTTGTAATAAAAAAAGCTTTAAAAAATATGTGGAGGTGGATGGAGCATGTGTAGGGGTGTAGGTAGCAGCACCAAGTCCATCAACCAAAGCCTAAACTCAAGGCTAGAGCCGTCAAATGGGTCGGTCCTAGCCCATTTGTCCTAGCCCGTGTAGGCCACAGGGCCAAAAGGCCCACACTAAAAAAAGTCCATAGGGCTAAAAAACCCTAAGGGCCAGGGCCAGCCCATGGGCCATAATTTTTTTTATGGACCTTTTTATTTTATTTTATAAAACTTGACAAAAAGAACAATTATAATCACTCTAACATTATGTAATAATATTATTTAACCTGTGAAATTATTTATTTAAATATATATTACGTGCTATAATTTTTCCTTCAATAACCGCACAACCACTTAGGTAATCCAAGTGAGTGGTTTCGCTTAGCTGGAATATTATCTATTGCAATAATTTGATATCAATTATCTACTTTAATAATTCATTTCATATAAAGACAATGATGAAAAGAGATAAAACAATGGTTTCTCTTCAATTTTTTAGAGAAAAATATAACACTTAATACATATTTGATAGTAATTTCATAGGTTAAATGATACTGTTACATAATGTTAGAGTGATTATAATTGTTGTTCTTTTTGTCAAGTTTTATAAAAAAAATAAAAAAAATAAGACTATAAAAAAAATATGGCCCATGGGCTGGCCCTGACACCTAGGGCTTTTTAGTGCTTTTTGATCCTGTGTTTTTTTTTAATATGGGCCTTTTGGCCCTGTGGCCCATTTGGTTCTGACCCACATGAGCTAAGACTAAATGGGCTAGGTTGGCCCATTTGACAGCCCTAATTATGGGTTAAATGGGTTGGGCTATTATTGTGGGCTAGATGGGCTGGCCTTAGGACCAAAATTAAATGACAGCTCTACTCAAGGCCTCATCCACTTAAAAAAAAAAAACTGCTTACATCATTCTTCCTTCTGTTATCATTTTTTCTTATTGTAGTTTTGTTTTTATTAGTTAACACTATGGTGCACATGTTGTACTTAATTATTTATGCCTAAACATGTTTCTAATTCTTAAACATCATGTAGACAAAATCAATATCAACAAGAAACATGTTCATCTTCAAGCACAAATACAAAAGAAAATTTTATCTATAATCCCATGGCAATTCAAGATGATTATCGAATGCGGAAGCGTACCTGGAGGATCCATGAAATCTTGTTGGAAATGTTGAAGTTCCTGATAAAGTAATGATCTTCCAATTGTAGATTCTCCTTAGCCTTAGTTCCTCCTCTAATGGGATGAAGATAATTGAAATTCCTTTCTTTGTTGTTATATCTACAATTGGGGACCATAACCCTTTATTTATAGGAATTTCATGCCCTTTCATGAAGAGTGATGTCCCTTCGAATTCAAACTCTTTCATGAAGAGTCATGACTATCCACACATTTCTTATCTCTAATTTTGCCCATCATAAAAATAGAAATAAGATCTTATGGTATCTACACAATAATTTTCATAACAATTATGTCCATAGCCATAAACCTTACTTGAATTAGATCACTTTAATTTGACTAATTAAAAAAATAATGGCCCTAACACATTTAAACATTACAAGTGTGACCCAAAAAATTTCTAACAATCTCCCACTGGTCACATATGTATGCTTATAAATGTGTTATACTTTATGAGCTCCAAATTTGCCATTATAAACCTTGGACATATCCCTATCCCGTCCATTAATTATATCAATATATAGAACCAAAGTGGCTTTCGTTATATCAATCATAACTAAATCCATCAATGATCACTAATATTAACATAACCAAATGACATAGATTAATCATGAAATGTGCAGCATGAAAATCACATGAAGGTGATCTGTACATGTCGATTTTCAACTGGTCCTACTTTACTTTAGTGAGATCATTAAAGACATTATCGTACACAGTGTAATAAACTAAATACCAAAATTTATTTCTGATCAGAACAATATCCAAATATAATAGTATGCATACATAATTTCAAATATAGAACATGAATTACATCAATGACTAACTCCCACTAAACCAAAGAATCCTCAAATCAGATGACACCCATGTGAGCAAAGTGTGCTCATGAAAGACCTTGGGTGGAAGGCCCTTTGTTAGAGGGTCCGCTATCATGGAGTTTGTCCCTAAGTGTTCTATGGAAATCCGTCCACTCTGACTCTCTCCTTGACAACTAGGAACTTGATGTCGATGTGTTTCGACTTTGTCGAGCTCCTATTGTTATTGGAGTATAAGACGGCTGATTTGTTATCACAAGATAACTTAAGTGGTCTTTCAATCCCTTCCATAATTCGCAGCCCGGTGACAAAATTCCTCACCCAAATCCCATGATTTGATGCCTCATAACATGCTACAAACTCTGCCGCCATGGTGGATGAAGCAATAAGCGTTTGCTTGGCATCGCGCCAAGAAATCGCACCACCACCAAATGATAGATAGATATAGCCCAAGTGGATCTCCTACTATCTTGGCATCCGGAAAAATCGGAGTCAGAATACCCAATGATCTCCAAAGAGTCTGATCTCCTATATGTGAGCATATGATCTTTTGTTCTCTTCAAATACCTCATAACTCTTTTGGCTGCTTTCCAATGATCCATTCCTGGATTGCTTAAGTATCTGCCTAAAACTCCAACAATGTACGCTATGTCCGGACGTGTACAAACCTGGACATACATTAGACTCCCTACAGCTGATGCATAGGGAATCTTCTGCATCTCCTGAATCTCAATATTTCCTTTTGGGCATTGACTGAGACTAAATTTGTCTCCCTTAGCGACCGGGGTATCACCTGGTTTGCAGTCCTGCATGCCAAATCTTTTGAGCACCTTATCGATATAGATGCTTTGTGATAATCCTAGAATACCTCGAGATCGATCTCGATGTATCTGGATCCCTAATACAAAGGAGGCGTCACCAAGATCATTCATCTCGAAATTTCTTGATAGAAATCTCTTGGTTTTGTGCAACATGCCTATATTGTTAGTGGCAAGCAGTATGTCATCAACATACAATACCAGGAAAATATACTTGCTCCCACTGAATTTGTGATACACACAATCGACAACCGCATTTATCTCAAAACCAAATGAGAGAACTACCTGATTAAACTTGTGGTACCACTGACGAGACGCCTGTTTTAGTCCATAGATGGATTTTGTCAATTTGCAAACCATTTTCTTTGGGTCTCCCGACACAAAGTTTTATGGTTGCACCATATAGATTGTTTCATCAATGTTGCCATTGAGAAACGCTGTCTTAACATCCATCTGATGAAGCTCCAAATCATAATGTGCAACAAGAGCCATGATTGTCCTAAAAGAGTCCTTCGATGAAACCGGAGAGAAAGTCTCTTTAAAGTCAATCCCTTCCTTTTGAGTATAGCCCTTGGCTACAAGACGAGCCTTATACCTTTCCACATTACCTTTGGAATCCCTTTTGGTCTTAAATATCCATTTGCAACCAATGGGTTTCGCACCTTCTGGTAATGGGACAAGTTCCCAAACCTTATTGTCTTGCATGGACTTATACTCCTCATTCATTGCTTCAATCCATTTTTCCGAGTTGGAATCTTGCATGGCTTCACGGAAATTGATTGGATCATTTTCCATCATACCATCATTTTCCTCATGTTCTTGGAGAAATACTATGTAATCATCCGGAATAGCATTTCTTCTTTCTCTAGTGGATCATCGCAACGGCACTGGTTCTTGAAGCACTGGTTCTTGAGGATCTTGAGTTTGTTCTTCTGGGACAACTAATTCATCTTGAATGGGAGTTTGAACGACAATGTCTTGGAGAGGTTCCGTACTTGCTTCATCGAAGCTAAATCGTATGAACCTAGGTCCTGGAATTGAAACTGATTCTTCCTCAAAGACAAAGTCTCTAACCTTATTTCTCCCGCCAAACTCAATATCCTCAAAGAACGTGGCAGTTCCCGTCTAAAAAATTGTCTTTAATTTGGGATCGTAAAACTTATAGCCCCTGGATCATTCAGAATAGCCAATAAAGTAGTTGCTCCATTGCTCGGGATCCAATTTCCTTTCATTTGGCCTATAAGGCCTTGCTTCAGCTGGACATCCCCATACATGAAGGTGATTTAGACTAGGCTTTCTACCTGTCCAAATCTCATAGGGTGTTTTGGCAGCTGCCTTAGTTGGCACTCTGTTCAAAATGTAAGCTGCAGTCTTCAATGCCTCTCCCCAGAGTGACTCCGGTAAAGTAGAATGACATAGCATACTCCTTACCATATCCTTAAGAGTCTGGTTTCGTCTTTCAGCTACACCATTCATGCTAGGTGACCCCGGCATGGTGTACTGTGGGACGATCCCACATTCCTGAAGGTATTTGGCAAATGGTCCCGGACGTTGTTCACCTGAACCGTCATACCTACCGTAATATTCACCTACACGGTCAGATTTGACACTCTTAATTCTTTTATCGAGTTGATTTTCAACTTCAGCCTTAAATGATTTGAACACGTCCAAAGATTGAGACTTTTTATGTATAAGAAATAGGTACGGATATCTGGAATAATCGTCTATGAATGATATAAATTATTGTTGACCATTCCAAGATGGTGTTGGAAATGGCCCACAAATGTCCGTATGTATCAATTCTAAGACATCTGTAGCTCTATATGCTCCCAATTTCTTTTGTTTGGTCTGTTTGCCCTTAATGCACTCAACACAGACATTAAAGTCTGTAAAGTCAATGGAATCAAGGATCCCATTTGACACAAGTCGTTCAACTCTATTTCTAGAGACGTGACCTAGACGCTTGTGCCACAACGCTCCTGAATTTGCATTGTCAACTTTGCGCTTAGTACCACGTGATTCCACATTCAAGGTTTCATTATAGGAAGCAATAGTGTCAAGCAAATATAGATTGTCATACACCATAAGAGTACCAGTTCCAACAACATTTGAATTAATAGATAAACTGAATTGATTGTTTCCAAATGAACAATGATAACCAAATTTGTCCAAACAAGAAACAGAAACTAAATTCCGTCTAAAGGTCGGTACAACAAAAGTATCCATTAAATCTAAATAATAACCAGTACTTAATAACAACCTAAAATGCCCTATTGCCTCTACTTCTACCGACTTGCCATCTCCCACATAAATGCATCTTTCAGCATCAGTTGGCCTTCGGTAACTCAGGCAACCCTGCGTTGAAACACTGATGTTAGTAGTAGCCCCAGAATCTAACCACCAAGTGTTTCTAGGTACTGAAGCTAAATTTACCTTAGAACAGACCAAAGTAAGGAACATACCTTTCTTTTCACGCCAGGCATGATACTTGGTACATTCCTTCTTGACATGTCCAGTCTTGCCACAAAAGAAGCAACCGTTGTCACCCTTATTTTGCTTCTTTTGTGTTGGACCCTTAGCAGCTTCATTCTTAGTATCCTTATGTTTCCTCTTTTTGCCCTTGTCTTTAGAGGTGCTTGCTAGGTGAGCACTTTCTGTCCTTTCTTGCTTCATCCTCTCTTCCTCTTGCACACAATATGAAATGAGCTCGTTAAGAGACCATTTCTCCTTCTGACAGTTATAACTGATCTTAAATTGACTGAATTGTGCAGGAAGAGATATTAGCACCAAATGTGCGAGTAAGTCATTTGATAACTCGAGCTTTAGAGCCTTAAGCTTGGAAGCAATATTAGACATTTCCATTATGTACTCCCTTACATTTCCTTTGCCCTTATACTTCATAGAAATCAAGCTTTGAAGGAGTGTGCTTGTTTCTGCCTTATCACTTTTGGCAAAGCGTTTCTCAATTTCGGCAAGGAATTCTATGGCACTTGTTATCTTTTCAGATATAGCACCCCTAAATGCCTCCGGAATGCCGCGCTTAATGATCATGAGACTCATACGATTGGAGCGTTCCCACTTCTCATAAGTTTTCCTCTCTTGAGGTACTTCGGAGTCCGTAAGAGAAGAGGGTTGCTCCATCCTTAGTGCAAGGTCAAGATCCATGCAGCCCAGAACAATTAAAATGTTCTCTTTCCAGTCCTTAAAGTTGGTACCATTAAGGACCGGAACCGAATTCATGTTAGCAGAATACTGAGCAATATTAGCTGGAAAGAGAACAAAACAAACAACATAAATATACTCACATCATAATTTAAATTCAAACATAAACAAATTCAAATAATGGCATAACTCATCTCAAGATACCTAGTGCAACATCAATATCAAGTCTTTGGACAGTAATATTAATTGCTAGTGGTACTCTTATTGTAATGATCAAACACTGATAATAATGCATGTCAAATAATAAACCGTTCTTTGGACTGATTTATCATTCACATATACAACCTTATAATTATCACATGTTTATCATCACGGGTGTACATATAATCCGGCCAAAATATTAACCTTCCTTTGGGCCAATTAATACTCGCATGGATACATATACACACTAGCATTTAACATCTCTCATGAGAAATCTACACAAGAGATGTCACTTTGGCGACTTCTTGTTTCAATTGGCTCACTTAAAATGTTAAACAATTATAACCATATATTTGAATTCAATCTGATTGTTTTATTTTAAATGTTTGAACAAATATTTACATAACTGAAATTGTAGTCCAGCGGTCAATGTTGCATGATATCTCAGGTTTGATGTCTCAGATTCGATTCCCATGTGGTGGCAAATTTAACTGTTTTGTCCAATTTTTCAGAAAATGGTTCCTTTTCAAAATAAAAGAGGACACAACCAGAGTGCATAAATGGGAATCGATCCTTCCCCGCTGACGGAACATCGCAACACTTCAACCACCGGACCAAGGGACATGTTAGTTATTACAACGAACTTTAAAACTTAAATTTAAACTTCCATGTTCCACACTGAAACATCAAATTGATAAATTATTCAATTTGAGCAACATTTGGAAATGGGAGTCTTCCAAACGGTGCAAAGCACCCTTATGTGTTCTTCCAAACGATGCAATTACACCTTTCCAGATTGCCAAATATTCATGAAATGAATGTATGCTTGATAATATCCCATGTAATACATTAAGTTGGTAACTTCCATTACCACGTGAGCATCATGTCATGGAAGATTAAGGCGGATGGAGAACGTAGCATCAAGAAGGAAGAAAAAGGCCAAAAAATAAAATAAAAAATGATCCAGAATTATACTACAATCAATAGTAGAATAGAAACCAAGACCAAAATATATATCATAATTTGAACTTTTCATATAACACAACAAATAAAGATATTGCCTAGTTATATCATTCATAGTTTTACGTTTAGAGAAAATGGCCGTAAATAGCATTTAACATGCAACTCTAGCATAGGGAGAATGGCCGTAAATGGTCGTAAATGGCCATAATATTTAAAATGGCCGTAAATGGCCGTAATATTGCTTAAACTAATACCATAATCATAAAGGAAGAATTCATCATGAAAGATCATGTCCAAAAAAAAAAACTTCATAAAAATTTGAAAACTCCATTAATCAAATTGTAAACTTAAAATTCCTTAAATCATACATGAATTTAATATGGGTGGCTCTGATACCACTTGTTGTACTTAATTATTTATGCCTAAACAAGTTTCTAATTCCTTAAACATCATGTAGACAAAATCAATATCAACAAGAAACATGTTCATCTTCAAGCACAAATACAAAAGAAAATTTTATCTATAATCCCATGACAATTCAAGATGATTATCGAATGCGGAAGCGTACCTGGAGGATCCATGAAATCTTGTTGGAAATGTTGAAGTTCCTGATAAAGTAATGATCTTCCAATTGTAGATTCTCCTTAGCCTTAGTTCCTCCTCTAATGGGATGAAGAGAATTGAAATTCCTTTCTTTGTTGTTATATCTACAATTGGGGATCATAACCCTTTATTTATAGGAATTTCATGCCCTTTCATGAAGAGTGATGTCCCTTCGAATTCAAACTCTTTCATGAAGAGTCATGACTATCCACACATTTCTTATCTCTAATTTTGCCCATCATAAAAATAGAAATAAGATCTTATGATATCTACACAATAATTTTCATAACAATTATATCCATAGCCATAAACCTTACTTGAATTAGATCACTTTAATTTGACTAATTAAAAAAATAATGACCCTAACACATTTAAACATTACAAGTGTGACCCAAAAAATTTCTAATAGCACAATCTCCTATGTTCACACTCTCACATTATATGCAGCGACATTTCTCATATGCAGATTTACCGCGCCTCTAGCATTGTGATTGCTAGAGAGAATGTATATACGAGAGTGAGGATATGTATAAAATGTTTTCAACGTGTGTTGTGTTAACTCCATCATTTTGACATGCATATTATATGTAAATTATGTTAGTTAATTAAGTCTTATATGATAGAAGCAAGTTCTTTTTTTTTTTTTTTGTTACATTTGAAAATAAACAAAACAAAACTGCAATCTACTAAAAGCTATGCTCATGGCGTCCGCTTGCAATGAGTCCATTGGTGGAGATCAAGGTGAAGCAAATATCTTAATTGGATTTGTTTGATTCGGATTGACTAAAAAAATTAAGGATTTAATGTATATGTACTGACAGTGTAAAAAAAAATTACACAGTTATCAAATCATATCTAACCATATAGATATTTGTGGATATGTTTTATAAACTAATATAACAAAATGACGTAATGGTAAAATATAATTGGACGTCTGCATAAAACTTTTTTATACTGTCGGTGAATATTTATTAAACTCAAAAATTAATATTCAAATCAAACCAAATCAATAGAAAATGAATAGTTCAAAATTTTATCATAAATTTGAACATTTGTATAGTTTATCTGTCAAAAAAAAAAAACTTCATTAAACATTTAAAGTTTAAACGTAACCCCTGTCATTTGTATAGTTTTTGTATAATTTTATTTGTGTAAATAAAAGAAATTTCTCTGCAAACGTTTATTTTATTATCTTTTTTCATTGCTTGTTTTCCTACCATGAGAGCATATGCTTGGAATTTTTGTAACAAAAAAAATATATGCTTGGAATTTTGGAAACCAGTGCTATCCAAGCACTCCGATTGCGACATTAGGCCACAATCTTATATTTAGTTGTGCCCCCGACGCTTTTGTGGTCCTTTCATTGACGCCACTAGTTGCATACTTGCATTGCCATTTATCATTAATGAACATTAATCTTAATTAAATATAACAAAGAAAAAATAAAAAAGGAAAGCATAGCACTACAATGGTACGCAACTTGCATCCACTGATCTGATTATTTAATAAATAAACCTACAACAAGACTATAATACAGTCAAGATGCCTACCTACCTTCATATTCGATATTGTTAACGAGTATCTTAGGCTTCGTTTAGATTGATGGAATATTATAGAACGGAACGGAATGGAATATAATGGAACAGAACGGAATGAAACGGAATGGAATAAAAATATCACTCCATTATTTGGATATTTTATGATGGAATGGAACAAAATTCACATTCCATCGTTTGGAAAGTGAATGGAACGGAATGGGTTATAAATTTTTTGTTTCTATATTACCCTCATTTAAAAAACATTTTTTTTTATAAGTTAAATGGTTGATTGATAAAAGTCCAACCCCTAACCAAGTACCCTCCTATCGAAAAAGTTATGCAGATAATTACAAAGTAACAACCTGCAACTCTGGGCCCACAGTGTCCAACATAACAGCACACAGCTTCTTAGTACTCTTTATAGCACCCTTCAAGTTCTCCAGAGTCATATGGTGATATTCACGATCACCCCAAGAGAAGTCAAAACGAGCAACTACAATAAACAACAACAACAATAACCATTACATTACATTACATTATAGATTCTACATCTGAAATGAAATGGTAGAATTCGAATTTCATTTGAATACCAGACATTCCGGCATTGAGACAAGCAGCGATAACTTCAACCGAACGAGATTTAGGGGGATAAAAGAAGTTATAAGAGAGAAAAGTAAGATCGAGTAAAATAGAAATTTCAACCGAACGAGATTTATGAAACAGAAGAGTTGGAAGATGGAAGAGTAAAATATGTAACATGAAGAATGGTGGATAAAAGAGTAAATTTATATTTTTATAAAAAAATTAATTTCTGATTCCATCACATTCCCCCCAATTTGGGGGTGAAGAAAAGTGCAGCTAAATGACGGAATAGGGTAGAATGCATTCCATTCCATTCCATTGCATTCCACACCCTTTTATTATATCCAAACAATGGAACACTTTCCTATTCCATTCCATTCCCCTTTATTCCATCAATCCAAATGAAGCCTTAAGAACATTATTCAAGGATTTTAAATAAAATAATAATTCATTAAAGAATAAGTATCTCTCTTTATAACACATTGAATATATAACGTCTCATAAAAACTTATTTTTAATAGAATTTTTAAACAATACTGAGACAGTTGTTTTGGTTTGCCTATTATATTGACGGCATGTTTT
The DNA here is from genome assembly GCA_030762895.1 of Sophora flavescens. Classification (NCBI taxonomy): domain Eukaryota; kingdom Viridiplantae; phylum Streptophyta; class Magnoliopsida; order Fabales; family Fabaceae; genus Sophora; species Sophora flavescens. Next base: position 130,670,877 of record CM061070.1, on the reverse strand, counting down.
AAATTTTAAAACTACTTTTGGGTTTTGGCAAAGGACCTTTCAGTCTTAACACTGCAATCTTGACTTTGCTGGGCCGGGGATCATGGATTTGTGTGTATCGAACATTCCACGAAAGCCCGCATCAAAATTACTCCCTAGGAATCTCAATTATTCATGTTAATTAATTAAAAAATGGCAGCTCAATAAAGGTCTTTATTTTATATTGATATTAGATTATATTATAAGTTAAATTTGTGCTTTAGTCAATAAAAAAGAAAGTTAAATTTGTGCTCAAATGAGAATGAAATCTGTTAGTTAGTATAGATATTAAAGTTAGATTATGGTTCATGTCAAAAAAAAATAAAAAATTAGATTATGGTTTCATTACATGAGAAATCGAAGTTTTTTAATGATTAAAAATATATAAGATCGATTGAAAAATAAAATTATAGTTTGTTTCTGATTAAATATTTTTAAAAAAATAAAAATAAATAGTGTTACATCCTTGGTTGAATCTTGAGTTGGCACTGGCAATCACAATTCACAAGGATGAATATATGGCTGATGAAGGCTCCAGGTGAACCCACAAAGTGCAGGCTTATTGCTTCCTCTGACAGATTTCGGCTAACCTAGCCAATAGGGAATGAAGACTGAGACCACTCTACCAATCAAATAGTGCCAACTCATCCATGGAACTTTTCAATTTCCATTTTCGCTAACTACCGCATCAGCCTTCATTTGTATTTTAAAAATCAAATCAACTATAATCCCGCACGAACCTACCACGAAGTTACTACTTATACTCAGTTAACCTTAACTAATTTCGTCTTAAACTCTTAATTAATCGCCATTAGCCACGCACAGATAGAGATATCAATATATATCAAGAGAGAGAGATCAAATTCATAACTTAACGCACTGGGAAAGCACATTCTACGATGCGTGTGCTCTTCAATTGTTGAAGGAACCTTTCTCTTTCACGCTTTTCCTTTTTCTCCCTTTCAGTTTTCACGATAAACAAACGCTCCTTTGAGGCATCACCTTACCTCTAATTTTCTCAAACACACACTACTACTGTCTCACTTAGCTTAATTTATCGTTTCACCATCACGATATTTCGATCTCGCTATCGATTTTCTCGTTTCATCGAAATCAATCCAACCCTTCGATTTCCTGAAAAGCTTTTCTCACTCGTACCTACGCAACTCTCAATTAGGGTTTCCGATTAGCAGAACCAAATCACTGATTCTACTGATTTTTTCCACTTTGTTTTGATGAATTAACTTGGCGAAACAATTTTTGTTTAATCGAATTTGATTTCTCGAGGTTAATTTTGTTGGATCTGAATGGGGAAGGGTGGCCAAAATTATGGGAGAAGAGAGAGCACGAGTTCCGAGAATTCGGACCGTGAAATTTTCAAGGCTTGGGCGAAGGACGTTGCGGAATGCGAAGAACACTACAAGGTGAAAGTGGAATCTGGATTGAGCGACGACGAGGTTGAGAATCGTCGCCGGATCCATGGTTGGAACGAATTGGAGAAGCACGAGGGCCAATCGATTTGGAGCTTGATTCTGGAACAGTTCAACGACACCTTGGTTCGGATTCTTCTCGCCGCCGCCATCATCTCCTTCGTGCTTGCTTGGTACGATGGCGAAGAAGGCGGCGAGATGGAGATCACGGCTTTCGTGGAGCCTCTGGTGATATTCTTGATACTGATTGTGAACGCTATCGTTGGTGTGTGGCAAGAGAGCAATGCGGAGAAGGCACTTGAAGCTTTGAAGGAGATTCAATCGGAGCACGCTTCCGTGATTCGAGATAACAAGAAAATTCCGAGTGTGCCTGCGAAGGATCTAGTTCCCGGTGACATTGTTGAGCTTAAGGTTGGGGATAAGGTACCCGCGGATATGCGCGTTGTGCAGTTGATCAGCTCCACTCTGCGGTTAGAGCAAGGATCCTTAACCGGAGAGAGTGAAGCTGTGAATAAGACTTACAAGCCTGTTCCTGAAGATGCTGATATTCAAGGGAAGAGATGTATCGTTTTCGCGGGGACGACCGTTGTTAATGGGAACTGCATTTGCCTGGTTACTCAGATTGGCATGGAAACTGAGATTGGGAAGGTGCATAAGCAGATACACGCTGCTTCGCAGAGTGAGGAGGATACCCCATTGAAGAAAAAGCTCAATGAGTTTGGAGAGAAACTAACCATGATAATTGGATTCATATGTGTGCTGGTTTGGCTCATCAACGTTAAGTACTTCCTTACCTGGGACATTGTGGATGGCTGGCCAAAGAACTTCAAGTTCTCCTTTGAGAAGTGTACGTATTACTTCGAGATTGCTGTGGCTTTGGCCGTGGCTGCTATTCCAGAAGGCTTGCCTGCAGTCATCACAACTTGCCTGGCACTAGGAACGCGCAAGATGGCCCAGAAGAATGCACTGGTTCGGAAGCTACCAAGTGTTGAAACTCTGGGCTGTACAACTGTGATTTGCTCAGATAAAACTGGTACATTGACTACTAACCAGATGTCGGTGATGAAATTAGTAGCTATTGGCACTAATGTAGACACGCTGCGAGCCTTTAAGGTGGAAGGAACTACCTACAATCCACATGTTGGTAAAATAGAGAACTGGCCAACGGGTCGGCTGGATGCAAATCTTGAGATGATAGCAAAAATAGCTGCTGTCTGTAATGATGCTGGAGTCACACAGGCGGAACATAAGTTTGTGGCCCATGGAATGCCAACTGAAGCAGCATTGAAGGTAAGAACTTTTTATGTTCTTTGGCACTTTTCTCATGTATTATTTGTGATTTATCTTTGGATGACATGAACATATCTTTTAAATAATTGCTTTGAGTGTTAGTTTAGCATTAGCAAATTAGTGCTATTTTTCATCTTTGATTGGCAGATTGGGTTATTTCATTATGTCCCTTCCATATAAACTTGCTAAACATAGCCAGTAAATGTGTTTTGACAATTTTTTGTGCTCCTTGGTATTCCAGGTTTTGGTAGAAAAGATGGGCCTTCCCGAAGGATCCAAGGATGTACCATCAACAAGTTCAAATAGTGTGCTGCGTAAGTTGAATCTTTCTGTCATAAATTATTTGTGGCGATATACTGACTGTTTTGAGGATACTATACCTCAACCATTTTTAAAAGGAGTCTTTTTATCTAGTTGTTTATGAAGAGAAAATATGGTTGTTGTACTTTAAATAAAGCATTTCTTTGATTAAGAGGCTACTGCCTGGTAACTTCTCCATTTCTCTCCTTTTGAGGTAATGGATTTGGAATTTGGCAGAAAGACTATGTATTTGAGACCAACAAGTGTGGGTGCATTATAATTTGTGCAGTAATGAAGCAGATTCAACACATAATTAACTTGCTTTACTTTCAAATTTTAATATAGGTTGTTGTGAATGGTGGAATAAGCATGACCGGCGGATTGCCACTCTCGAGTTTGACCGTGATAGGAAGTCAATGGGTGTTATTGTTGACTCTAGTCTAGGGGGAAAGTCGCTGCTGGTTAAGGTATTATCTCTTTCTGTCACATTTTTAGTACTTTTCAGTTTTACCCTACTATGCACTTATTCTCTAATCACACAATTAATCTTTGCCGAGTGTCGATACTGCTTGATGTGGAAGTATTTAGGGTTTCTGTCTTGTTGTTCACTATAAAATGAATTGAAGACGTGTTGTTTCTCTAAAGACTAATTTTTTCCCTATTTTATGTGAGCAAGGTCTTCCCCTCTCCACTGGAATAAGGTTATCTGTTTTGAAAGTAAAGCAAAAAGTCACTCTTGGTGTTGCCATGTATAAATAATAAATAATTTATTTATATAGCAGTAGAACCCTCATGATTCATGAACATGAAACATGAGAGAATATAATGATATGAACCTTGAGAGAACACTAACAAAAACTAGGCGATGTGGTTGGAGAGCCTAAGGCCATATAAATCCCACACCGGAATCTCGTACTTTCGATTTGGGACTCAAGTCCCATACCTTGTAATTGGATCCTAACATCCCACATCCCACCATGCTCCGTAGCCCTAGAGCTCACGCGGACTGGCTGTGCACTAGTCCTTTGATATATCTTGGGTGAATACTGCAATGTCGGTGTCACCACTTGCGCCACATGCTTGCAGCCGATAGATATGGTGGACTACCAAATATATGAACCTTGTATAACCACACAACAATAGCTAGCCATTGTGGTTGGGGAGCACAAGTCCATATTAACCACATACCGGAATCCTATACTTTCGATGTGGGGTTCAAGTCCCATACCTTGCAATTGGATCCCAACATATAATTTTTAAAAAATAATAATATTTAACCAAAAAACAACATTGAGTTAGCAAAATGCACTTGAGCATGTTTCGGGATGCTAGTCTTAAGAACAGGGCTTGTATGTATTTTGGCTAAACTTGCCTAATAAGATGTTATTAAATTGAGCTCTGTACAACAAAATTCTTCTGAATGATTTATATTTTTCAAATTATATTCCATAACACGGTGTTAGGTCCAGCCCATTATTCTTCTCCTTCACCCTCTCATTTTGCCTCTGTATTATTCTTAGGACAATTTCCGTGCAAGGTCTATATGTCAGCTTACATATGCTTTTGTTCTTTCTGTTTCTGGTTGCCTTTTGCTTTACTGTTGGGAAATACTTTAAACTGACATTTGCCCCTGTTGTTTTATAGGGTGCTGTAGAAAACTTGTTGGAAAGAAGCTCTAAAATTCAGTTGTGTGATGGTTCTATTGCTAAACTGGACAATAACGCTAGGAATCTCGTATTGCAAGCTCTTCATGAAATGTCAACTAGTGCATTACGCTGTTTGGGATTTGCATACAAGGATGAGCTCCCTGTTTTTGAAAACTATGGTGGTAATGACGACCATCCAGCTCATCAGCTTTTGCTTGATCCTTCCAACTATTCATCAATTGAAAGTGATCTTATTTTTGTTGGCTTAGTTGGGTTGAGGGTAAGTTTTGAGCTATCCCTTTTACATTTTGTGCTTTCTCCATTTTATCATATCTGTTTGGTGTGGTAACTTTGTGAAATTGGATATCGAATTGTGTTTAGGATCCTCCTAGGGAGGAGGTATACCAAGCAATTGAAGACTGCAGAGCAGCTGGAATTCGTGTTATGGTTATTACTGGAGACAACAAGAACACTGCAGAAGCTATATGCCATGAAATAGGTGTATTTGGACCCAATGAAGACATTAGCTCAAAAAGTTTAACTGGGAAGGATTTTATGGAACTGCGTGATAAAAAAGCCCATTTGAGACAGAGTGGTGGGCTTTTGTTTTCGAGGGCTGAACCTAGGCACAAGCAAGAAATTGTGAGGCTGCTCAAAGAGGATGGGGAGGTGGTGGCCATGACTGGAGACGGTGTTAATGATGCACCTGCCTTGAAGCTTGCTGACATTGGTATTGCAATGGGCATTGCAGGGACAGAGGTATTTTGTTTTCACTATGAATGTGTCATGGCTTCTGTTACAACAAGAAGTAAATATTAGTGATTAATGTGGGCATTCTAATTGAAGATTGTAATATTGAAAATGTATGGGTTGAGTTTGATGTGGTCTCCCTGACTGACGATTGGTATAAGTTAGATTTAGGAACAATTAATATTGTTATTTTGTATCTGGCAAGTGGCAACTCATCTTTTATTTTATGCTAATCCAATCTAGGTGGCAAAGGAAGCTTCAGATATGGTGTTGGCAGATGACAATTTTAGTTCAATTGTTGCTGCTGTTGGTGAGGGCAGATCTATCTACAATAACATGAAGGCTTTTATCAGGTGAATCCATTTTTCTTTATATTTCTTGACTGCTAATAGAAGGGTGTGGTTGTCTTGAAGTTGGCTCTGTGTTTTGGATGGCAATTGGCACATAAGGTCTAATTTAACGACTGGCCATCCCCAATTCCGCATAAGTCAATACTGCATGTAAATAAAGGATAATTTGCTATATTGCTTTCTGTTTCAATCCTTGTTTAGTTTATTGTTCAAAAAAATAAATAATAAAAGTAGAAAAAATGCATTTGACACTGATTTTCTTTTTTACTCTCTTCACATTTAGGTTTCTTCTTAAGGGATTGTAGCAATAGTGAACTATGTATATCCAGAAATAATTACCCCATGATATATGGTTTCAGTTCTGCGCTTGGAGTTTTTCTAGGATATTAAGCTAACATAATAGAAAAGGGTAGTATGGACAATAAGATAAAGCTGCGGATAGGAGATGACATTCTATCCCTCAAAATTGTTTGTTTGAAGCAAAGGGTGACTTTAGCAGCGTTGATATACTTTCGTCTTTAATAACTGAAATGTTATGGAGGGTAAAGTGCAGGTTCTGATTTGCTCAAGCTGATGCACTAATGTTCAAAGAGATTTTTCTTTCAAGCTTTATTTTTAACAATCCAATAGTAAATACTTCAGAAATCTCTCTGATATTAAAGCTCTCAAATCTGGAGGGGCATTGCATGTCTTCTAATCTACATTTTAATGTTTGAAATTGATCTCTAGTTATCTACTTTTATTATTTTCCTATATATGCTCCTATTTTAAGAAGCTTCTCTAATTGCAGGTATGCTAATATCTTTTCCATGTGACCTAAAATTAAATTTTGTAGGTACATGATCTCTTCCAATATTGGCGAGGTTGCTTCTATATTTCTAACAGCTGCACTAGGTATTCCTGAAGGATTAATACCTGTCCAGCTTCTGTGGGTCAATCTTGTCACCGATGGACCCCCTGCAACAGCTTTGGGATTTAATCCTCCAGATAAGGATATAATGAAGAAGCCTCCTCGTCGCAGTGATGACTCACTAATTAATTTGTGGATTTTATTCCGCTATCTGGTAAGTTTCCTTCTTTTTTCCTCTTCCTTTTCTTGGGCAGTTGTGTTTCAAATGCTGATAATATATCTGGATTACTTGTGCTAATCTTCTCCATGTTGTTGCACTTAACAGGTTATTGGGATTTATGTTGGATTAGCTACAGTTGGTGTCTTCATCATATGGTATACACATGGTTCTTTCATGGGTATTGACCTTAGCGGGGATGGGCATACGCTTGTCACTTACTCCCAACTTGCCAACTGGGGTCAATGCTCCTCGTGGACGAACTTCACTGCTTCTCCATTCACCGCAGGTGCCAGAGTTATCTCTTTTGATACACCCTGTGACTATTTCCAGGCTGGTAAAGTGAAAGCTATGACACTCTCCCTCTCTGTGTTAGTAGCCATTGAAATGTTCAACTCTCTCAATGCCCTTTCTGAAGATGGAAGCCTTTTGACAATGCCCCCTTGGGTCAACCCTTGGCTTCTTTTGGCAATGTCTGTGTCATTTGGTCTGCACTTTTTGATCTTGTATGTGCCGTTCTTAGCACAAGTATTTGGTATCGTGCCCCTGAGCTTCAACGAGTGGCTTTTGGTTCTGGTTGTTGCGCTTCCTGTGATTCTAATTGACGAGATTCTGAAATTTGTTGGGAGGAGTACAAGTGGGTATCAAACGTCAGCTGCAAGAAAACCAAAGCAAAAATCAGAGTAGACAACTTTCTGTAGTCTTTAGAGAAATTTCTCAACCCTTCAGCGGTTTGGAAGTTTTTATCCTCGAGACTGAAGAGGTGGGCTAAACTCCAAGCATTTTTATGTTAGTATTAATTTAGGTCTCTCTGTAAAGACATCCCATTTTATTATGGGGGATGACTGGCCTTCCATTGGGTGGACTATATGTTGCTTCTTTTAATCTTTTTTGCCCTTTTTCTTTCAACTTTTTTAGGAATTTGAAAAGGAAAGGGATAAACCATGATTTCTTTTTCACATTTGTATTCCTGAAAAAACAGACAGGTTCTAGTTTGATTTGGTCAATTTATTAAGGCATAGGGAATTCTTATCAATCCTGATATTGAAAGACCAAGAGAAATTTCATTCTGGTTGTCCTTGTTGCATGGTGGTTATGCAGCTCCAGGATTTTTTATTTTTGGAAAAGGTTGGGGGTAGGGAGTGGACAGTATGGTTTCAGGCCGTAAGTGGACCACAGAGTGCTCCACAGACTTTATTGGGCCGTAGAGTAAGTGGACCATAGTGTGCTCCACAGACTTTACTGGTTATTACTTATTATAAGCAATAAAAATTGCCAATTTTCAATTACTCGTGAGGAGCAGACCCATTCACAAGGCCACCGTTGAAGCCCCATTATCTCTCTCTACCTTTTGTTTTGATACCAACAGTCTTCCTCTGTCCATGACACTAACCACTTCTATTACCACACACTCCCCTCTACTGCATGTATTACGCCAACACTGAACCCGCCACAAATTTCTTTTTAAATGGATGAAACACATTTTAAGGTTAACGACGCAAGCAACAAATATCTAATCTAAGATGCCCCATGTTCATTCTCTGCTTGTGTCCAATGGTTGTGGTGCTTGCAGTTCTGCTTGCCGTGGAGGTTGAATGCATGTAGAGACTGCAATTCTGTCTACCTTTGTGATTGAATGCTTGTAGGGATGGCAACAAATTATCATGGCTAAAAAAAGGAAATCCGCTTTTTTAAAAAATGAACAAAGAGGCCTATTCAATACACGTTTTTTTTTATTTTTAATTATTACTGGTTCTTCAAGTTTCAGGTACCATTGATTTCCCTTTCTTTGACTAAATTTATGATTACAAACAACCGGTTAAATGTTGTCGCATTTGATATGTTCCTTTGGCCTGCTTAAACTGATATGGTTGGCACTGTCTATTCCTACAGCTCATATAAGAAAACCTCATTCTCGTGGATTTCTGTCAAGAAGAAACTGAACCTTTGATTTGCCATGATCGTTTTCCTAGTTGATTAACGTCCGAACTGTTAAAAATAATTTTTACTATGGAGATTGAGACAGGCAACTAACAATATAAAACTCTCAACGAAACCTATGACATTTGGCTAGTTCCATAGATCATGACGCTTGTGCTCCATGCTAATCTTTTTGACTCTTGGGTTTTTTTATGATTGATTTCCTCTAATGGAATCTCCCTCCACTTTGGTCCATTTTGGACCTACCTCAATTAAGCTTTTAAGATATGTATGAAGCCTAACCACAATAATCTTGTTTGTCAGCAAATCCATAGGTTATTATTGGACCCGACAATTGAGGTATCTGATATCTCGATATTAATCACTTCCGCTCTAAGCCACCACATTAAAGATGTTTCACTTCTACCTTATTTTGGATAATTATCATTGTTGGGAATGGGTTCAGAACTTCAGATCAGCGGAAAAACATATAAACTTGCTATGATTCACATGTATCGAGTGAAATTTAACAAGTACTACCCAATTACGTAATCACGAAATAATATTATTATATTATATTAGATTATGGAAACGGAAATATTTGTTGAACACATATTAGCTATGGTGTCTCTTTTACTTTTTTGGTGCTATTCTTGAAATGTGTATATATAAAAATGATAAAAGTAAGTGAGAAATAGAAACAAAAACATACGGTGTCTAAATTTTGTATTCAAATAACACAATTTTTATGGAAAAGGTCAATTTTCAAAAGTGATTTTCTCTATCTTACAAAGACTACTTAAGAAGTGGATACATTAGTTATAACACCCACACCTAAACTATGTGTATATTAATTAATTAATCATGGAAAATAATAGGATCATTCTTGTCCAATAAGGGCCAGCCAAGTGTCAACATTGGGGGGGCGATTGCAAGAAGCATTAACGCCGTTGGGTTTTGGTTTCGTGCAGAAACGAATGCGTGCTGATAGGAAATAGGGATTAGGATGCGTTTGGTGACCTTTTTTTTCATGCAATAGAGTCTGCTGAGTCCAAAATTTACATTTAATAAACAATAAACATGTTTCAAGCAATTGACTCCACGCAGTTTATGTTTGAGCACTTGACTATATGATTACAATTTGCTGTAACCAACATATCGAACGAGCTTTTATTAATTTTATAAGTGATTGATTTTCTCTCCCCTCACCTGTGCTTGGAATTTGATCTCATTAACATTTTGGTTGAGACTACTATCACTATAAGCTTTCAAAATAACATCTTCCTCCGTAGGACATTGGTTAAAGAATCTAAAAATAATAATATTTCAAAGGAAAATTAAATATCACACTTCTCAAAACAATAAATACATAACTTCCCATATAAATTTGTTTTTTTCTATTCCGTAACTAGCGTCCTAAGGTCACTCGTTATCATCCTCCTTTAAAATAAAACTAAGAATGTTGCTTAAGAAAATTATGAAGGAAAAATTTGTATTGAAAAACTAAATTTAACACTTCTCAATATATTGAATACACAATTTTCATACGCAAACTTTCTTGTTTTGATTATTTAATCAATGTCCTAAAGTTGTTGGTTAGCATCTCTCTAAAACTAAAAGTGCAAGAACTCAAGTATCCAATTAGTGATTTTGCTAACAAGAAGAAGAAAAAGTATTATTGGAAGCATTGTAGATTTTTTTCCCGACATTGACAACTTACCAAGCTCATTCCAAAGCTGGTGGGGCTGCTACAATACGTCAATGCTCGCAATTTAGAGAAGAACTATGTATAGAAGCAAGTGTGATCCAAAATAAAACCAAAAGTATGTTAGAAAATTCACCCCAAGTCTAACACTTTTTTTTTTTTTTTGAATTTTTTTTTAAAACATCAACATTAGTAAGGTTATAAATATGACACAACATAACAATACAATAAAGTTGTGTTTTACCCCTTGAGGTAGTAAATAATTTTGACCTTATGATCGAGGATACATGTTCAAACATTTACGAAACGACTCTTCGAGCAAACAATATTCCAATGATGTCTTTGTACCCAAAAAAAAAACTCAGATGATTTACGTTGGAACAAGGATTAGTCCGATGGATAGCTCTGATGGGTCAACCTACCGAAATATCTGTGGTTTGAGATAAAATGCATTCACTAATATATTTTAAGAATTTATTTGATATATTATAAAGAAGTTGTACATTAACACATTAAAATACTTTGACAAATAATTAAAGTGTTGGCGTTTCATGATCTTCAAAATATTGGAACAAGGATGAAAGGAGTCCATGTTCTTTCCAATGCATCGTCTCAAATTTTATTTTATTGCCACTAGATTCATATTGTCATATTTTGATACGATATAATCCATAGGATATGTAACTTCGAAGTACGTTATATTCTTATATATTCACACTTCTTAATATTTTCTACCTTTGCCTCAAAAAAAAAAAAAAAAAATTCTACCCATGTCAATATATAATTAAGTTGCATGAATAAGTCACGTAAAAAAGAAAATTTGCATCTGCATCATCTTCTGTGACCATCCTAGGGGTTCATTTGATTTAGATCTTGATAAATTAATTTTGAAATAATTGGTTTCAAGAAAATTGAGGTTAAAAAAATTGTTATAACCAATTGTGTTACTAATTAGTTACCTCCTGTCATCTTTCAGTAATACCGGTGGAGACAATTTCGAGCATCCATTTCATCACGTAATATCCGCACTCCCATCGGCCACGTTGTCTATGAGACTACAAATGAAACCAAATTTGAATATAAGGAATTAAACACAAAGTAATAGCTATTATAAACTGCACTTGAAGCATTTGTACTAATAAATATCTTACGTTAGGAATAATCCATCTAATAGGCCTATGCCTTTCACCACCCAAAATGCGGCTTGCATCCATAGAATTATCATAAGAAAATAAACATTAATTAAAATATATGTTATAGATTTCGGATAAATAAAACAACTTGATTACTGATTAAATTAATTAAATGCTTACGTTTCAATAGCAGTCTTGAGATCCTTCGTCGGCTTCCTTCCCATCGAGTAGAAGAAGACCACGACATTCACACGAGGACATAATATCAATAATTGTCAATGTTTACTGCATTTGCGAAAGCGATTAGTGACAAGTCATATATAGTTATAATCAAATAACTTGTAAACTTGTACTTACTCATTGAGGTAAGGCGCAAGGTATCAATGTTGATTGCCTCGAGCAAGTATAGGACGTATGTTCGCGACCATGTCTTCTGATAGAAGGAGCTGCTCACCCCGAATGAACATTGGGTCAATGAACCCAAAAAGGGCGAGGTTATCCTTATCAATACACAGGCGATGCAGATGCAAGTAATTGAATACCTCAGATGCAACAAAAACCTGACTAATCTTCTTGGCCAGAGGATGAAGTTATTGGGGGCATCGCCCACTGTTTGAACCTTCTCAGTGGGCACGGAGACTCGAGCATCATCATCTCGAATATCTTCAACCTCCACCCTCACCCGATCATTCGCTAATGTACGGTGGTGTATGGTATTCCCCAAGTTGTGTGCCTTCGCCAATGCCACTAAGCAACGATCATGATGATCATCAACATACAGCTCACACCTATCAGGATCCTCCTCCTCATCATCAGGCTGATGAGAAGGATCACATGAGCCCTTAGTGCTCACATGGGCAGAGGGTTGGACACCTGTGTTTTGCGGGGACATAACAACCAAAGCTGCTAGTTGCTGGGAAAACTGATAGGCCATCTCCTATCTAAGTTCATCCGCAATCTCCCGTTTTAGCCGTTCTCTGTATGCATCATCATCCCTGTGGCGTTGGTATGAAGATGGACCATGGTATTGGTGAATGCCAATGCCCCATCCGACACCAATGACACGGCCCGGGTGGTCTGGTTTACCGATGGCATCATATAAGACATCACAGCATCCTGCAGGAACAAAGGTTCCTTGACTGGCCTGTTCGTCCAAGGCATCCTATAACATATAGAATATTACGTCACATTACAATTAGGTAACATTGTTAAAATCACAATTAGAATTCAAACTATACTTACAATCTTCTCAGCTACTTGACGTGCCTCCTCAGATGTATATTGTCTCGTATTTCCTTGTTGGGCTCTCTTCCATGCACGATGGCACGGGGGTGGAGGTTGATCAACAACTTCTGGATGATTTTCAGCAGTAGGATCAGCCTGAGATGCTTCTTCCCGACGACTTTTCTTTTCCTCTTCCACCATTTTCTTTTTAAGAGTTTTATATCCCCCACGAGACAATATATAGGGGTGGACATTCTTACTTTGGATTTCCTGCCCCTTTTTCCTCTTCACCTATTATAAATAGAAGACAATTAAATTACATGAGTAAATTAATAAGATTAATTAAATTAAATAAATTTAGAGATAACTCAATTAAGTTAACCTGAAAGCTGGTACACCTCAAGTGGGTTCTTCTAACTCGTATTGAATATGTAGTTTCTGCCTAGGTCTGTCTTAAATGCCTTCCAACGCTCACCTGCATACTTTATCAAACGCATCCTCATATTCTTGGTATCCGGCACGTCAAAGGTGAGCTACATTAATACAAAAAAAATCAAGGAATTAGTGTATGATATTAATAAGATTAAAATAAAATAGATACAAACAAAGAGCGTAAAAGTATAGATACCAAAATACTATCCCATATCTGATCCTTCATGCCCTCCGGTACATTTTTCCAATTCTCAATAAGTATACTAGGCTTGTTTCGAGCAAGGGTCACCACAAAACTGTTAAACTGATCGTCCGTTGACCCTATAGGATTGAAGTCATGATCAAAATCGATTCTTATCCTTTGATTTGCACCACGATTGACGGTCAAATTCTTCATACGTGTGGCACGTCTACCCTTTCTGCCCGTCGACGGGGCATCGACCATCGACCATTGTGTGAAGGAGGGATATCCTCGGGATCGATCATGTATGCATGTTTAGACCAAAAAAATAAATACATAATGTCAGTATGTCTGGATAAATATCAAACATAACCTAACTTATAAATATCAACGTAAACATAACTTATAATATGAATTTAAACATATATAACTTAAACTATACTTACACTGTGGTTAATTAGCAAAGTTCTCCCATAACCCTTCCCGATGATCATCACGAGTGGCATGTATATCGTCCACTTCATTTTCCTCATTGAAAGTAGGAACCCGTGTTGAGAAAGAAGGAGTATAAAAAATATCAAGAGTTGAATATTGATTTTCCTCACTACCATTAGACATGTTTTTTCCCTGGAGAACCACTGACCACCTTTTGTTAGAAGGATCACGGATATAAAACACTTGTTTTGCTTGGGATGCCATGATGAAACGCTCTTCTTTATAACCAACCTTATCAAGGTCCACCAATTTGAATCCTAACTCATCGGTTTGTACACCGTTATTCTTGTCGACCCACTTACATTTAAAAACAGGCACTCTAAATTTCGTGTAATCGACCTCCCGGATCTCTTCAATGATTCCAAAGTATGATACGGATGCCATAATAGGGTTCGTACTTTTGAACTAGAGAAATGCATGGACTCAGCCATGACCATAACCCCACTGTTTTGCACGGTACTTTTGTCATCCTGGGACTTTGTATAGAAGGAAAACTTATTGATATCGTACCCACTCCAGCAAATGACATCAAAGTTAGGCCCCTGTGCTAGCCATTTTAATGTATCAGAAGCAGTACCATCCTTTGCAATTTTTTCTTTAAACCAATTCAAGAAAGTCTTATTATACTTGTTCAAACACTATTTTTCATTCATTCGAGGGTAAGTTTCATTGATGATGCTTTTGTGCTCACATAAGTATGGTTCAACCTCATAAGTGTTATTCAATATATACAAATGTGCTTGAAGCACTTCCTCTCGATCTATGCTCTTAACAGTAATACCTCGTGTACCCTTACCATCATATCTTCCTTCATGACGAGACTTCGGAAGCCCTACAGGTTCCGTTTCTGACATGTGGTTTGTACAAAACTTATTAGCTTCTTCTGCAACGTACCTTTCAATAATAGATGCTTCAGGATGGTGTGGATTCTTCATATACCCTTTCAAGATCTTCATGTATCGCTCAACCGGATACATCCACCTTAAATAAACGGGACCACACAATTTAATCTCTCTCACTAGATGAGCAATCAAATGAACCATGATGTCCAAAAATGAAGGGGGAAAATACACCTCCAATTGGCACAAGATAATGGCTGCCTCATTTTCCAAGTCATCAAACTTTTGAGTGTCAATGACCTTGCTACATATAGCATTGAAGAATAAGCACAACCTAGTAATGGAATGTCTGACTTTTTTAGGCAAGATGTCACGACTGGCCACCGGTAGTAGTTGTTGCATCAAGACGTGGCAACCATAAGACTTTAAGCCAATTAATTTGAGATCTTTCATTGAGACAAGTCTCTTGACATTTGAAGAGTAACCCTGTGGCACTTTGACACCCCGTAAACACTCACAAAAACTTCTTCTATTTTTTTTTTGATAAAGTACGACATGCTGGAGGAAAATAAGTCTTCTTACCCCCCCACTTTATGTGGAGCTAATTGCTCTCGTATACCCAAGTAACTAGATCCAGACGAGCATTCACACCATCCTTTGTCTTGCCTTGAATGTTGAGAAGCGTTCCGATTAAACTGTCACACACATTTTTCTCCACGTGCATCACATCAATACAATGTCTTAAATCAAGCTTTCACCAGTATGGAAGATCAAAGAAGATCGATCTCTTCTTCCACCTGTTCTTCTCAGTAGCCCTCTTTTGGGTCTTCCCATAAATAACATTAATGTCCTTCATAAGTTCATAAACTTGCTCTCCAGTCAAGGCCACCGGAGCAATTTCATTCTCCGGAAGTCCATTGAAAGCTTTTCTCAATCTACGATAAGGATGATTACGTCGGAGAAATCTCCGTTGCCCAAGGTAAATTGTCTTCCTTCCATGTTGCAGTTGATGGTAGCATGTGCCTTCTTCATATGTTGGACATGCTTTATGCCCCTTAACACTATACCCGCACAGGTTCACGTATGATGGAAAGTCATTGATGGTGCAAAATAACATGGCACGTATTTTGAAAGTCTCACAGCAATACCCGTCAATCACCCCAACGCCTTCATCCCACAACATTCTCAAGTCTTCAATCAAGGGACTCATATAAACATCAATATCATTTCCTGGCTGTTTTGGACCCGAAATCATCATACTTAACAAATGTATTTGCGCTTCATGCACAACCAAGGAGATAAGTTGTAAATTACCAGGAGAACATGCCATGAACTATGAATACTACTTAAGTTTCCATATGGCTTCATTCCATCGGTAACAAATCCAAGCCTGAGGTTTCTGGGCTCATTGCCGAAATCCGGAAACAAACTATCAATTCTCTTCCATTGCAAAGAATCAACCGGGTGGCGAAGCTGCCCATCACATTTTCTCTCATCTGTGTGCCATCTAATGTTCTTTGCATCATTTACATTAGCAAACAATCGTTTGAACCGCGTAATTACTGGAAGATGCCATAACACCTTTGCAGGAGGACCCTTGGTGACCACATCACAGCTATACTCACCATCCTTCACTTTGTAGCGTGATACCCCACACCCGGGGCACTCGTGCATCTCTTCAAACTCTTTCCTGTACAATATGCAATCATTGGGGCATGCGTGTATTTTCTTATACTCCATACCCATCAGACACAATATCTTCTTTGCCTCATAGTTTCGGGACGGCAATGTATTACCTTCTGAAAGCATGTCTTTCAACAAATCAAGCAATTCGGTAAAGCTTTTACCGCTCCACCCATTTCTCGTCTTCACATTGAACAATCTTAACACCGCTGACAACCGTGTGAAATTAGTGCACCCCGGATACAAAGCCACTTCCGCATCACTGCACAAAGTATCATACACATGTGCTCGCCGAAAAGACTCTTGCCCAATATCACGGATCATGTCCTCTAGTCCATCATCCATATCTACGTCATCGGCTTCCTCTCTATGTGACACCCTTAGCCTGTCTAACGATTCACCATGACATATCCATTTTGTATAACTCTTGCAAATCCCCTATCAAATAAGATGCTCCTGTTTCTCCTCAGCTTCTAGTCGTCTCTCATTCAAACAGTTAACACAAGGACAATAAAACCTTCCGTCACTACTATCAGGAACATTTGTTTTTGCAAATTGTAGAAAATCTTCCACTCCATTCTCATAATCATCACTTGTCCGTCTAGCATTCATCCAACTGCGATCCATGACTACAACAATAACTTCATACTCAGGTCAAGATCTTCATCAACTACTTCTTATGACAAGTATGACCCTATCCCATTCGAGAAGAGACTTTTTCAACATTTGATTAACAGTTAGTCCTTAACTCTCATGCTCACACTTGACGAAATTTCGACAACATTTCCCATCAGCTTCTAGTCCTTGAACGCAGTGAAGAAAAAGTTTTTTCCCAAACTGCCTAACCTGGACAATTCAAGATTCAATACAATGAATGGTACCTTAAACAAGTACACGTGTACTCATTATTATTGCATCTCAAACGAGAAACTAAGGTTTTACTAATTAATTAACACTAAAAAAATAATAATAAAGCACTCCCATCCCCAAGTTAAAGCAAACAATAATCAAACTAGAAAAATAGAGAGGAGAAAGCTTACCGGGTGTGGGAAGAACACACAAATGGGGAAGAAAATCCTAATTGTGAAATAATTAAGAAACCCTGAAAGAGAAAGAGAAAGAAGCTAAAACTAATTGGTCAAATCCCAAAGTTAAAGGGTACACAAAAATGAATAAACCACAACGATGAGAAAACAATAACATAGCAGCATTATTCTGGGCATATTGTCGGATCAAATAAATTTTCAAGCAAATACATAAAAACTCCCATGCAAGCTTTTCAATCAAAAATCAAACCAATAGGGGTGTATAAGCTTTTATGCTTTTCAGTCAAAAATCAAAACTCTCATGCAAGCTTTTCAATCAAAAATCAAAAATCAAACCCATGCAAGCTTTTAAGTGCACAAGCCATGCTTTACTTTATAATTTAGTGGTTTGTTTAACTTTCAAGTCACAAATCATTGATCAAGTTCTATTTTTCACTTTTACAGGTGTACTCTCAAGTTTTTATCCAAATTTAAATAAGCCAAAGTTTACAGCCATGTCCTTTTTCGGAAGAAAAAAAAATCAAAAGCAAAAATTGGCTAAGATAGGGATCATTGGATCAAGGCCATGATAATACAAAGTAGGCTCCACTTTGACAATAGTCTCACAGTAACATGGCATTGGATGACCATACACAAAAATCACAGCACATGTACAAGACAATCTAAAATCTTTAAGGTATTAACACCACCAACACAAACTCCAACCATCCCTTGCAGCCACAAAACAGAACAAGACCTAGTAAAATTATAGTAACATTGCCAACCACTATGCCTTAGTATTTTTCCACTCTGCATCCACTGTACTATAGTTTTTCTTAAATGTAATGCATTAAAGAATGAGCGAGGGTAAGTGGGTAAACTCCCAAAAAGATGGAAATCAAGCCTTACTTTGTAATTTTTCAATGCAAAGCGGCTATCTGCTGGTATAACTCCTTTCTTGTATTTTCCTGTCAGCACACCAGATGCAAGTGGACTCCAAGTGGTCAAACCCAAGCCATAGTTGCTGTAAAGTGGGAGGAACTCGGTCACAACCTATAAATAACAGGTTTACAGTCAAAGCAAAAAAAACAATGAAGTATTATTGAAAAAAAAACTTTAAAATAGAAATTAAAATAAGCATAGGAATTGTAAATCCATTCAAACCCTTTTATCAAACCAACAGTAACAACTTTAAAATAAACTACAAGTAAAGAATCCACCATAGCAGCCAGGTTTAAAGAACTTGAATCTTTCTCCCAACAATCACAGATCAATCAGAAAACCCCCCAATCCAAATGTCACTTCACTCTTCTAGGTTCCTTTCACAAAACGCAGAGGGCAGAAAATTACAAAACTAAAAATATAAAAAAAAAAAATGAAATCACATTCTTTGCAGAGAATGAGAGAACGCCCAAGTTTTGAAGTAGAGCAAGAGAATGTGTTACCTCTGTGGGGAGCTTGAGTGGTGAGAACCAAAGCAAAGTGAAAACACAACAAGGAGCAGAAGTAATGGCGCGGTGAGGCAGAGCTAGAATAGCGACGACGCTTCGCTGTTGCTCCATCCTCGACGGACGGCGCACGACAAAGCAAGACAACGGCACACGATGGAGCAAGACAACGGCAACCAAGCAGCATAAGTAATGGCACAGTGAGGGTCTATGTTTCGGAAGCAAACATAAAAGAAGGGCGCGATGAGATGGAGGGAATGAATAGGCGAAATGGGGTCTGGGCTTTCAATCTATTAGACATCGGTTGTAAACAAACCTGATGTCTAAAGTTAACAAAAATTTTGAAATCTAGACATTAGACATTGGTTATTAAAAAACCAATGTAAAAAGTTAAGCAGATTTTAAAATATCATTTTTCGTTTTAATTTTAGACATCGGTTGACACAAAAGAACCGATGTCTAAATTTTTTTACATCGGTTATTTAGGAAACCGATGTTAAAAGTTCTGAGATTAATTTCAAAAATGTCACCGCCTCGTTTTAGACATCGGTTATAAAAAAATCGATATTAGGTCTCCGACATTAAACGCATATTTTGCATTAATAAATTTCTGTACTTGCAAGTTGCATCGTCTCGAGGAATATTTGTTTGAAGGTTTTAAGCCATATTTATCAGAATCATATTTGAATCATGCATGAATATTGTTATGAGTAGGATTTTCGGTTTTTCTTTAAAAAATATTGATTATAATTTAAGAGTTTAATTGTTTTACACCATCGGTGTATATAAATTAAACTCATAATTTAAAATCTTAAGGATTTTTTTTTTGAAATTATTAAAAAAGTTAAAATTTGTTTGATTAATAATGTACACTCGTGTATATATATAATAAAAAAATTCGTTGGGAAGAGTTTAGAATTAGTGTTAAAATAAATCACATAGAAAAATAATTAATCATCTTGAAATGCAATTGTTGTTTTGGAAACATATATATAGTATTAAACGTTGAGAGAAGTAAATACCAATGTAATAGGAGAAGAAATAGTTATGGTTAATTTAAAATTTTGCTTTGCAAAAAAATATGTTAAATTCGATATAAAATTGGATATTGTACATAATACAAGCATATAAGTTCTATAATGCTCTTAAATTTTTTAAATTTATTCTTTTTCATACTTAATGAATCAAATTCCTATTCAATAACATCTTAAACCGTCACCCGTACGATACATGAGTAAAAACACTAGTTCATGAATATTTTGGCAATTTTTTTTGTATGATATTCTTTATTATTGTATCATGGAAAGGTGATTTTTTTCGACCTTTCTCATGGCAACAATCACCTATTAAAATATGATAATATCTCTTTCTTAGAATATTTTTTTTGCCAAATCTCTTTCTTAGAATATTGGCTGCTAGATATATTTTTTAAAATTTGAAACAAAGAGATGAGAATACATTTCCGATTTAATATTTCTAAGAACAATCTAAAATAACTTGAAATAAACAGCTCCAATTATTGTTTTTTTTTTTGAGGTAGCTCCAATTATTGTTGAAGCGTATATGATTTGTCATTTTCAATTCATATATATTTTTTATTAGTGATTATTTAACACCACGGGTTATACATTCTCTAATATATATATATATATATATATATATATATATATAGTAAAATTCACATGTACCAAAAGAATATATCAATTTTCTTTTTTGTTTTTGTCAAAAAAAGAGAATATATCATAAAATTCATATGTATACCAAAAGAATATAATAATCTTCATATTATATTTTTATACACACACCTTTTTTCCATATTTTTTTAATGCAATTAATTAGCGACCGAAAATAGTGACCGAATTTTTTGGTTGCTTTTTGCGACCGAAATGGCGACCGATTATAGGATCTACATGAAAGACTGATTAGAGTTAATACTAAGACCGAAATAGAGCGTAGCAGGGTTATCGATCGCTATTTCAGTCGCTAAATAAAGGAACTTAAAAGTCAGGAATTTTATGCATTTTTAGCGACCGAAATGGCGACCGAATTAAATGCAGCGGTTAAATTTTATTTACATTGGCGATCGATATCAATTCGGTCGCTAAACGGAGCGTAAAAAAAATTAAAACAGCGCGTGTTAGCGACCGATTTAAAAATCTGTCGCTAAATTTATGAATTTAAATTTTCAAATGACACCCTTTTGCGACCAAAATGTTCGGTTGCTAAAAATTAAAATCCCTAAAAACACAGAATCCCCTTTCTTCTTCATTTCGTGATCTCTCTTCCTCTCTCTCACTCGATCTCTCTTTCTCTCCTCCGGCCACCACGGTGCAGAGCCATCGCCCCTCCTCCGACCACCACCATCACGGTAAGCTCTCCTCTCTCTCTCTCTCCATCTCTCTCTCTCTCTATATGTTTCTAACTATTTCTCTCTCTCAGTTCCCTCCTTCTCCTTACGGCTACCACCGACACCACCAGAGCAGCGCCGCCGTCCTCCTCCTCCTCTGGTATGTTTTCGTCTCTCCTCGCCCTTCTCTCTCTCTATTTCTCTGGTTTGTGCATTTGCTATGTTATTACAACATGTACAATATGCTCTGTATTTACTTAATCCATGCTCTCTGAAACTTGATTAGTTCCCCATTTACTTAGTTCGCATTCGTGGTTTCATGTAACTCGGTCATATCTTTATCTAGGCATTAGTTCAAGTATATAGTTTTCTGTAAATGCTTGTTTTTTTGGTCTGTAGCTCAATTCTGAGCTTTCTGTACAAATAATACAGCATTGATTTGGGGGGAAGATGGTGATGGATTTGATTGATGAAAGAGAGAATGAGAAAGATGGGTTAATCGAGGAGGAAGATGACGGTGTTGAACTTCAACCACCTAGTCCTCCCATGTATCTTGTAGTAGCAACATGACTCGGGAATAATGGAACTGGTTTTGATGATGTGTTTGGATCTCATGACCTGACCAGTTTTGATATATTTGATCCTGTAACATCCCGATTTTTCGCTGCTTCTAATATCGGAACATCCTGTAACTTGAACTTCATTGCTTTATTGCTTACTACTAAGAAGAGCTACTTGTGTATTTCATGTGAGTTATGAGTTGTGATGATCATTTGTTTTCATGTGTCATTATTTAATCACTCCTATTAGGATTAGGAAGCTCTCATTGAGAAAGCACGAGAAATCTGTTTTTGTAACTTTTTTTTGAATGCATTGAAATATCAAAAGTCAAGACTGTGAGATTAGAATTGATGTTTACTTGAGCCACAGAATGCCATTGCTGCCTGTGAGACTGCG
Source organism: Sophora flavescens (assembly GCA_030762895.1). Taxonomy (NCBI): domain Eukaryota; kingdom Viridiplantae; phylum Streptophyta; class Magnoliopsida; order Fabales; family Fabaceae; genus Sophora; species Sophora flavescens. The sequence continues at coordinate 130,648,637 of CM061070.1, read as the reverse complement.
AAACATAAACAGGTTTTCGTTTTTTGTTGATTGTTGACGTGTTGTATAATTTAAATTTTAAAGCCTCAAAGCACCCACCTGCATTGGCCGTGAAACTTGAATCCATTAGCATATTTAAGTGATGAGATAAAGATAACAGTGAGAACTAGGATTAGTGTAACTATACCAATTTAATCTTTCAAATTTAATCTGAGAACCCTTCTGGTTTGCTTCTTGTTGATTTAGCTGTGAAATTACCTTCCAATTCAGCATCTTAGTCTTTGATTTAGATTCAATTCTGCTTTGTGAAATGCATCTAAATTGGTTAGTGAGGATGTGTGCTATGGATTTTCAATTTGTTTTGTGCTAGGTGTCTACAATTTCAAACATGGATAGTTCATGGCTTTAGTTCAAACAAATGACCAATACTGAGGCAGTTGTTTGAAGACCATTCTAGTTTAACATGTCCAGTAACAAGATTGTCCATGTGTTAATGATGTGTTTTCTATTAAATATGGCACTTGTAATTTCTGGTCTGTTTATCTTGCCATATCTTGGCTGAATTTATGTCTTTGAAGGCTGTTCATTGTTCTATTATATTGCCTCAGGGAATATCTCACAATAGTATGATCTATAGCCTCTGTGATGTAGCTGTTTACTTGCTGTGAATAATTTCATATTGTATTGTGTATGCATTCTGATTGTATTGTATTTTTGATTCGTTTGGAATCCATGAATTTGTTGGTTCTTGTCTGAATCTGTTTCAAAAATTTCAAAAGAGGGTTTTAGGGATTTCATGTTCTTGTTCACTTCTCTGTAAACAAAAAAATATTCTTTGTTGGAGTATGAAATGATCTAAAAACATTATTGTAGCCTGTAATTCCAAGAGAGCTTTTCACTCATTTTGAATCGGATTCATTTGGTAATTCTACTTATCTCTTTTCTGTTTGATGTTGTAAATTTATTGAAGGCTAGTACTTATATCTGAGCATGTTCATACATTTGGATTGCTATGAAGAATAGTTTATTCTCTTTAAAATAAAAATCTTTCAATAACAATGAATCAATGTAATTAGAATAATTTGATATGTATTTGTTGATAACTTGTTTGGAAATGATTATGGAATCATATTTGTATATATTTACATTGTAAGCATTGGAATGAATTGATAAAGTGTTATTAGTTCGTAAATGGCATGACTTTGTTGTTGTTAATAAGATCATTATTCATTTACTAATTTGAAGTCCATGAGCTTAAGAAAGTCTCTTCTTGAAGCCAACAAAAGCGAGTCTCCTAGATAATGAAGGATTAAGTATAGGGTTATATAAAATGAAGGGCTAGGCACAGTTTGCCAGGCACATGCATGACGTGCCGTCATCATTCAAACATTATTCACATTAGAAAGCGACTCTATACACAATATTATGAAAGCAACTCTGGTTTTCTACTCATTTGTTTCACTAGGAAATGGAGCTTTCCAGAAATAGTTGTTGATGACCATCCTTACTAGGTTATCTAGGCACTTCCGGTAGGAAAAGTCCTCTCTATGACCTTCCTTCAAAACGACGTAAAAGCATCCGCTTTCGAAAACTACTATGTTTGCTAATGCAGTAAAGTTGCATGTGAAGTTGCATTTCTTTGTTCTATTTTAACATGTTGGTATGCTACATGGATCTTTCCATCTTTTCTTATTATCACTTGATGAAGTTTAGACATATGACTTGTTTTCCTTATCGTTTTATCAGAAAATAGATCCGACTAAATGTTTTGAGACAACCATCCATATAGACCAGGTACAGTATCTCATCAACTTAACAATAACAATCGGATTCACGTAATGATGGTTAAGGCATAAACTAATCATTTACTAAATTGTTCTTGTGTATTTGCAGGATTTGATTTCAATCCCGCGATCATTCTACCGTCGTTGGGGACAACAAATACCGCGTGTTGTGACTATTGAAGACAAAAGCGGAAATCTGTTCAATGGGAATATAGTAATCCATGAGGATCGCCCATATTTTGCAACAGATACAAATGGTATCAGGGAGTTGTATTTGTTGTCCACTGGTGCATTGGCAAAGTTTAAGTACCTTGGGGGTTCTCGCTTCTACATGTTCATCCCTTTGGAAGATTGATGAGTTTTGATATTTTGATTAGTACTTATTGACTGTGGTGTGTTTTTATGTTTTGATCGTTAATTAGTACATTATTAAACTTTTTTTTATAAACAATTATTAAACTTGCGTTAATTAATGTATATGTTTTCTTGATCATATTGACTGTGGTGTTTTGGATCGTTAGTACATCATATTTACGTTTTCTATTTATTCAAAAAAATATTGGTGTATTTTGTTTATATTAGAAATTAAAAATCAATGGGGTAATAGTTGAAAAACAAAATTTGGTCGGTAGGATTAAGTTACAGGAAAATTTTTATAAAAAAAAATTCAAAATTTGCGACCGAAATAGAGATCGAATATCGGTCACCAAATTAGGTTAGCTGAGCATGCGACCAACTATACGACGACCGAAATATATAATTTTGTGACCGAAATATCGGTCGCAAATTTGCGACCGAAATACAAGTTCGGTCGCTAAACATTTAGCCACCAGGGTTTCTGCTACCCCCTTAATTCGGTCGCTAAACAATATAGCAACCGCATTATCATGTTTAGCGACCGAAATCTTCGGTCGCTAAATAGGTTTTTTTTTGTAGTGACAAAATAACCGATGTCTAAATTTTTTTACATCGGTTATTTAGGAAACCAATGTTAAAAGTTCTGAGATTAATTTCAAAAATGTCACCGCCTTGTTTTAGACATCGGTTATAAAAAAACCGATATTAAGTCTTCGACATTAAACACATATTTTGCATTAATAAATTTCTGTACTTGCAAGTTGCATCGTCTCGAGGAATATTTGTTTGAAGGTTTTAAGCCATATTTATCAGAATCATATTTGAATCATGCATGAATATTGTTATGAGTAGGATTTTGGGTTTTTCTTTAAAAAATATTGATTATAATTTAAGAGTTTAATTGTTTTACACCATCGGTGTATATAAATTAAACTCATAATTTAAAATCTTAAGGATTTTTTTTTGAAATTATAAAAAAGGTTAAAATTTGTTTGATTAATAATGTACACTCGTGTATATATATAATAAAAAAATTCGTTGGGAAGAGTTTAGAATTAGTGTTAAAATAAATCACATAGAGAAATAATTAATCATCTTGAAATGCAATTGTTGTTTTGGAAACATATATATAATATTAAACGTTGAGAGAAGTAAATACCAATGTAATAGGAGAAGAAATAGTTATGGTTAATTTAAAATTTTGCTTTGCAAAAAAATATGTTAAATTCGATATAAAATTGGATATTGTACATAATACAAGCATATAAGTTCTATAATGCTCTTAAATTTTTTAAATTTATTCTTTTTCATGTTTAATGAATCAAATTCCTATTCAATAACATCTTAAACCGTCATCCGTACGATACATGAGTAAAAACACTAGTTCATGAATATTTTGGCAATTTTTTTGTATGATATTCTTTATTATTGTATCATGGAAAGGTGATTTTTTTCGACCTTTATCATGGCAACAATCACCTATTAAAATATGATAATATCTCTTTCTTAATTAGAATATTTTTTTTTTGCCAAACACTAGTGCAATAAGTGCTTTTTATGTCAGTTAAAATTGATTTTTTACGTCAGAATACTGACTGACGTAAATACAGCTGACGTTAATAGTTAATATTTTAAAGTCAGTTGAGAACTGACGTTAATTTTGTAAAAATTAACGTCAGTTGTTTAAACAACTGACGTTAAAGGTTTTAATTTTAACGTCAGTTGTTTATTTCAACTGACGCTGATAGTGTACTGTATATTTTATAAAATACTATTAACGTCAATTGTTTGATACAACTGACCTTAATAGAATTTTTTTTAAAATTCAGTTTTAAAATATCACTCCCCTCAGCTATCCCTGCATTCAGTAAATATCCCAGTAACACAGAATATCACACACATTACAGAATTGCAAAGGAAAAATGGAACAATGAGGGGACTTAAAACCAAAACCCATGTATAGGAAAAACATAACTATCTACAAGTATATCTATATAAATTTTAGTCTCCAATGTCTAAAAACAAAACTACCAATCTAAGGATATATATATATATATATATATATATATATATATACATGTTATTAATTAGTTTCTAAAGTCTAACAAAAAAACTATTCATCTAAGTAGTGCGGAGGTATCTTGTCAATTCCTTTTTCAGCCGCATACTTGAAGAAGAATTCAGCGAAGTGCATCCTCGAGTCTCTTAACTCATCTTTTTGAATAGGCGATTGGTCGTTAAATGCCTACACACGTTCAAATAATAACAATAACATCAATGCAAGTCATCTTCAAAACTATAATATATAATTTAACAAGTTGTTTAAATATTACCTTATTCCATCCATCCGTAATAGATCTTTGAGACTATGTTCTGCATATGAAGCATCACATAATAGCCGCACGACCACCCGTCAATTTGAAATCGAGACTACCAACAAAATTAATTTCAATGTCAGTTGAATATACATATAAATTAGTAATTATAATATTAATTATTTGATAAATAAACTACCAAACCTTTAGGATGTTCCATACAGGATTTGCTTCAGCCTTAGAAGTCCTACTTCTCCCGTTGGCGCAACTTATGCTACTCGCCTTCAGCGCGCTATCATAAACAAATAATCATGTTGATCAACTAACAAATTCATATATCATGTGTGTAATAAACTAAAAACAACTGATATTAAAACTTAAATTAAATTTAAGATTAGTTATTTACTTATTTACAGCTTCCAACACCACCTGTCACTACAAAAAAAGGCCATTTAGCGACCGAAAATAATGACCGAATTTTTTGGTTGCTTTTTGCGACCGAAATAGCGACCGATTGCAGGATCTACATGAAACACTTGTTAGAGTTGAATCTGCGACCGAAATAGCGACCGAAATAAAGCGTAGCAGATACATCGGTCGTTACTTCGGTTGCTAAACAAAGGAAAGTAAAAGTCAGAAATGTATGAATTTTTAGCGACCGAAATGGCGACCAAATTAAATGCAACGGTCAAACTGTATTTAGATTAGCGACTGATTTAGAAATCCGTCGCTAAGTCTATGAATTCACACTTTAAAATTTATTATATTTGCGACCGATATTAATTCGGTCGCTAAATGGCGCGTTAGAAAAATAAAACTGCGCGTGTTAGCGACCGAAATTTAAATCGGTCGCTAAAATTACAAATTAAAAATAAAACTAACCATATTAGCGACCGAATTAATTCGGTCGCTAAAACTGAAATCCCTAAATTCGACAGAACCTCCTTCTTCCTCATTTTTTCCGTCGCGTTTCTCTATTCCAGCCACTGTTTCTCTCTTCTACGGCGCGCGCTCCGGCCACCTCAACACCCCAAGACACCTCCGGTCACCACCGTCATCTCCCCTCTGCTCAGGTAAGCTCTCCTCTACTCCATCTCTCTGTCTCTGTTTCTCTTTCATATATCTCTCTATCTCACTGTCTCTCTTCATTGTCAACATTTTCCCCCTCTCTCTCTCTCTCTCATTGTCTCACTATTTCACTGTCTATCATTTCCCCCCTCATTTCAGGGCTCATTCTGGTCACATTGCTCACACCACCACCACCACAACGCCCTCCCTCACACTGACCGAGGTAATTGCTTCTCTCGTTGTCTTTCTCTACATTGTTGTTTCTGTTGTGTGTTGTGTGTACATTGGTGTTGTGTGTGTGTTTGTTGTGTTGTGTGTGTGTGTTATGAGTGTGTGTTTGTTGTGTGTTCTGTGTACCAAAGTTTGTGTGTTCAATTGGATTGTAAGCATAGGGTAGGTGTGTCTCACCGTGTTTGATGTGTGTGTGTTTGATGTGTATTGTGCATTTGGGGTGCTCTGTGTGTGTGTCTGTTTGGGATGTTTGTGTGTGTGTGTGTGTGCAGAGATGTGTGTTTAGTGTATGTGTGTGAGTTTAGGGATATCTTGTTCCCTTAATTGGTTGTTTATTAGTTGTACTTCTGATATACTAATGCCTCCACATGTAAATTAATTAATTTCTCCCATCTATCACACAACTCCATCAAAAGTAAATTATTTGTCATAAACCAACAGTAGGAAATTTCAGCCAAACCACACGATTGCAGGATCCCTTTAAATAATGCTGAAGGCTGAAGCAAATATTAGCCAACCCCAAAACCATCTTTCTCCATAGTTTCAAAGCACCTAATTTCAGAAACCAAAAACTTCAAAACAATGACTCAGTTTCTTTTCCTTTGCTTTCTCTTAGCAAATATTTTCCTTGGTTTTGGATGTTAAATTGCAATTATCCAGTGTAGGATCTACTACACCATTCTGCATCCATTATAGTAATTTGAATGATTTTAACGTTGGAGAATAATTGGTATGCCCTATAATGTTTGATAATTTACTATTGATTCAGGGAAATATAATCATACGTTTTCTTATTATTTTTTATGCTTCATTGATTATTTTTTCGTGAGCACATGCTTTAACACTAGATATTCATGAGATAAATTATTTAGGTATAACAATTTAACATAATAGAATAGTGATTTGATTTGAAATGAATAATTTCATTTATGCACGATAGGTCCTTGTTGTCATATTCTTCTACCGGCTCCTCCACTTATCCTTGCTCAGTTGTGTTTTCTCTCTCAGGTCAGTTCTCTGAACACTCAGTGTAATGTATTATGTGAATTATCGTCTTGTTTGGTAGTGGAGAGCTGAGCTCAATAGGATGTGATCTTGTCTGATTGTATGCTGATAATTAATTTAATGTTTATGCATGTGTTTGTCAATATGTGTTGTTTGTTAGTGGAGAGCGGAGCTCAATAGGACGTGATCTTGTCTGATTGTATGCTGATAATTAATTTAATGTTTATGCATGTGTTTGTCAACATGTGTTGTTTGTTAGTGGAGAGCGGAGCTCAATAGGATGTGATCCTGTCCGAAAGGCGGGATGCTGGTTGTGTGCTGATAATTTAGAAATTATGCATGTGTTTGACAATTAACTGCTACTTGTTAGTGGAGAGCGGAGCTCAATAGGATGTTTGCTACAATATTTAATCGAAGTTTGTATTGATTTACCCTGCAATTTATATAAGCTCAACAATGTTGCAATATTTATAGGTTAATGGTTTTATTTTCTGTTAGAGTTAATAATTAATTTACGAAAGCCTTAGTTTCCTATTTGAGATTCAATATTAATGAGCATGCGTAACTTATCAAGGTATGCATGCTCATTGTATTGAATCTTGAATTGTCCAAGTGGGACAGTTTGGGAAAAAACCTTTTTCACACTCGTACAATAGTCATTTCAATGTTCAAATGCCTTATATACTTGTTGAAATCTCAGTCTGATGCATTTCCTTTTGTTCTCCTGGTGCATACTTGATCGCGGTGATTCTGATCGTGCTCGAGTCGTGTAACTTGGAGACCGATGGGAAATGCTGCCGAAATCCTTTTGTTCTCCTAATTTTGAATATGGGAATAACTATTAGTAGCCGAGTATGACAAAGGTTTCTTCTCGAATGGGATAGGTTCATACCTTGTCATAAGAACGAGATTGATGGAGTTATTGGAATGCACCGTAATATATAAGTGTTATTGTAGGATTGGTCAGGCTATTTAATTGCCAGCAATGGATATTCCGGAGAATCGGAAATGGATGTATCGTAGGTTGGATCGGAATAAACTTCTTAGGGAAGAGTATAGAGTTGGAGTGGGTGATAATGGATCATGCTGGACCATCGGTTGGTGTTGTACTAGAAGAAGATGGGGGAGAAGATGGTGGAATGGGTTCCCAATACATAGAGGAGAACCCGAATCCCGAAGCTCAAAGATTCTATGATATCTTTGAGTCTTTGCACGATCTCCATTGTGGGAAGGATGTCGGGAGTACACGGAGTTGTCGATGTGCATGGAATGGTTGAGTATCAAATCGACTACAATATGCAAGAAGGCTGTTTTAATCGCCTCAGGTCGGTGTCAAGGCGTTGCGAGAAGGCAATCGGAGGCCTACAAGTTTTTATCATGCTAAGAAGTCCGTGGAAAATTTGGAGTGCGGGGTGTTTGAAAATTGATTGTTGCCCGAATGGATGTATGTTGTACTATAAGGATGATTCAGCGGAAAGCATAACGTGTTGTCGATTTTGTGGTGCGGATCGGTATAAGACAACCACTAGGATGGGCATTGAGAAGAAGAGGTCGCTAAAAAAGATGTGGTACTTTCCGCTCGTGCCAAGACTTACAAGATTGTACTCTTCGATGGCCACTGCAGCTCACATGAGGTGGCATAGTGAGCATGAGAGGGAGCAAGATATCTTGTGTCATCCATCTGATGGAGAAGCTTGGAAGCATTTTGATAGGGTTCATATGGCATTTTCGCAGGACCCTCGCAATGTCCGATTGGGGTTATCTGCTGATGGATTTAATCCTTTTGGGCAGTCTGGAAAAGCATACTCTTGTTGGCCGGTTATCCTGACTCCGTACAATCTTCCCCCGGGGATGTGCATGAAGCGGGAGTTTATGTTCCTAACAGTCATAATTCCGGGTCCGTCTAATCCAAAAGGTAAGATTGATGTGTACTTGCAGCCACTGATAGATGAGTTGACAATGCTGTGGAATGATGGTGTGTTGACATATGACGTATCTTTGAGGCAGAATTTCAAAGCAGCTTTAATGTGGACGATCAACGACTTCCCTGCTTATGGGATGATGTCGGGTTGGATGACCGCGGGGAAGCTTGGATGCCCAATATGTATGGAGCGATCGAAGGCATTCACGCTTAAAAACAGTCGAAAGATCTCATATTTTGATTGTCATCGTCAATTCCTTCCAGAAGATCATCCTTATAGGCGGAACAAGAATGCATTCAAGAAGCGTTGTGCGGAGAGAACACCTCCTCCACCACGTTTGACTGGTCCTAATGTATGGCGCAGAGTACAGTACTTACCGCTCGTCCATGAAACCCAAGGAGAACATATTCCTGATTATGGCGTCAACCATAATTGGACAAAACAAAGTATATTTTGGAGGTTGCCGTATTGGAGGACGCAGCTACTCCGTCACAACATTGATGTCATGCATACTGAGAGGAATGTGTTTTTGAATGTGTTTGACACTGTGATGGACATCAAGGGGAGGACAAAGGATACAAATAAAGCCCGATTGGACCTGACTGACATTTGTAATCGGAAGGAGCTTGAGTTGCAAGACGGTGGTCGTGGCAGACTTATCAAACCGAAGGCAAGTTATACACTAAGCAAAGCACATAAATTGGGCGATGCAGTAAGTGGGTTAAAGAACTAAAGTTACCAGATGGGTATGCTTCCAATCTGAGTATATGTGTTGACATTAAGGAAGCAAAGTTACATGGAATGAAGAGTCATGATTGCCACGTGTTCATGCAACGGTTGCTTCCAATTGCGTTCGACGCATTACCGAAGCAAATTTGGAACACACTTGTTGAGCTTAGCCACTTTTTCAGGGAGCTTACATCGACAACACTAAATGTGAATCAATTAAAGGATATGGAAGTCAAGATACCCGTTTTGTTATGTAAGCTGGAGTAAATCTTCCCGCCGAGTTTCTTTGATTCCATGGAACACCTGCCAGTTCATCTACCTTACGAAGCAAGAGTTGGTGGCCCAGTCCAATACCGCTGGATGTATCCATTTGAGAGGTAAACAACATCAACTATTTTACTTAATACATATGAAATTCACGAACACGATAGCGTAGTTTAGCTTTCCCTAAAACTAGTAATTATTTGTATGTATCCCTCTTTAATAGGTTCCTGCACTCCCTTAAACACAAAGTCAAGAACAAGGCACGAGTGGAGGGTTCCATTTGTGAAGCATACTTAGTAGAGGAGACTTCCACTTTTGCCTCTTATTACTATCCAGGACGAAGTTAACACGAGAAGGACAAGGATGCCTAGAAACGTTTATTCTGGCGAAGCATGTTCAACTATACCTCCTAAATCAATATACAACTAACAGGGAATATTTAGTTGCAAACCAAAAGGATATTTCTTGGAGCAGCTTTACATTAATCTTTGCTCATCTGTATATCCTTCAAAATTGTGAAGAGGTGGCGCCATATTTAGAGTAAGTTTCTACAACGTCTTTAATAAGTTCAATTGACATTTATTATTATTAATCGTCCTGCTGTTAATCTCCCATATGTAGGATGTACGACAATTTTCTAAGGGATCTCCAACCTGACATTTCAAATGATCAGGTTGATCGAGAAATTACTTCTCACTTTGCTACGTGGTTCATTAAATATGTAGGTTAAGCATCTTCATTTTTTGAAGCATACATTTTATCTCCTTAAATATATAGCATGTATAAGAATAATATAATATTTGATTGTTTAGGTACTAGATCCAGAAAACAATGTTCAAAATCCATTGTTGACAAATTTGGCATAGGGGCCTAATAGATGGGTTACATCATGGAATACTTATATTGTAAATGGATATAAATTTAACACAAAAACATGGAATGAAGGAATGCAGACGTGTAACTATGGTGTTTGTGTGAGAGCCACTGATGGCAATGTAGAGGATGATTTCTATGGGGTTCTAACTGACATCCTTGAACTCGATTATACCGGTTTCCCCATGATGAAATTAGTTATCTTCAAGTGTGATTAGTTTGATCCTACTCTTGACGTAGGGACAAAAATAGATAAAAATTATGGTATTGTTCAAGTTAGGCTGTCTCGAAGGTATAATAAGGCGTACGACCCATTCATTTTTTCACAACAGGCAGAGCAGGTTTATTACTCGCCATATCCCGAAGGACATTGATGGTGACGCCGGCAAGTGTACCGGGTCGTCGCAAGTAATAAAAGAAAACACGGTAAGTAATTACCGAGGTCGAACTCAGGGCAGGCTACCAATTCGACTAACCCGCGGGAAATCCGATAAGTTTGGTCAAGTTACAGAAGGTGGTTAAGAGGGAGAGAATAGTATCGAAATCAAATTAACGAATCTAATAAAATAATTAACTAAAAATCTGAAATTAAAACATCCAAGGTCTCAAATCCACCTACCCAATCATGTATAGTACCCAAGTGATGATGAATTCCTCCCTAGGTTCAATTACAATGTCAACCGGGACCCCTAAATTCTCCTAAATCCACTGTCGTGCTCATTAGGACGTATTCGAAGATTGGATTAATTACTTGTTCGGTCTCATAACCCTAATCCCGAATTCTGTTAATTCTTGTTCCCTATAAGGTTGCACTAATCTCCTAAATCCACTGTCGTGTTTATTATTCAATTAGTGATTCCAATTCAAGTTCTAAAACGCGAATCGTCGTTCGGCCTCAAACACGTTAAACTAGTTAATCACGCAAAACATATGATCAACGCCATCAAATCAGAATTGGAAAACATTCATAAAAGAAGGGGAGAAAAACATACATCACATGAACGCTATACCGCCATGGGCGGCTTCATTGATCCCTCGGACGAGGGGATTAGTTCCTCATGCTCATAGACAAGCGATCGGACTTAACCACCATCGTAAAATAAAAGAAAAGAAAAAGGGGAGACGCAGCTCCAAAGAGAAACAAGGATTCGTAACTACTGATCTAAACTAGTGGAACAACCTTGATACCCAATTCTGATCTGAGACAGCCTTTAAATAAGGATTCTGTTTCTCGCCCGCTCGCGGGGTGGGCTTACTCTCGCGACGCGAATTTTAGTTTTGGTGCGCATTCAAGTTTGGATTTTCGCGAGGCGAGGTTGTGTTCGCGGGGCGAGTCTTCCAACTTCAATCTGTCACAGCCGTGACATTCATCACGGCTGGGCCGTGATGGTCTTTGTCTCCCAGGGTCTTCAGTCTCTCGCGAGGTGAACTGTCTCTCGCGGGGCGAGACTTCAAACCTCAATTTGTCACAGCCGTGACCTTAATCACGGCTATGCCGTGATAGTCTCTGTCTTGCAGGTCTTCAGACTCTCGCGGGGCGAGAATATTTTTGCGTGGCGATCCAGAAATGATGACTTTTGCTGCTTTGTTGACCTTCAGTCTCGCGAGGCGAGCATACACTCGCGGGGCGAGTGTCTCCAGAATTGCAATTTCCACTATTTCTTGGCTTTCCTTGACTCCCGGAGCTTCACTTATTGACCTGAAAACACCAAAAGCAACCAAAAGCATAATTCTATCCAAAATAAGCTAAAAACTACACAAAAGAAGCAAAACGAGTCAAAGTCCAACTTAGGAACAAAACAAGGCAAATTTGGGCGAAAACGAGAGTGAACTCGACTGATTGGCACATAAACCCTAGTTCATCTAGTCATAAAACTAGATAAGCCAGAGGCTTATCAGACATCATGGCTGGTTGGGTGTTATTAAGATAAAGGCTCGCAGTATAATTACTGATAATGTAATCAACCAACCTGAAAAAGATGCTCCGTACCAAGATGATGAGTTTTCAAGACCCCACGTACCGTTGCAAATTACGCCGGACATTATTGTTAATTCTCTGGCGGACATTTCCAGAAATGGGGAAGAAGTTGAAAGAGAGTTAATGGATCAATCCGAGTTGGACGCATCTAGCGAAGGTACATTCCGATCAAGTGATACTGATGAGACCGAGGGTGAATTTACTGACGGAGATTCTACTTAGGTAATTTATTTATGTCATAATTCATTGTGTGAATGTCATTCTACTTATTAGGTAATTTATTTTTGTATTATTTACACTGTTGTGTAATCATATTTTCATTTTTTTCACAGATGGCAGATTCCTCCAGAGGTAGGGGTCGTCGTGGAGGTCGTGCTGCGAGAGTCCCTTCGCCGGCCGACCCACAGCCTTCAGATCGAGACCATCCTACCAGCACCTCTGTTGACGGGACACCTCAGGGTGATGGAGTTGCACCCCCACCCATCCTCATGTGGTCGGGACACAGGCTGCACCCTCATTATCCACACCTACGACGATAGGACCATCATCATCATCGGGACAGGAGAGTCGTGGTCCATCCGACAGGAGGATTCTTCTTATCCCCAGGGGGGATAACGAGTATGCTAATTAAATTTTTTAATATATATAAAGTATCGTTAATTTCTATTTACTTGTTTTTAAAATTTAATTATAACATTTATTAATGCTCTAATTTTGCTGCAGACTTTACGCATGAAGGCCCCTTCTGATTCGATATCGAAGATCCTGCGACGCAAGTTTGATGGTCCATGGCCTACATGGAAGGCCATCCCACTGGGCCATAGGGATTAGTTGTTTCTAGAGTTTAAGGTAACAATTTATTAAGTTTTTTAAATTAAATTTATATTATATATATGTACACACGAATTTCCTAACAACTGTAAGTTGCAGAAAGAGTATAGGTGGGACTTAGCTTTAGAGGCTCTCTTCAGGGACATATTTGAGCATAAAGGCTCACTGGTTATGAAGAATTTGATGAACAAGCTGAGGAAGGGGCAGAATAAGGGGAGGTGGGTGGATCCTGAGATCAAGAGGCAGCTGGACCAAGATCTTGGGCTCCGAGAAGTTCCAGGAGATCCAAGCCACAGCTCGGCGTAATCGAGCTTCTGATGGTGGCGCATGTGCTTGGACCGGTGGGTCTAAATCAGCCGCCGCCCACTACGACGAGCTGGTAATACATTGAACTTTTGACTTAATATACTATTTAATTCATTAGTTTTCATTTTTTATTATTCTTATGAATTTAATATTATATTATTCTGTGCAGAAAGCACAGAAACATTGGGCCCCGACTGCTATGGAGTTGGTGGAGAGGACGAAGAAGTTGAAGTCGGGGACATGGGTCAACGACAAGGCCCGTAACTATGCTGTAAGAAAAAAAATAATTTAGTGTTTACTTGTAATTTATTATAAATGATTTGTTAATATTGGATATAATTATTTTAACTAAATCTCTTCAACTATACTTTGTAGGCGGGCTTCAACGAGAAGAAGGACGATGCCATATCACGTGCCTCACAGTCACAAGATGAGGCTTTGACTGGTGATGGCTGCTCTCCTGTCTCCGTCGACGATAATGCCATTTATTTGGAGGTCGTCGGGGGCAGGAACAAGAAGGGGCACATGTATGGCCTCGGACACTGGGAGCCGAGTTCATCGCTTCATCGTCAAGACGCCTTTGCTCCTTCTTGTCGCGCCGATACCGTCCCTCGGAGCAGTTCCACCAAATGCGAGGACACCATCACGCAGCTGAACGCGAGCTTCGGGAGAAGAGCGAGAGAGAGCGGCGAGATGGCGAACCAGATTGCCACGATTGACTTCGGGCACACGGAATGATGCGGGCGAGCATCGAGCAGGGCGGACATCATGCGGCTGGTGTTGGAGCAGATGAGGATCCGGACTCCAGTTGCTCGAGATGATGCTCGGCGGTTGTGCCGCTGCTACCGCTCCTCGGTTCCTCCGCCGGCCATCGATGTCTGCTCTGCGCAGAGGACGATCAGCTAGCAGACGTCGGTGGTACGGACGTTGAGGATGATTGGATTCCTCCATCTCCCCCTCATCATGACTGATTTTTTCTCTCCATATTTTTGACTTTAAATGATTCTTGTACGTCATTTTGGATTATTCTTTTTATATATATTTATTATTTTTTATGATTGTATATTTCATAAGTTATTTGGTGTGTTTTATTAGTAATTTTTCTAACTTTTAAAGAAAATCAGAAAAAAATTATTCTAAAAATTAAAATTAAAAAAAAATAACCAGTTTAGCGACTGAATTAGAAACCAATAATTCGGTCGCTAAACTTTATTTAAGATTTACAGATGATGTATAGCGACCGAAAATCCGTCGCTAATATAGGTTAACAGTAACCAAAATTAGCGACCAAATTAGCGACCGATTATCGGCCGCTAAAAATGGTTACCCAAAAAATGTGACCAACCTAATAGCGACCGATTATTATTATATAGCGACCGAATTTACGGTCGCTAATTAGCGACCGAAATAATAATTCGGTAGCTAAAACCTTAGCGACCAGGTATTCAGCTACCATCATAAATCGGTCTCTCATTCGGTCGCTAAAACAAATAGCGACCGATTTACATGGTTTAGCGACCGAAAATTACGGTCGCTAAACAATTGTTTTTTTGTAGTGTGTGGCGGCTGTTGGTGGAGAGAGCATAAGAATATGACAGTATGCCTAGACGGGTGAAGTACGAACAACTGCCAATGGTTTTTCATACAGTAGGGAGCCAGATATAATTCTTTCTGATTGCCTCCCAACAAGTTCCCTAAGTATTTACTCAATGCATCGCCATCAAAGAATTCGGGCAGAAGGATTGACGGATCTAAGAAGCCGTAAACTGATGCAACGCCCTTATCAAGCTGAAGACGATGGAGATACCTAAGATATGAAAAGGTGTGGATTTTAATTACATAATATATATATTGAAATTAAAATAAATTATTAAATGGAAAAATACCAAAAATAAATAAGTTATAAAATTAAAATTAACTTACGTGCACCAGAGACTCAAAACTGTGTTGGCCATCCAGACGTTATTTCTGCAGGCGTTCCCGAGACTGTCACCACAGAAGGAAAATATCCTCTGTTGATATGGGCGTGCCACCCATCCATCGTGCTCCAATGGACAATCAAAAATCTGAAACGCATAATCCTCACCAAGTGAGAACAAACGAGTGATAGGTGACAGCGACACCGACGTCGACTTGGCCTTCAGTTTAGGAAAAATAAAATAGATAAGTTGTTGATAATTAAAAAAAACACAAGTAATTATTTGACTAATTTGGACATTAATAATGAATACATACCTTTGTTAACATTTAGAGCTCACGTCGTTTGAAGTCCAACTCAAGCTCACGCCTTTTCATTTCCAACTCATGCTCATGGCGTTGGACTTCGAACTCCCGCTCCCTAGTTGCCAACTCATCGTCCTCCACATGTGCCCTACTATAACTCTTTTTGTGCTCACATGTGAAGGGTTGGCATGCCCTGCGGTGTCCTGGGATGAACCGGCGGAGGAAAGCTCTCTGGAAAGCGCCTGCTTGAATTCTGGGTTGGATCTTAAGCTTTGCATCAGATGTGTTGTAATAGCTGGGTTGGACATGAGGTGCTGAGTAATGTCAGCCAAAATTGATGCTTCATCGACCACCCGCTTTTGTGAAGCATACTTGCCATAATATTCTTTGATGGTTACGTTCCCAGGAACACCGAGAACCCGACCAGGATGGTCTTTCTTGCCTAGAGCAGTCATCAAGACGTCCCGCCGTCCAGAAGGGACGAATGAGCCCTGGGAGGATTGTGCTCTAAGATCCATCTACATTGAAAAAAATGAAAAAACGTGCAAGTGAAAAGTGTTGCAAATATCTATACAAATATCAATTGAAATCAAGTTAATTATTTACTTACAATCTTATTTCCCACTTCGCGAGTGGCATCAACTTTAAAAGATCCCGTCTTTGTCATGCGGCCGGCTAACCAGACATCCTCGCGGTCGATGTCCGACGGAGGACTTAATGGTGTGCCCTCAGGCACCTCTCCTCTTTCAATCCTAGCAGAGTGCTCTTCCTGCTTCGCCCTCAGCCTATCCGCCATCATCTGCTCGATCCGAGTCTGGTACCCACCCTGAGACATGGTGTGGCGGTGGACGTTCTTCGCCTGATTCTGTCGACCCTTATTTGCCTTAGCCTATTCAAACAAAAACATATAATTAAATACAGTTAAATGATATATAAGAAGCATACAAAATTAACTTAATCAACCAACCTGAAATTCTCCATCCTGTGGACTCCTGGCAAGCATATCCCAAGTATCCTGATCAATCCAGGGATAATCCGAGAACATTTTATCAAGCTGCTTCTTCCCAGATACATAGTACCTGGTAAGATCATGCTTGAACCCATTCCAACGCTTTGATGCCATTTTCATACATTTATGACGATGATCCTCGTCATTTGGCATAGTCCAAGCTACCTACACATTAAATACATAACAACTGGATGGATTATAACTCGGATAATTATCTAATAATGTAAATCAAACGAATGTAAAGATAAAATACCACGATAACCTCCCAAATCTGATCCTTAACGTTCTATGGAACGTCATTCCAGTGGTTATAGTTGATGCTTACGTGCTACTTCACTTGTAGAAACACCCACTTATTAAATTCTTTAGCACGGGGTCCCTGGGCATTTAGATTAGCATCGAAGGACCCCTCAAGCTTCTGTCCGCTTTGCCTGTCCTTCTCTAGTTTCTTCAACGAGGTGGCTCCTCTACCCCGTTTTCTATGAGCCTATGATGTCTGTATGGACAAAAAAATGTGCCCTAAAGACTCACCAGAAATAGGTGCTCGCGTGGTGGTGGGGAGAGGAGCTCGAGTGGTGGCCAACGTTCGATGTGGTTACTGAGAGCAGAGGGACAAGGAGAGTTAGTGCGCGGGAAGGGGAAAGAGAGATGTCAAGTTATTGCAAAGAATGAGCGGGAAAGACAGAGTTAGGGGTTAAGAGTGTACCTCACGGTGGTGGCGAAGAAGCCCTCGCGGTGGTTGCGGTGGAGATGAGCTCGTGATGAGGGAAGAGTGAGAGTGAGAGTGAGGGTTGAGAGTGAGGGTTGAGAGTGAGGGTTGAGCGTGATGAAAAGAGAAAAGATACGTACAGAGCGAAGTGCAGAAGGCGCGAGGGTGTAAACGTTATAATCAAAATAAAACAACATTTTACGTCAGTTGTTTGTAAAAACTGACGTTAAAGGACATTTAATTAGCGTCAGTTGTATTAAGAAACCGACGTTAAAAATAAAAAAACTTTTAACGTCCGTTGTTGAAGACAACTGACGTTAAAAGTGTTCTGCAAAAACATTAATTCCTTTGACTACTGTGCTACCTACCCCTGAGCATTAAGTTTATAGATCAGTTTTCAAGAAAATCAGTCTCTCTTCTCTACATAAAGTACCATTCTTCTGTATCAGTCTCTCTTCACAAGAATATGTTTACTAATTCAAGCTAATTAAAGAAGATTAAACATAAACTTGTTTAAAAAAAAGTTTAGAAATAAACTGCACTATATATATGAAGTGACCTGCGTTAAGGGTGACAACAGGGCATTTCAGATAGGGATATAGGATTATTTACGTCAGCTAGTTATTTAACTGAAAATCACACTTTTAACGTCAGTTGTTTAAAAAACTGACGTTAAAAATAAATATTTTTAAAAAAAAACACTTTAAACGTCAGTTGTATTAAACAACTGACGTTAAAAGTTTATTAGTTTCTGCAAAAACATTCATTCCTTTGACTACTGTGCTACTTACCCATTCACCTTGTAACCTAATCCTCTTAATAAGCATTAAGTTTTTAGATCAGTTTTCAAGAAATTCAGGTAGTCTCTCTTCTCTATATAAAGAACCATATTCTTCTGTATCAGTCGATCTGTATTACACCCCCCTCTTTTCCTCTATATTTCATGCTTTTTCCTTCACAATATGCCTCTATCATATTTGAGGTGTTGTTATTTCTTCCTATTCCTAGACTTAAAGGTCTCTGTCTTAATGGTAAAAAAACTTCTGAGGTTGAGTAAATCACATAACATGGATGGTAAGGTTGGGTGAATCACGTAATGTGATTCCCTCACTTTATTTCATCCCCGTCATCCCTTTCACTTTGCTTTGGAAGCAAGTGACTGTGAATTCAAGACGATGCATCAAGGAATTCCAGTGAAGAAGAAGATGCAAAGATCCATTTCAATGTGGATTCACTTTTGCATCATGGAATTCAAGTGAGGGAGGAGATGCATCCATTGGAGTTTTTGAGGACAGGACTGAGAAGAAAATGATGTTGAAGCAAAACTTTTTTATATTTTAGGGCTATGTTACAGAAATTTTTTATCTTTTAATCATTTAATTGTAACTTATGAATCGCTTCAATGAGATACGATTTGATTATACATATAACTTGTTTTATTTTAAGTGTTTATTTATTTTAATTTGCACAAGAATTTGTTTACTAATTCAAGCTAATTAATGAAGATTAAAAATAAACTTGTTTAAAAAAAAGTTTAGAAATAAACTGCACTATATATATGGAGTGACCTGTGTTAAGAGTGACAACAGGGCATTTCAGATAGGGATATAGGATTATTTACGTCGACTATTTATTTAATCAAGTAAAAATCACACTTTTAACGTCGAGTTGTATAAAAAACGGCGTTAAAAATAAATATTTTTTATTTTAAAAACACTTTTAGCGTCAGTTGTATTAAACAAGCGACGTTAAAGGTATATAAGTTTCTCGCAAAAATATTCATTCCTTTTACTACTGTGCTACTTACCCATTCACCTTGGAACCTAATCCTCTTAATGATCAACTTAATTTTTTAGCAACTTACCACGCCTAGTAACTTCATCCTCTGCTTCAATAAATAGCTTCCTTCCTTCCTTTTATTTTTCTGCTTCACAATACGGCTCTGCCATGGAGATTAACTTCATCACTCTTTCTTCCTATTCCTAGACTCAAAGATCTTTGTCTTAATGGTCAAACAACTTCTGAGGTTGTGTAAATCACATAACATGGGTGATAAGGTTCTGTAAATCACATAATGTGAGTTGCTCACCTTATCATCCTTCCGGAGAATCGGCTGCTACAGTTCCAAAACCTCAGCTTTTGAATGACCACATTATCAGCATGTACCTCGATTCCAACATGAGTAACACCATCACTGCTAGCATGGTCACATTCAGAGTATAGTTTTCCCTTTGGCATATTTCATAAAACTCTCTGATGGGATGTAGCTTTAATGTTTCGGGTGTGATAAGGGGTTCCAAAAGTGGCCTTATGCTTTGCCACACAACCTCCTCATTGAATTCTGGAAAACTCAGTCGCTCGACTCTCCTCTCTTGCTCACCCGTGAAGGGAACGAAGCCTCAACAAATGTTTAGGATTTTAAACCCTTTCAATGTAACTTTTGATAGGATTTTAAAATTTTGAATGTATCTTGTAATTGTATTATTGATACACTTCATGAATGAGATCCGGTTTGGGTAATTGATTCAACTTATACTTCGCACATATATTTTAGTTTTCAAATCAGAAACACAAAACATAAAAGCAAGTGAAACTGAAACTTTGAGGAAGACAATGCGGAAGGGTACGTTTACTAGCTAAAAAAATTATTAAAATAACCTTTAACGTCTGTTGATGTAAGGACTGACGTTAAAAGTGAGTCGCTTAACTTTTAACGTCAGTCCTTACAACAACTGGCGTTAAAATTGAATTAATGAAGTCTGATATTTACAAAACTGTCACTGCCTCCTTTTTAACGTCTAGCTTTTGGTTAACTGACATAAACATTTCCCGTCTAATGTATATTTTCCACTAGTGAAATCTCTTTCTTAGAATATTGGCTGCTAGATATATTTTTTAAAATTTGAAACAAAGAGATGAGAATACATTTCCGCTTTAATATTTCTAAGAACAATCTAAAATAACTTGAAATAAACAGCTCCAATTATTTTTTATTTTTTTTGAGGTAGCTCCAATTATTGTTGAGGCGTATATGATTTGTCATTTTCAATTCATATATATTTTTTATTAGTGATTATTTAACACCACGGGTTATACATTCTCTAATATATATATATATATATATATATATATATATATATATATATATATATATATATCTCGTAAAATTCACAAGTACCAAAAGAATATATCAATTTTCTTTTTTGTTTTTGTCAAAAAAAGAGAATATATCATAAAATTCATATGTATACCAAAAGAATATAGTAATCTTCATATTATATTTTTACACACACACACACACCTTTTTTCCATATTTTTTTAATGCAGTTAATTAAACCATAACCAAATGCTTTATTTTTATGTTTTCAACATTCAAAAAATAGATACAAACCATACAAGATAGTAAAATAAGTATAATCAATTATATATATATATATATATATATATATATATATATATATATATAAATTAGAGTAAACATTTAATTAACAGATAAGAGAGAATTATTATATATGTACTAAATATATCAGTTATCAGTCTCCTTGCGGCTGGTTAGTAAATAGTAACACAGTTATCTGTAGTATCCTCTACCAGTCATATATGCATGCACCTCTTAATATATTCCCCTCAAATAACCAAACACTCCTCTCTCACTCTCACCTTTTAGATGTTGAATTGAACACTTCAAAATAAAATATAACCTCTGTTTTTTTTTTCTTTTCTTTTCTATAATGATGTGATAATAATCGTAATATTTAACTCTCACCCATGCAATGTTGTCCTTGATCAACTGAACTCTATAAAACCACCCACCTCTCTCACTCGTCTATTGTAGCTAAACTCCCACACGAATGTCTCACCCACAACCCATGGCTGTGGCGGATGACAGGTTTCCTTTCTTCAACCAGTCCATGGAGCTAGTCCAACTCCCAAATCCACCCACCAAAACGACAACCCATCTCAACCCAACCCTCGGCCAGCTTCTCAAACGCGTAGAAGATGCTCAAAACGACAACCACCACGTTCTCAACCTTCCCCCTCCTTCCTCTCACCCCTTCCTCCTCTCCTTCAACAACTTAACCTACACTGTCAAGCTCCGCCGCAAGTTAACCTTCTCCCCAAACCCCACCGCCAACCTCAACTCCCCACCACCACCAAACCACTCCTCCGGCGAAGCCAAAACCAACGGCGCCACCAAGACTCTCCTCAACAACATCTCCGGCGAGGCCAGGGACGGCGAAATCATGGCCGTCCTCGGCGCCAGCGGCTCCGGCAAGTCCACTCTCATCGACGCCCTCGCCGACAGGATCTCCAAGGAGAGCCTCAAAGGCACCGTGACGGTAAACGGCGACGTCGTTGAATCCAGGCTCCTGAAAGTGATATCAGCTTACGTCATGCAAGACGACCTTCTCTTCCCAATGCTCACCGTGGAAGAAACCCTCATGTTCTCCGCCGAGTTCCGCCTCCCTCGCTCCCTCTCCAGATCCAAGAAGAAGGCTCGCGTCCAAGCCCTCATCGACCAGCTCGGTCTCCGAAACGCCGCCACAACTGTCATCGGAGATGAAGGCCACCGAGGCGTCTCCGGCGGCGAACGCCGCCGTGTGTCCATCGGGATCGACATCATCCATGATCCTATAATCCTCTTCCTCGACGAACCTACCTCGGGACTCGACTCCACCAGCGCGTTCATGGTGGTGAAGGTCCTCCAGCGAATCGCTCAGAGCGGAAGCATCGTGATCATGTCAATTCATCAACCTAGCTACCGAATTCTAGGCCTATTGGATCGCTTGATCTTCCTCTCTCACGGCGAAACCGTCTACAGCGGCTCTCCGGTGAACCTCCCTCCCTTCTTCTCCGAGTTCGGCCACCCGATACCGGAGAACGAGAACCGCACGGAGTTCGCGCTGGACCTAATCCGCGAACTTGAGGAATCACCAGGCGGCACAACCAGTTTGGTACAGTTCAACAAATCATGGCAGTTGAAAAGCCAACCAATTACTAATTCCGAAGACACTCAAATCCCCAAAGTGTCCTTGAAGGACGCAATCAGCGCGAGCATCTCCAGGGGCAAATTGGTCTCAGGAGCACCAACAGCAGCAACCGTAACCGCCAGTAGCAACAACCGGCTCGAAACGGCGTCGTCCTTTCCAGCCTTCGCAAATCCGTTCTGGATCGAGATGGCGGTTATAGCAAAACGGTCTCTAACAAACTCGCGCCGCATGCCCGAATTATTCGGAATACGGCTAGGTGCGGTTCTCGTGACCGGAGCTATCTTAGCAACCATATTTTACCACCTCGATAATTCCCCAAAAGGGGTTCAAGAACGGTTAGGGTTCTTCGCTTTCGCCATGTCAACAACATTCTACACGTGCGCAGAAGCCCTACCCATTTTCCTTCAAGAGCGTTACATTTTCATGAGGGAAACAGCTTACAACGCTTACCGTCGATCCTCTTACGTTCTCTCACATTCAATCATCGCCGTCCCTTCTTTGGTCTTCCTCTCCTTCGCGTTCTCCACCACCACGTTCTGGGCGGTGGGGCTCGCCGGCGGCTTCTCCGGTTTCTTCTTTTTTTTCCTCACCATCCTGGCTTCATTCTGGGCTGGGTCCTCGTTCGTGACGTTCCTCTCCGGGATCGTATCACACGTGATGCTTGGGTTCACGGTGGTGGTTGCGATCTTAGCATACTTCTTGCTGTTCAGCGGGTTCTTCATCAGTAGGGATAGGATCCCTCCGTATTGGATATGGTTCCATTACTTGTCGCTGGTGAAGTACCCTTACGAAGGGGTTTTGCAGAACGAGTTTGATATTAAGCCTCCGAGATGCTTCGTGAGAGGGATTCAGATATTCGATAACACGCCGCTTGAGGCGGTGCCGGAGGAGCTGAAGGTGGAGCTGCTGAAGAGTATGAGTAAGACGTTGGGGATTAGCATAACGAGCTCGACGTGCGTGACCACGGGAGTGGATATACTGAAGCAGCAGGGGATCACGCAGCTTAACAAATGGAGTTGCTTGTGGATCACGATAGCTTGGGGGTTCTTGTTTCGGGTCCTCTTTTATTTGACGCTGCTCTTTGGGAGCAAGAACAAGAGGAGGTAGCAGCAGCAGCAGCAACATTAGTCCTTTGCTATCTATCTATCTATCTATCAATCATCGTCTTCGTGCTCTTTCTTTCTTCATATCTGGATAATAATAAGCAAATCAAGATCAAGAGCGCAACAAAAATTTAGGAATACTTTGGTCATTATGACCGTTAATTAAGTTATTGTTTCTGGGTAAGCTAAATAGGTACTTGTGTTTTTCTTTGATAAAAACAAAATTGTACTCCTATTTTATTTTTTTGGTTATTTATAATTTTTATATCATCAAATTTACATAGCCAGTACTCTTTTCAATCGGTAATTACCATTAATTAAAAGTATGATAAACTAGGAAGTACACCGTATATATTTTAATTTAACAAACACAATATAATAAAATTTATTAAAAAAGGAATAAATATTAAATAAATAAATGATATATACACAATTAATTTAAGTACAAATTTTAAATTTAAAGAAAATATATTTAAATTTATATGTATAATTGATTTAAAATTTAAAATTTAAAATATAAAAAAAAGACACATGCGATTCTATGAATAAGAGTAACCTAACAAATTTAACTATTTTTAAGATATTATATTCTAATTTAACGTATAGGAATGAATGTTTTTATTCTAAAAATCCTTGTCTTGATAAAAGGAAAATAATTAAATGAAAATAATTTTTTTTTCCTAAATTACTTAATAATTAGAAAAGCTGATATAAACTATTAATTAATTATTGGATTTGCAAAGGCATCCTAGAAAGTAAAATAAATAAATGAAAATAATTAGATGATATACAGAGTTAATGATAATAATTGCTAATTACTTAATTTGAAAATATATTCATAAATGGTATCACGTTGGAGAATTTTCATCGGGTATGGTTCAAGTGACTAATAATTTGAGTCCGATGAGAATAACATTATATTTATGAATAAATGAGTTACCGCTTATATATTGTACATCCTAGAAGGATTAGTCGTGTGTAGGGATACCCCGTGTTCCTCTCTGTTTCTACTTTCCTACTTCCTGTTCTTCTCCTGTGTTATCAGTAGTTGACCGTATCAAGCCATCAGTCACTATTTCACAATCCAGCTCAATGACAACACCATCGAGCCCCATTGTTGCAACTGAATTGCTTGCATCAAGCCAACTGCTCGTGCCTCATGAAACCGACAACAAGAAACCAAGCCGTATATTAATGTAGGAAATATTTTTAACAGTGATTAAAAATGAATTTTAATATTGGATATGGAGGAGACGTTAATTCAACCGACGTTAAGTTAAACTTATAACGTCGATAGATTGAATATCAAAACAATGGATGAATTAACTTGTAACAACGGTTGGTTTTATAACCGTTGTTACTAGTTAACTTGTAACAGCGGTTGTCTAAAGCAACCGCTGTTATATGTGACTTATAACATCGGTTATTGTCTTAACCGTTGTTACAAGTATTTTTTTTTTTTTAAAATTTGGTTTGCTTTCAGTTAACTTTACAAACATGGCATGCTTTCAGATATACACACAGACACCAGAAATTCATTCAAATGGCAGAATCAAGCTATATTGCTTTGTATATATAAATATCTTACATCATATACACTTTATCAAAATTGGCTAAGCTAACTAATTAATTAAGTCATGATCATATACACAATCTAATAATGTTCTAAGTATATAACTAAAACATTACACCCGTAGGATCTAAGTCTACTTGTTTCTCTTTAGCATACTCACTGACTTTGTTATTATCCTGAACAATTAACAAAGATAAAGCATTAGTAAATATTGTCAAGTCATTTCAATTGTGAATAGAGAAAGACATAATTAATTGAATGAATATGAATACCTTCGGCTCCACCACCAGCTCATCATCGTCCATCTCCTCATCATCATCAACCAACACATGTTGAGCTAGACAACTCCCCTTTGTACTCACATGTGAAGGTTGGACAGTTGGGCTTCCTTTGGATTGCATAGATGATATAAGAGTCCGCAGAGCCCCTGGTACCTTTAAAAGCGACTGGATAACATCCTCTCTAATCTTCTCCGCGAGTAGCCGCTACTGTTCGCCCATGGTTTGCTCAAGTGAACGTGGTCCATGGAATTACCGAATGCCCACCTGCCCTCCAACACTAAATACTCGTCCAGGGTGGTTGTCTTTGTCTAGGGCAGCGGTCGGGATATCCCGACGACCCTATGGAATGAACGATCCTTGCGAGCTTTGTTCCTTCAGCGAAGCCTCAGATTTAATAACCCCCGACTTTGTCATTCGTCCTTCAATCCATGTATCCTCGTGTGGGGATGGAGACGGAGGATCAATAACTGCCTCCTCATCTCCTACTTCTTCTCTTCTGCAACTTGGCCTCCATCATATTCCGCTGAACCCGTTTATAGCCACCGCGAGACATCGTGTGTTTGTGGACATTTTTTTTCTGGATCTCCTGCACCTTTTCCCTTTTCGTCTGTTACAAATAACACGTAGTCAATTCAGTTAAATAAAAAAAATTAGGTTGCCCTATTATAAAAAAAATTAACTTCAACTAACCATATTAGAAAGCGAGTGTCGGATAACCACAAACTGGTCCCACGTATCTCGATCAAGGTAAGGGTAATCCTCCGTAGGACACTTGTCGGCCTTCTCTCCAAAGATGTACTTTCTAGCTAGGTCTGACTTAAACCCCGTCCAAAGCTTAGCCGCATGTAAAAGAACTTTATTCTTCATCTCTACAGTATACGACAAATCAAAATGGACCTACATTACAATAGAGGAATTAGTGTATGATGATATGCTTAAATACAATAGATACAAATGAAGAGGTTAAAAGTTACTTTATCATGAGTGACTCCCAAATCTGATTTTTCACTTTCTCCTGTACTTTAGCTCATTCCTCGATCAATATGCTAGCATGGCTTCTAGCTTGCACAGCCAAGAAACTAGAAAAGTCCTTACCATGCAGGCCAATAGCCTCCCCTTAAATATCAAACTCAATATGCCACTTCATATATATTATTAGGAAGGCGAGTGGTCAATTTTTTCATGGTGGTGCATGATCTACCCCACTTTTTGGAAGAGGTACTAGCTGCACCGCCCTGTGAAGGAGGCATACCAGTCGACAAGGGACTACAAGCACCGCCCTGTGAATCAACCATTACTGCAAACACAGACACACTTACAGTGTAAACAATGGCACAACAAACTGATAGTGTGATTTCACATCATAATTCTTGTACATTCCTGCATGCATTTTCATATAGTTTAGGTATATTTAAATTGATTTCTATTAGTTTTTACCTTGGAACGGGTGAAGCGGTTTCTTGGTGTTGTTTTGCAGGAATTTAAGGAAAAATGCTCAAGATTAGCCATGATGGAGCTTGGATGAAGACAGAGCTTGAAAAGTGAAGAAAATGACCCAAGCAAAGCCCATCACGGCCTAGCCGTGATGACCATCACGGCCATGATCGAGCAAAACTGAAGAAGAAGAAGGCAGAAGTTAGAAGCTGTCACGGCCTAGCCGAGATGCCCATCACGGCCGTGACATGTTAATTGAGTCAGAACCCTCATAGGCAGAATCTGTCATGGCCTAGCCGTGATTCTCATCACGGCCGTGACAGACCAATTGGTGAAGGCAGAAGCTATCACGGCCTAGCCGTAATGAGTGTCACGGCCGTGACAAACATATTTTTGAATGCGCGCCCAAGACAGAAAGCGTCACGGCCTGGCCGTGATGGCCATCACGGTCGTGACGCGAATCCTGATCTATAAAGAGGCACGAGCAGAACAGAAGAAAATAGTTTTTGAAACCCTCAAACACTCTCTCTGAACCAGGGGCAGCTGCACAAGGATTCCATGGAGTCTCCTCTCCTCTTCATCTTTATTTCTTTGATTTTGGCCATGATCATGAGTAGCTAAACTCCCATTGTTGGGATTAGATGTAGCTATTTCTGAATTCTCCATGTATTTGACTTGATCTTGTAATACAGTTTTTGCTTCATTATGAGTGATTGATTTCCATGCTTAATGCTTGTTGTGGCGTGATCCCCCATGACTTGATTATTGTTTTGGTATGCAATTGGAAAATTCGTATTAGAACTAGAACTGAAATCAACCACCTAGTAAACCTTGTATCTAGGAATGGATTTAGGTTTATTAGCAATCGTGTAATCCCTAATCATCATGCAAATTCATTAATCTAGGTCACCTAAGGAATTAGGGTCTATTAGTGGATTTAGGCTCTTGTCATATGAGGAATTAGGGCTTGAGTAATCTAGTGGATTGATTGTCATATTTGATGTAGAAACTGTTTATTAGTCATTTCATTGCATGGGGATGAAGTTTAGTGAACCTAATCCCAACATCTTTTATATATTTGAGGAACCCTTTTCTCTGCCTTCCTAGTGTTTGATAGAAATTCTCAAAGAACTTTTCCTTTGATTTTGTTTGTTTTGGGATTGATAATTATTTTAGAACTCCCTTCAATCCAAATATCCACTTGGATAGTA
Organism: Sophora flavescens; assembly: GCA_030762895.1. Lineage (NCBI taxonomy): Eukaryota > Viridiplantae > Streptophyta > Magnoliopsida > Fabales > Fabaceae > Sophora > Sophora flavescens. The sequence continues at coordinate 130,620,461 of CM061070.1, read as the reverse complement.
ATTGATTCGGTACGTGCTAGTACTTGTCACAGTCATCGTGGGAACGATAAACGGTCTCACCACCGTATTACTTGTACGACTAGGTATACTTGCCTAGATTTCGTCCAACAAATTTTTGGCGCCATTGACGGGGATTGTGTTTCAATATTAGCATACCCATTTCGATTACTAATTTAAGAAAAAAAAAATCTGTTATCTGTTTCTGTTTGCTGTCACAGATTTTTTTTTGTTTTGCTGTCATAGGTTTTTCTGTTTTATTTGCTGTTTGTGTGTTGTCATTTACTGCTAACACTCTTGCTGTCTAGTCTTATTTGTGCATGCGAGGTACTATCCCGGCTAACCAACTCCTATACGACCCTGAAATAGAAAGAACAGCTAGGGAGAATCGGAGGCAAGCAAGAGAGCAGAAACTGTTAGAACAACAAGAAGAAGAACAGGAGACTTCCACCTCTCAAGTTTATCAAGAAAGACTCAGGATGGCAGGCAATGGTGAAAATGCTCCACCACGGAGGACACTTGGTGACTATGCCAATACAAATGTCAATCGGCATGTCACTAGCATAGTGAGGCCTCCAGTGAACTGCGCAAATTTTGAAATCAAGCCAGCTTTCATCAATATGGTTTCACAAAATCAATTTGTCGGGTTGGAGAAAGAAGATCCTAATAGTCATGTCTCCAACTTCCTGGAGTTGTGTGATACGGTGAAGATAAATGGTGCTTCCGATGATGCAATTCGCCTAAGGTTGTTTCCTTTCTCTCTAAGAGATAGAGCCAAGTCTTGGTTCCAATCTCACCCAGGGGGGAGCATCACTACATAGGATGACTTAGAGGCAAAATTTCTGGCAAGATTCTTCCCCACCTCAAGATTTGTGAAGACAAGGGGTGATATCATAAGCTTTGCTCAACAAGAAGGTGAGACTCTTTATGACACATGGGACAGGTTCAAAGGCTTACTCCAAAGATGTCCAAATCATGGGTTTGATGATCTTACTCAAATGCAAACATTTTGCAATGAATTGAGGCCGTCAACCAGGTATATGTTGGATGCCTCAGTTGGAGGTTCCATGAACACAAAGACAGTGGAGGAAGCATTGATTTTGATAGAGGCTATGGCATCTAATGACTATTTGATGCATCATGATCGGGATCCCACATCAAGGAGGGGAGTGTTGGAGTTAGACTCACAAACTGCACTTTTGGCTCAAAATAAGATTATGACATAACAACTTGAGTCCATCACCAAACAACTAGCTCAACTTCCACAACAACTCCAAACTGTTCAAGGGACAACCATGCCACCTCACCAAGTAATGAGATGTGATTTTTGTGGAGGAGATCATGATAATGGAATATGTGAGGTACCACCTAGTTCCCATGAGGAAGCCAATTATATGGGGAACTATGGGCGACAAGGCAACAACCAATACCCTAACAACTACAACCAAGGGTGGAGGAATCAAGCAAATTTTGGTCGGAAACAAGATGCCATACAAGCAAGTAAACCTCAACCCACACCACCACCTCAAGACTGGACTTCTATCTTGGAGAACACTCTCTATCAGTTCATGCAAATGTCCATGTCAAACCAGAAAAACACCGATGCTTCTATAAAGAACTTGGAGGTTCAAGTTGGACAGATTGCAAAGCAACTAGCGGAGCAATCTAGCAGCAGTTTTTCAGGTAATACTCAAACTAATCCTAAAGAGCATTGTAAGGCTATTGTTTTGAGGAGTGGTAAAAGTCTTGAGGAAGAAAGTGGTGAGCCTTTGTTGAAAAATGGGAGAGTTGCTGGAAAAACAAAGGTGATTGCTGAAAAAACTGATTTGAATAAGGAAAAAAGGCAAAGAGGTTGTAGTAGAGGAGGAGGAAAAAGACAGTGAAAAAGACAAGAGGGGAAGCTAGTGGATGAGAATTCAATTTTGAGGAGGACTAAAAGTCAGATTTTGAAAGATGGAGACAAGCCTCAAGAGACCCCCTCTTATGTGAAGTTGACGTATCCTCATTTGAGCAAGAAAAAGGAGAAGGAAGAACAGTTTGCCAAATTTCTTGACATCTTCAAGAGGTTACAGATTAACATACCATTTGCTGAAGCACTAGAGCAGATGCCCACTTATGCAAAGTTCATGAAGGAGTTGCTCACGAAGAAAAGAAAGTTCAAAGAAGGTGAGACTGTTGCCTTGACAGAAGAATGTAGTGCAATACTTCAAAGGAATCTACCTCCAAAGCTTAAAGATCCTGGTAGTTTTACAATCCCTTGCACTATTGGGAGTGTTGCTATTGGGAAGGCCTTGTGTGACTTGGGAGCGAGTATCAATTTGATGCCGCTTTCAATTTTGAACAAGCTTGGAGGTGGTGAGGTGAAACCAACAAGGATGGCGTTGCAACTAGCAGACAGATCAATCAAGCGTCCTTATGGTATTCTGGAAGATGTTTTGGTGAAAGTGGATAAGTTTATCTTCCCAGCGGATTTTGTGATATTAGACATGGAGGAAGATGCAGAAGTTCCACTTATATTGGGGAGACCTTTTCTAGCAACTGGTTGTGCTTTGATAGATGTACAAAAAGGCCAACTCCGACTCAGAGTACAAGATGAAGAGGTTACTTTTAACGTGTTTGAAGCTATGCATCGCCCGAGTGATGAAGAGAATTGCTTCCGCATGGACATTGTGGATGTAGTGTCTAAAGAAGCCTTTGCACATCAGCTCCACTCCTCTACTCTTGAGAAGGTAATTGTGAACTCTATTGAAAATCTTGATGAGGAAGAGGAGAAGGAAATAGAAGACTGTTTGTATGATCTGGAAGCTCAACCCAAGCAACTTGCTGTCAACACTAAGAAAGAAGAACTCAAAAAGGATGAAGTCCAAGAAAAGCTCGAGTTAGAGCTTAAGCCCCTACCTCCCCACTTGAAGTATGTCTTTCTTGGTGAGAATGATGAAGACCCTGTCATAGTGAGCAATGTATTGTCCAAATTGGAAGAGGAGAAACTTGTAAGGGTGCTTTGAGAGCATAAAACAGCTATTGGATGGTCCATCTATGATTTGAAAGGTATTAGCCCCACGTTTTGTATGCACAAGATCATGATGGAGGCAGAATTTAAACTGGTGGTCCAACCGCAAAGGAGGCTCAATCCTACAATGAAAGAAGTGGTAAGGAAGGAGGTGCTAAAACTCCTTGAAGCTGGAATGATCTATCCGATTTCTGATAGTGCTTGGGTGAGTTCGGTACAAGTGGTTCCAAAGAAAGGTGGAATGACCGTCGTGCACAACGAGAAGAATGAGTTGATCCCAACTAGAACGGTCACCGGTTGGCGAATGTGTATAGATTACCGGAAGCTAAACCAAGCTACTAGGAAGGATCACTTCCCACTTCCATTCATGGACCAGATGTTGGAGAGGTTGGCCGGGCAAGCTTACTATTGTTTCTTAGATGGTTATTCGGGTTATAACCAAATTGCGGTTAACCCGGAAGACCAAGAGAAAACTGCCTTCACATGCCCTTTTGGAGTTTTTGCCTATCGGAAGATGCCTTTCGGTCTTTGTAATGCACCTGCGACATTTCAAAGGTGCATGCTTTCCATTTTCTCTGATATGGTAGAAAAATACATTGAAGTTTTCATGGATGATTTTTCTGTTTTCGGTTCCTCTTATGATAATTGTTTGTCTAACCTTGATGCTGTGTTAAAGAGGTGCATGGACACCAATTTAGTCTTAAATTGGGAGAAGTGTCATTTTATGGTGCATGAAGGCATTGTGCTTGGTCACAAAATTTCATCTAAGGAGATCGAAGTGGATAAATCCAAGATTGATGTGATTGAGAAACTACCTCCACCAGTGAATGTCAAGGGTGTGAGGAGTTTTCTTGGGCATGCAGGATTTTACCGGCGGTTCATCAAGGACTTCTCAAAGATAGCCAAGCCGTTGTGTGGCCTTTTGAATAAGGACACACCATTTGTGTTTGATACTGCTTGTCTCACTTCTTTCCAGATCTTAAAAGAAAAGTTGATCACTGCTCCCATCCTTGTTGCACCCAACTGGGAGTCACCATTTGAATTAATGTGTGATGCCAGTGACTACACAGTTGGGGCAGTTTTGGGATAGCGGAGGGAAAAAAATTTCCATGTCATTCACTATGCTAGCAAAGTTCTCAATGAGAACCAAGTAAATTATGCAACAACTGAAAAAGAGTTGCTAGCCATAGTGTTTGCATTGGAAAAATTCCGTTCCTACTTAATTGGGTCACAAGTCACCGTTTTTACTGATCATGCTGCAATTAAATATTTGCTGACTAAGTTAGATTCTAAACCAAGACTCATAAGGTGGATTCTATTGTTGCAGGAATTTGACTTAGTCATTAAGGACAAAAAGGGCAGCGAAAATTTGGTGGTTGACCACTTATCTCGATTGGTGAATGAAGAGGTTACTGCGGAAGAAAAAGACATTCGGGATGAGTTCCCGGATGAGGCCTTACTTCTGGTGCATGAAAGACCATGGTTTGCTGACATGGCAAACTTCAAGGCAGCCAACATTATTCCAGAGCACCTCACTTGGCAACAAAAGAAAAAATTCTTCCGGGATGCCAACCATTTCATGTGGGATGACCCATTTCTGTTCAAGGTTGGACCGGATGGCTTATGGAGGAGGTGTGTTAGTCAAGAGGAAGCAAGGAAAATTCTGTGGCATTGCCATAACTCCCCATATGGTGGACATTACAATGGGGATAGGACAACTGCAAAGGTCCTCCAATCTGGGCTCTTTTGGCCCTCAATCTTCAACGACTCTTACAATCATGTGAAGAGTAGTGACAAGTGCCAAAGGACCTGGAACATTTCAAAAAGGGATGAGATGCCACTGCAGAACATATTGGAGGTTGAGGTATTTGATTGCTGGGGCATAGACTTTATGGGTCCACTTCCACCTTCATTCTCCAATCAATATATCTTGGTGGCGGTGGACTATGTTTCCAAATGGGTGGAGGCCATTGCAACACCGAGGAATGATGCCCAGACAGTGATTAAATTCATCAAGAAGAACATCTTTGCCCGGTTCAGTGTCCCAAGGGTCCTTATAAGTGATGGGGGATCTCACTTTTGTAACTCACAACTGAGAAATGTGTTGACCAAGTATGATGTGAGGCATAAGGTGGCACCCCCATATCACCCGCAAACAAATGGGCAAGCGGAGGTCTCTAACCGGGAGATTAAGTGGATTCTGGAGAAAACTGTGGCCACCTCAAGAAGAGATTGGGCAAGGAAGCTTGACGATGCCTTGTGGGCTTACCGGACTGCACTGAAAACTTCTGTGGGGTTATCTCCGTTTCAGATGGTCTATGGGAAGACATGTCATCTACCCGTAGAGTTGGAGCATCGAGCCTTTTGGGCATTGAAGTTCTTGAATTTTGATGCCACTCTGGCGGGTGAGAAAAGAGTCAATCAGCTGCATGAATTAGAGGAGATGCGCCTTAATGCATATGAGAATGCAGTTATTTACAAGCAGCGAGTCAAGACCTACCATGACAAGAAGATCGTGATGAAAACATTTCAGCCGGGACAACAAGTTCTATTATTCAATTCCCAGCTGAGATTGTTTCCGGGCAAGTTGAAGTCTAAGTGGTCGGGACCGTTCATTGTCAAAGAAGTCTCACCTCACGGAGCTGTAGAAGTGGAGGATCCTACTTCAAAAAGGATTTTCAAAGTCAATGGCCAAAGGCTCAAGTCTTACTTGGGAGGTGACATCGAGAGATTGATCTCAGCTGTGCGCCTTCATGATCCTTGAGATCACCTACCCGTCAAGCTAGTGACGTTAAAGAAGCGCTTATTGGGAGGCAACCCAAGTTTTCTTTTCATTTTCCTTTTGTTTTTGATTTTTAACTTTTGAATAATTTGAGAAGATCAAGAGATTTGTTAATAGATGTGTTAAGTGTTTTCAGGGTAAGGAGGAAGGAGAAGCAAAAAGGGCAAGAACAAGCACGGTCGGCAGCCATCACGCCCAGGCCGTGACACTGGTCACGACCGTGATGAGCCTAACGTGAAGACCAGAAAGGATCACGGCCCAGCCGTGATCCCAATCACGGGCGTGATGAGAGAACCCTGAAGATCAGAGAGCATCACGACCTGACCGTGATGGAGGTCACGGCCGTGATAGGCTACCCCTGTGGACCAGAATTGATCACGGCCTGGCCGTGATGAGGTTCACGGCCGTGATGCATTTCCCAACAAGTTTCTGACTAATCATGTTAGTCAACACCCGCTACCGCCTAGGTAAGTCGTTCCATTTTTCTCCTCTCTCCGACTTGATTATTTACATCGGGGACAATGTAAGTTTTTAAGCTTGGGGTAGGGGTATTTTGCATTTGCATTTTGCCTGTTGCATTCATATAGGCATAGTTTGCATGATCACATGATCAGATTACCCCCCTTGCTTAGATTTTGCATCCGATTGTGAGAACTGAGTGCCAAATAAATTGAGATAGTGAATTGTTGAACCCAATCTTCTATTCTTGTGATAAGGCTACAAATAAAAATTCTTGAGATGATCTGTGATAGTTGATAATTAGTATGTGGTTTCGTAGATTTGTGTTTCTCACTGATTTTTGAACTACTAAAATGTGAGATTTTGAGCCAAAAAGGGGTACTCACTAAATCTACCCCACTCTTTGTGATAGAGTGTTATTCCTCTTGGATGGTATTTCTCTAGAACTTGACTTGAAACCATTTTGAAGCTTAAAGATTTTTGAAAACATTTTTGAAAATGATTGAGGCACTAGGTATTTTTCCGGCCTTCTGAGCTTTGATTGACTAAATGCTACCCCTTAGTTGCCCAATTTGAGCTTGAAAGAATAAAATACTTTTCTTGGTACCTTGAAATACTTTGATGAATAATGCTTGACGAGGGACCTTCTAAAGTATTACAAAAAGGGTAAAAAGGTAGTTGAAAAAGTTTGGGATGAGAAAGTAAGAAAAATATTTCTCTTGAATTGGAAATCTCCCATTCTCCAAATAAAAAGGAAAATAAAAGAAAGAAATATATATGGAGAAGGGGATGACAAAAAGAAAAGTGAGAAATAAAAGAAAAAGAAAGAAAGAAAGGTGGAAAAATAAATCAAAACCCAAAAAGGAGTATTTTAGAAGGTGTCATGATTTGCAATGCTTGATGTTTTGTGTAGCCTTTTGTAATGTCCTTTTCTTGATTTCCCCACCTAATGATTAATCCCATGACCCCGTTACAACCAAAGCAAAAATACCTCTTGATTCTTAATTGTTTTCATTAATAAAGTAGAGATTTGGTTGATAGTCAAGCCTATGGTAGAATTCATTCCTTGAGGAAAATGGAGCGAATTGTCATATATCCCTAAACACTTGAGTGAGGTGAGGAAGAGTACCAAGCAAATGAACAAGCTTGGGGTGATTTTCAGGTGAGAAAGAGTGCCCGAATCAGTGAGAATATGAGTCTAAGAAACCTAAGCTTCTAATTGGACTTGAAACTGATTGTCTCTTGCTGAATTATTTGAAAATGCCTGTTACTTGGATCAGTCATCACTCGGGTTCTTGGTTCACTATCCATGCTTTGATTAATCATCTCTTCTGGCCTTAGTGATTGCTTGAGGACAAGCAAATGAATAAGCTTGGGGTGATTTTCACAAACTCAGCCACAACAACAACAACAACTCAGTGTAAACAATGGCATCTATACAGTGGAAACGAGCATACCAAAGCAAAAAAAAAAAAAACAAGCAGAGCTTATGCAAACCAGTTTGTCCATATCAATATTTGCTCCCAAAACAAGAAATTAGGTTTAGTTATCATTCAGTCAGAACTCAATATTAGGTTTAGATACAGAGTGGGTTAGAGTTCATCAAACATCTCAAGAAACTGAATGGCATTAAACAGAGGAATAACGAAGGAACCAAACGAAGGAGAGGTGTTTACCGGAGTTGTGACAGAAATGAAGGAACCAAAAGAGCTTGATAGCCTCGGTTGTGTTTAAATGAGGGAACTACAATCACTGCCTCGATAGTTCCCGCAAAACCAAAAAAAGTTTGAGGGAAATGGGAGAAATGGAAAATACGAGAAAGAGGGAATATATAAATGGTTAAGGCATTACGTACCTCAAGTTTGAGAGAGAGAAGAGGACGGTCGTATAGGTGACGGTGGCTTTGCAGTCCAGAGGGAAGAAAATGTTGTAACAGATGAAATGTTAGGGCGTGGGAGTGAGCTATGAGTTGTTTGTGAATGTTTAACGTTACAAAGACATGTAACGTCGGTTGCTTTAACAACCACTGTTATATATCACTTGTAACATCGACTTTGTATCAACCGATGTTATAAGTCTTCCCTCCAACCTAATATTTTAATAATTTCCCACTTGTAACGTCGGTTGTCTCTAAACCGTTGTTACAAGTCACTTGTAACATCAGTTATCATATAACCGCCGTTACAAGTATTTTAAATGAGTTAATTATTTACAATACTGTCACTGTCTCTTTTGTAACATCGGTTTCAATCTAATCGCTGTTACAACCAGTAGTTAAAAGCATATTTTTTACTAGTGGTAGCAGCTCCCAAGAAGGAAGTCGTGGCATCTCTAGCACACATGCCCACACCAAACTTAATCTCTTGCTAAAAAAACTACATCAACATTGCATTATATGCATTGAAAACCAGTCCCTTTGACAGAAAATACTTGTAGCCCCATACATGAGAGTATGTGAGAGAATGTGTGCCCAATAAAGTGGAGTCAATTTTATTTAAATAATTAAAATATTATATAAATGCGAGGTGATACATGTGCATGATATATGTGTATGTAAACGTGTGACTTGCAATTTTTGGGTCTTTGACTGGATATCCCCATGCAGAAAGTTGTGAGGCTAACAACCGGGTTGAGAGTGATGATTAGATAAAGTCTCCCCGAAGTGACAACTTCAGGATTCAAAAACATTTTCACCGACAAAAATTAATGAGATTAAATAATAAATGTTACTAACAAGAAATTAATATATACTTAGATTACTAGTTCATAATTAATTGACCATATAAAAAATTTTATATTAACAGCTCATAATAAATAAGTTCATAATAACTACTAATGAAATCTTTTAATATATTACATTTGCACACTTAGGTAATGTCAGATTTCTTTAGAAGAGAACTAATATTCCTTGTTTGTTTGTTTGTTTGTTATGAAATAGTCACATATTGATAAATCCTTGTGTCCATTTCTATATTTTTTTTAGATCTACTTCGAGGAGTATCCCACCGTCAACCTGAGACGGGAACTAATCTCCCGTAAGAGTATGTTCAGCACCTCGATGGGTGACATCCCTCTCATTTGTGCGTGAAAACAATATGTTCATTCTAGTTTGATGGCAGCTTCTACAATGAGTAACCTAAGGAAGTCGTTCACGGTACAACACAACGCATAACCATTAGATTTTGAAAAGTAAAAAGTCTGACGAACAAGATGATACAAGGCAACCGAGGCAACCAATTGTCTTCTTCTCTCTCACTCCAATTTGGAGGAAATGAGATGGAATTGATATATTATTTTATTTTTTAATTATTAAAATACACTTTTAATTATATTATAATTCATTATATGTTTTAAAATATCCAAACATATCTTAATTGTTTTCCAAAATTTATTCATATTTAATTTTTTAAGAAATGAAAATTTAAACATAGAACCTTCACTGGCCAAACCTCGCTTTTGTCTACCGGAGAAAAAACTCCTCAGGTTGTGTTTGTTTCAAGCTTTAGAAGTATATTGTCGGAAATCGGATATCTTGGAATATTATTGTCAGGAATGACTTTATTGGATATTTTGTCAAACGTGTTTGATTGACATTTAAAATTAATGGGAATCTTTCTTAAGATTCGTAAGAATAATTTTAAAAAAAATTTGGTTCATAATGGACAATCCCAGTAACAAATGTAATAATTATTAAAATACCCTTATGATATAAAATGTAACTTAAATATTAATATTTAATACAATTAATTAAAAAATTGAAATAAGCACCTATAAAAAATTAAGGTTATTATCAAACTTATAATATTAAATAAATATTTTACTTTTAAAATTATTTTAATATATTTGTCTCAACATGCACACATGGATTTATATAATTGAATTAAAGCTTGTACAAAAAAAAACAAGGACTTGCACCAAAAAAATTTGAATTAAAGGATAGAAACCATCATAATAAAAGAAAACTGTTATGGACAGTAATGAGGCCCCAAATAAATCAGCTGAGGAACAGATTAAGGCCCAAAAGTCCTTCTTGCGTTTCCTTTCTAAATTGGCGTAGCCATATATGTTGCTTCCCTACTGTTTTTTTTTTTTTACTAAGAAAGATATTCATTCATTCAAATTTGTACAATATATCAAAAATAACACAAATCCAGCATCGCTAAAAACTGAAAAGGATGAATCTGCTAACAAACTCACAGCACCCAGGTTAATAGCATAGCACGACAAAATCAAAATGCCTACAAAAGTGACAAAATCAAAGTCACCGGAATACCCATGCCTCCATATATGTAACATTGATGCCCAAGTCTTGATCAAATATATGATGGATCCAAACAGATCTACCAATCTGAACCAAATGAACAACGCACCAAGGCGGGAAACCAAACAACGATGCACCAAGACGACAAACAACAATATCGCCATACACAGACGACGAAAACACAAGAAAAACACGGAAAAAAACCCAGATCTATGTGAAAAAACCACTTATTTAGATAAAAGAGGAGAAAAACGAAGTAAATTGGTGATTCCAGGTCAAAAAATGTCCAAAACCACCCCCCCTCCAGTGGTGACACGCTGCTGTGTGTAGAGAGAAGAGAGAGAGTTTGAAGTTAGAGAGAGGAAGAGTGCCCGAGTTACAGAGGAAGTTATGATAGAATTATTCCTCTTTAGCTACTATATACCTGAAGAACTATTGTAACGAGACTTGTTAGAAAATTATGAATGAGCTCTAGAATTATTATTCAGTAGATTTATCTGTTGCATTTTCCTGCTGTAGTTTGTAGTTGTTACAAAAACCAAAAACCACAATACAAAAGGAATCAACATTTCTATTAATATTAATAGAACACTATGCAAATTGATATGGCATTGCATCAGCTAATTCATATGGAAGCTGACATGAAGAGGGAACATAAAGTACAATATATTGGATCTATAACGAACTCTCTAGTTGCTACTTTTTCTATTTACCAAGAAGGTAAGATTGAGATTCCAGAAAAAATAATGTTAGTTGTAAGACCTTTGGACTGATAATTCGAGTGAAAGGATCTCCAAGAGTACAAATCATTCCTCCAATTGTATGCTGCAACAGCTGAGTTCAAGGGAAACATTTCCACCATGGTTTCAACTTCAAATCCCAATCTAAAATAAAATGTTGATATTATTATTTTTCAATGCATTTATGCAATCATTGATACTTGCAATCCTAAAGTCTGGTTTAATAGGTTTATGAGCAAAATATATAGAATGCTGCTACCAAAGTATATAGAATACTGTTACCCAAATTGCAGCAAAAATAAATACCAAGTCACCAAAACATGACAAAAGAAAAAGCAAAGGAAAACTTAATGCAAATGTCCAAGCCTTTTGCTGAGATCCAAACCAGTTTTAATTCCATAGTATTCTTTCACACCTTGCATTGCCAACTAAGGAACAACGGCTACACATAGCTTGATACACTCGTAGCCACACCAAGATGAACAACAACATGCAGGTAATTAAGTTTCTATTCTAAGACAGACGAAAGTGAGGAAATGCCCATCATTACATTAAACTTCCTTCACTTTCCCTTCTTTTCTGTTTAGTACTAATTAACAATGAGTTTGATCAATTAGAGTCATACACTTTGTATGCCTTTATATATAGAAGCCAGTGTACCTGTATAATTGCAACCATAGTTGATTCCAAATTCCAAGTATGATCCCTAAAGACAATTAACCACTTTTCATTCACCAAAAGCCAACAATTAGAAATATGCTTATTAGACATGCTTTGATACACATCTTCTGACATCTCTATATAAAGTGTACATCTGCAGTGACCTGTGTAACAATATGCTAAGTTCTAAAAATAAAAATTCATTGAGCTGGGATGCAGGTGCACATCAGTATAAATAATGCCAATTCATAAAAAAGGAACGGTTACAAAGAACATGGAGTTGGATCAAAATGTTAGATCTGGGGCTGCAGCAGTCTGAGTGAGCAAGTATTTTAGATTGAGCTTAGTACTAACCAGTTAGCTGCTCAAAGTTTCAAATATGGCATATCTATACCTCCAGCTAATCAATTTATTAGAAGACATTTCATGTACTAAAGGTATAAGGACTGATATGTCAAAGTTTCATGAGAAACACTTGCAAATATCTCAAAAGGAGGATGCATAAGACTAAGTTAATTGGCCCATCCACAATCACATATGCATGATGTGCATTCCATTTATTCTGAAAATTCCTTTTATTATCTTATCACTTGTAGCCTGTGCTATGCTGCATTCATGCTCCTATTAACTTAGATATCATCTCTATTGGTTATTGCATGGCTTATCCTGCAAGGATATGTTGGGGGTTCAATTATTTTGTACAATCCTTTGGAAGATGTGGACTGCTAGGAACCAGGTGGTTTTCTCCCATAAGGCTTTCAATCCCGTTGAAGTGGCTAATGATGCCTCAGTTTTTGTAAATGAATTTAACCATGCAAACAAAAAACCTCACAGCCTTACACCAAAAGAGCACCAACAAACCTATTTACATGTTGTTCCTGAAGGTTATATAATTAATGTAGACGCAGGTTGTTTCATTGAAGGGTCAACTGGTTGGGGCCTAACCATTCGTGATCAATGTGGCTCTATTGTCATTGCAGCTTGCAGGTTTGAAGAGCAAAAGACATGCACCTTCATCATGTCACCATTGTGTTTGATGCAGCAGCTATGGTTAACAATATTAATGGGAGTTGTGTTTCTGCTGATATAGATTTAGTTGTTCTTGGTTGTAAATGCTCATTAATGAATATTAGAGTTTGCCTCTGTAACTCATGTTAGGAGAGAGCTCAATGCTGAAACTCATAGGCTAGCTGGTCTTGCCTTACCTTAGGCTCTAGGACATGGTTGGGTTGCATCCCACCTCTGTCAAACAGTGCTGTGTACTGTTACTGCTTTAAGTTGATGTATTGCTGATGTTTCCTTAAAAAAAAAAAAAAAAACCTTACCAGTTAGCATACAATCATGATTTCCTAAGTTTGAAAATCCCTAAATTACTCTACAATTAGCCAAAATTCTATTCAAAGAAAGCTTGGAGTAAGATTTATTGGATGTGGTAAAGACAAAAACACTCTTAAACTTTACCTGAATCTAAGAACTTCAAGGAAAACCAAATTTAGAGAATTCAAATCCGTTATGCGTATTAGCCTGAATTTGGATTCTCTAAATTGATTTTCCCTAATCAAAGGTGTTTTTATCTTTACGGCACTCTAGAAATCTTCTAACTTCAAACCCTCTCTTTACAGAATTTTACCTGTGGGGTGGTAGTACAGTGAAAAAAAAGCGTCCACACGCTTTCAACAATGTTTATCTACCTCATTCCAGGAACTAGAAATCACAAGATACGACTATGGATTCTTCTTCTTCCTCATACATTGTTGTTACATAACCTCTCAAAAAACATGATTTTTTCGTCAGTCTCTCCTCAACTTTTTTTCTTGTCGACAAAAAGCCTCTTCTCAACTAAATATCAACTTTTACTAAATTCTATAAATGATATTAGTTCTGAGTAAAATGGAGTATCACCTTATATTAAATACAAGGAATGTGTGTAGTTTTCAAAAAGCAAACAGTGCGGGAACATGTTGACAGTGTGGTAGAAAGTAGAAAAACTTGTCGAAGAAAAGAAAAAGTGAGATAGAGTGGAGAGCACCCGGATCATCAATTATTGTGCCAAAGGGTCAACACGTCTTAGGAGCGTTCTTCACTCTCCACCTTCCAGTGACTGCATTTATAGGGCACTCCCTTTTTCAGTTTACAACCAAATAAGCAGAGAGCACATAGATTGCTATGGCTTCTTCCTCATACAGTATTGTTACAGAACCTCTCAAAAAATAAAAATATGATGTTTTCATCAGTTTCAGAGGCGAGGACACTCGCTCTGGCTTCACAGGCCATCTTCACTCTGCATTGTGCCGACGCAAAGTTCAAACCTACATAGTCTACAGGATCGAAAAAGGAAAAGAAGTTTGGGCGGAACTTGTGAAAGCTATCAAAGACTCTAACGTGTTCTCAGAAAACTATGCGTCTTCAGCGTGGTGCTTGAATGAACTCCTTCAAATAATGGAGTGCCTAAAAAATGGACAAGGCGAAGTTAATGTTATTCCTTGTTCTACCATATTGGGAAAAAACCCAAATCCCACCTTAACTGGAGATAGTATCTAATGAGAGCTTATAACTAGTGGACAATCCTCATCCCATGAGCTAGCTTTTGGGATTGATTTAGGTCCAAAATCTAATATGGAGCTATCCTAGATCCATTGTTGGACCACCCACCATATTATCCACGCACCAAGTCCAATAGTGCTGGGCGTCAGGGGGTGTATTGGGAAAAAACCCAAGTCCCACATTGACTAGAGATAGTATCTAATTTGAACTTATAAGTAGTGAACAATCCTGATCCTATGAGCTAGCTTTTGGAATTGAGTTAGGTCGAAAGCCGGAAGAATGCTCTCTGTGATGCAGCCAATTTATCTGGCTTCCATTCCAGCGCTTACGGTTATATATTGTGCTTTTGCTTTTATAAAATCTAATGTTTAACGATCATTTTGCACAAGTATTCAATTTTAAGATACTATGAAATTATTTTCATCTTAAAAAAAATCGATATAAAATAAATGGAGATTCTTTTGCTGGGGATTATTATCAACATCCTTGTATTATGTTCGTAGATATGAAAAGTTTCTTTTATATATATGAAAGATATAAAGGATAACCAGAGTGTTTTTTTTTCCGGTAATAAACAAGAGTGTTTTTTAATAGGAAACTAAAATAATTGTCTAGAATTAATTGTTTATAAATAGTTAAGTACTTTAAGAAAAAAAATGAAGAGGTTTGAGAATGATAATGGTGTGAGAATTATCTTTGTGCATGTGGGCTTTATTATTGGAAGAAGGAGACATGATATTTTGATTTTTTTTTTAATTTTTTTTATGAATAACATTGTATTTTGAAATAAAGTTATAGAGAGGGATATAATATTCTCCAATAATTATAATTGACAGAATTGTCTACTCTCTGGTAGTGAAGAATGGGATATAAGGACTTCTTTGTATTGACATTTCCTATTTTCATTTTCAGTGAAAATAAAAAATAAGGTTGAAAATATGTTTGATTGAGTTTAATAAAAATAATTTTACTGAAAACATTTTTTGAATTGGTCCCAAATCTGGAAACACAAAAAAGTTCTTTCCAATATTTCCTTCCCATTTTTTTCTACAACTTACATTTCTCGTGTCAAGTCATGTATTTGTATGCAATTTTCTTTTCAATATTTCCTTCCCAAATTTTGAAAATAAAAACAATTTTCAGAAAATAGAAACAAAAAATAAAAATGCAAACCAAACAAGCCTTAATATTTTCACAACAATATTTAGAGTTTTCAATCTTATGCTGTTATAATTTCGAATCTATATTCTTTCACAACAAGAAATTTCATGGTGCAGTTTATATCTTCTTCATGCTACTTTATGTTATTTTACATTTACATAATACATGTTTTCATTATTTTTAATTTTTTATACATGCTAGGACCGAATCTGACTTGATTGAAGGCATCATCAAAGTGGTTTTAGGAAAATTGAAGGAGATTCCCAATCCAGAAATTCAAAGGGTGTTGAGATGGAGTTATAATGAATTGGATGATCAAGAGAAAAATATATTTCTGGACATTGCATGCTTTTTCAAAGGACATGAAGGGGGTTGTGTAACAAAAGTATTGAATGAATGTGGTTTCGTTGCAGATATAGGGATAAGAAATCTTTTAGACAAGGCTCTTATAAAATTTGATTTAAAAAATTGCATACAAATGCATGACTTGAAACAAGAAATGGGCAAGAAAATTGTTCGTGAAGAATCTCCTAAGAATCCCGGACAACGCAGCAGATTGTGGGATCACAAGGAAGTTTGTGATGTATTGACAAATAATAGAGTAAGAGAATGATACCCTGACTTGCATTCATAAACACATTGTAATCTATGCAGAAAAGTACTTGCATTAATATTAGTTTTATTAATTTTTCAGGGAACTGAGGCTGTTGAAGCCATATTTTTAGATCTGACTCAAATAACACATATGAAGTTAAGCTCCAAAGCATTCAAAATGATGCCAAACATAAGGTTACTTGCTTTTCGAGACCATAATGGAAATAAATCTGTAAGCCTTCCAAGGGGTCTTGACTCATTGCCTGTTAACTTGAGATATTTTCTATGGGATGGGTATCCATTGAAGTCTCTGACATCAACCTTTTGTCTTGAGATGCTTGAGCAGCTTTCGATGCAAGACATCAACGTGGAAAAACTTTGGAATGGAGTACAGGTATGCACAATCCATGTATTTTTTATACTTCTTTGTATAATGTTATTTGAACACATTTCAAGGGACACCGTATGAAGCAGTTGTTTTTAAGTGTTGGAATGTGAGAGGAGAGAGAGAAAATCATAAACAAATGTAATTTGATTTTTGTGTTCATATAACATTCCTGTATTTGCCTCTTTTGATAAAAGTTGAAGTCTATTTTAATAGAAAATGAAACCAAAAATTGAAATTTGTAGAATTAAGGGAAATGTACTAACTTGTTCGGCCCGTTGTATATTGTTACAGAATTTGCCAAATTTAGAGACACTTGACCTCAGTGGCTTCGAACGGTTGATAGAGTGTCCGAATGTGTCTGGTTGCCCAAATCTGATAAGTGTAGAACTCAGTGGTTGTGAAATCTTGCCTCACGTTGATTCATCAATTTTCTCTCACCAAAAGCTTGAAGTTTTAAACTTGATTGGATGCAAGTCGCTTAAGAGCCTTTCCAGCAACACTTGTTCACCATCTCTCCGAGAATTGAATGCCTTTGGTTGCATCAATCTCCAAGAGTTCTCAGCCGCATTGATTCCTAGTATTGCTTCC
Source organism: Sophora flavescens (assembly GCA_030762895.1). NCBI lineage: Eukaryota > Viridiplantae > Streptophyta > Magnoliopsida > Fabales > Fabaceae > Sophora > Sophora flavescens. The sequence goes on along the minus strand of CM061070.1, from coordinate 130,603,277 downwards.
ATTGATCGTTTGGTTTTGGGTTTAGGAGAGTGGGGTTTGAATGAACTTCCATCATCAATATTGCATACAAAAAATCTAGAAACTTTTTTTTGCCCTATCAGAGATAATCTCGTGGATCTTCCTCAAAACTTCGCCAGTAGAATTTGACTTTTGAATCCGCGGGAACGTGAACGTGACACTTGGTATTAGCATAGGGACTACCCTTCCCTTTTGTTATTTCTCTTATCCTTTAATTAGTTGTTGTCAGCTTAGCAATTCAGTTACTATTTGATCGAGTCTTTGATTAGTTTCTTTACTTTGGCTAAGTCTCCGCTTCTTGTTCTTGTATTTGAGGGTATTATATAAACCCCTCTTCTCTGTATTCAATAATCATCATATCATACAGTTTATTTCATCCAATATGGTATCAGAGCTTACTTTGATTTCATAGCTTCCGCATTCTATTCATTTTCTCTCATGGCTGACGATTCAAGTCACACCTCAAGCCACAATCATGACTCTGAAACATATCCCCCACCTCCCCCTCCCCCTACTCCACCAATCGACCAATCCCAAAACCCATCTAGCCCTTATTTTCTTCATCCTGGTGAAAACCCAGGCTATGTTCTTATATCACCAGCCCTTCATGGTGATAATTACTACCATTGGAGTCGTGCAATGCTGAGAGCTTTATTTTCCAAGAACAAACTCAAGTTTGTTAATGGCACACTTTCACAACCAGCTGTTACTGATCCCCTTTTTGATGTCTGGCAGCGATGTAATCATATGGTTGTATCTTGGATCACTCGGACCTTGTCTCCACAAATTTCCCAGAGCACAGCTTCTTTTGACACTGCTAGGGATTTGTGGCTGGACCTACAAATTCGATTCACTCGTGGTAACCATTTTCGAATGTCCGATCTGCTCCAAGAACTCCATTCCATGAAACAAGGTGAGCGATCCTTATCAACATTCTTTACTGATATGAAAATCATTTGGGATGAATTAGAGTTCCTACGCCCAACCCCTTCTTGTTCTTGCACTACTGTCTGTACCTGTGACCTCAATAAATCGGTTCAAGCTTACAAAGACAAAGAGCACGTTATCTATTTCTTGAAAGGTCTCAATGAGACTTTCCAACCTGTACGCAACCAAATTCTTATTATGAACCCCTTACCATCAATCACTGAGATCTATTCCATGGTCCTTCAGCAAGATCGAAATTCTACTCCCCTTCCTGACTCAACTGCCCTATCAACCACAAATTTCAATCAAGGCAGAGGTATTCCAGCTCAAGGAAGAGGTAGAGGCTGCAACAATACAAGGTCCCCAATGTTGTGCACCCATTGCAATCGCACCAACCACACTGTTGATAATTGTTACTTCAAGCATGGTTACCCCCTGGTTATCGCACCGAGAACAACAATTTCTCGTCTCAAACTGTTGCTCTATCCACTACATATATTCCTAGGATTGAATATCCCTCGAATACTACTAAGACTGCTCCTGCTGAAAATTCTTTCACCTTTACAAAAGATGATTACCAATACCTCATCAATTTGATTCATTCATCTAAACATGATTCTAATTCTACTATCAACAGTGTGAGTAAATCATCCATATCAGACACCAGTCACCATGTGGTTTCTGGTGTCTCTAAATCAGGTAAACATATTTCTCCCTTCTTCACTTGGATCTTGGATTCCGGGGCCAGTGATCATATTTGTCCATATATTGAATGTTTTTCCAATTACAAATTGATTCATACGGTTTCTGTTAAACTCCCCAATGGTACTCTTCTTTCAACTACTTACTCAGGCACTATCTTTTTTAATAAAGAATTTTTCCTCACTGATGTTTTATTCATACCTGCATTTCATTTTAACTTGATTTCCATCAATAAGCTTACCTCTTCTTTACATTGTCAACTTCTTTTAACATCTGATTCTTGCATTGTACAGGCTGGGTCTACCCTGAGGATGATTGGACAAGCTGAGGTTATCAACAACCTTTACATCTTTCATGGAATTCCCACATCCTTCAACAATAGAGCTCTCCCTTTAGTTAAGTAAATAATAGTTTAGTGAATACTAGTTCTGTTAGCACTACTAATAAATTGCCATTTATATCCTTTGATCTGTGGCATTTTCGGTTAGGACATCCCTCCTCCCCTGTTTTACAGCATATATGTACCACTTTTCCTTTCATTTCCTTTAATAAAAGACTTATTTGTGACTGTTGTCACTTTGCTAAACAAGCTAGATCTCCCTTCCCTGATAGTAGTTCTATTTCAATGCATATCTTTGATCTTATACATATGGACATATGGGGCCCTATTAACATTCCATCTATTAAGGGCCACCAATATTTTTTAACTATTGTTGATGATTATAGTCGATATACATGGGTTTATCTCCTTAAGACTAAGTCAGATACTAGGACTTGCATCATGCATTTTTTCACCCTCATTTCCACACAATTTTCTGCTAAGGTTAAGATACTAAGAACTGATAATGGCAAAGAATTCCTAATGCCATCTTATTATTCTTCTCTTGGAATCATCCATCAAACTTCTTGTGTAGAAACCCCTCAACAAAACTCTATTGTTGAAAGGAAACATAGGCACCTTCTAAATGTAACTAGAGCTTTACTTTTCCAATCTCATATCCCTAAAACTTTTTGGAATTATGCATTATGTCATTCTGTCCATGTGATTAATAGATTGCCAAGTCCTGTTTTAAAAAACAAAACACCTTTTGAAATGTTATATAACTCTCCCCCCAATTTTATGGACTTATAGGTTTTTGGTTGTCTTAGTTTTGCAACTACTTTGACTCAACATAGACATAAATTAGATTCTAGGGCTAGAAAGTGTTTGTTTCTAGGATATAAACCAGGCACTAAAGGCTATCTCCTTTATGACTTACATTCTAAAGATTTCTTTGTTTCTAGAAATGCCATCTTTTATGAAAACCATTTCCCATATCAAACCGATACATCTACTGTGCATACTGATTCTGATCCATTGATAACAGGCTCTAATTCTCTATTCCTATTTGATTATCTACCTATCACTCATCACAGTTATTTGGTTGATTCACTTTCTACAAGACCATTACTTGATCAGGACCCTGGATCTACTAATTCTCTGCCTATTCCAGCATCTTCACCAATTCAGGATCAGGAACCTACATATTCCCCTCCTCTGCATACTCCAGAACCTGCACCTATCATTCCAACACCTGATCCAGCACCCGAATCTCCCTTACACATTCCTGTTCAGAATTTGAGGCGATCTCACAGAACCAAAATACAGCCTTCATACTTGAAGGATTTCCATTGCAATTTCCTCACTTCTCATGCCACCTCCACTATTAAGTATCCTCTTTCCTCTGTTCTTTCATATTCTCATTTATCTCCTAACCATTTGCATTTTACTCTTGCTATTTCATCTCATATAGAACCTAAAACTTACAATCAGGCTATAAAACATAATCATTGGATTCATGCAATGAATAATGAACTTGCTGCTCTTTATTCCAATCAAACTTGGGTTTTTTCTGACTTACCAGCACAAAAAACTCCTATAGGCTGTAAATGGGTTTATAGAATTAAATACCATGCTAATGGTGAAATTGAAAGATACAAGGCCCGCCTTGTTGCCAAAGGCTTTAACCAGATAGAAGGTCTTGATTACTTTGATACTTATTGCCCAATGGCTAAAGTTGCCACTATTAGACTCTTATTGGCCATTGCCTCTACTAACAATTGGTTTCTTCATCAATTGGATGTACATAACGCATTTCTTCATGGTAATTTAGAAGAGGAAGTTTATATGCAACCCCCCCTGGACTTTCTACCCCCAAACCTAATCAAGTCTGTAGGTTGCTTAAGTCAATTTATGGTTTGAAACAATCTAGCCGCCAATGGTTTGCTAGGTTGTCTTCCTTTTTGCATGATAAAGGGTTCTCTCAATCTAATTCTGATCATTCTCTGTTCATTAAAGCACCTAACTCATCTTTTACTGCTTTATTAGTCTATGTAGATGACTTAATACTTGCAGGCAATAACCTTCATGAAATCAACAACATCAAAACAACTCTACATTCCACCTTTAGAATCAAGGATTTGGGTCATCTAAAGTACTTTTTGGGCCTTGAGATTGCAAGATCTAAAGATGGGTTGCACATATGCCAGCGGAAATATGCTCTGGACATTTTAGAAGAATGTGGACTCTTGGCTTCCAAACCTGTCAACACTCCTCTTGCCAAAACAACTTGCTTCAGTGCTGAAAATGGCACTCCTCTTAAAGGCCCTGCATCCTATAGGCGATTGATAGGCAAGCTTCTCTACTTGACTAATACACGGACTGATCTCAGTTTTTCTGTTCAGCAATTGAGTCAATACATGAGTTGTCCTACCGATCTTCATCAACAAGCTGCAATTCGCGTGTTTAGATATATCAAAGGCTCCCCAGCCCAAGGCCTTTTTTATCCATGAACTTCTACACTTCAGCTGAAAGGATTCAACGATTCTGATTGGGCTACATGCCCTGATACCCGAAAATCTGTCACGGGCTTTTGTGTTTTCCTTGGTTCATCTCTTATATCTTGGAAATCCAAAAAGCAAGCCACAGTTTCAAAGTCATCTTTTGAAGCTGAATACCGGGATCTAGCATCAACTGTTTTTGAACTTCAGTGGTTAACATATCTTCTTCAAGGCTTCAAACTTTCTTTTGTTCAACCTGCACTGCTCTACTGTGATAGCCAGTCGGCATGGCATATTGCTTCAAATTTATCTTTCCACGAACGTACCAAACACATAGAGCTGGATTGCCACATTGTACGGGAGAAGCTGCAAGCAAAATTGTTCCATCTCCTTCCAATTTCTAGTACAGACCAATTGGCAGATCTATTAACTAAATCCCTCGATCCCTCTCCTTTTCAGACTTTGATACACAAGCTGGGCATGAAATGTATTCACCCACCACCTTGAGGGGGGCTATTAGCATAGAGACTACCCTTCCCTTTTGCTATTTCTCTTATCCTTTAATTAGTTGTTATCAGCTTAGCAATTCAGTTACTGTTTGACTGAGTCTTTGTTTAGTTTCTTTACTATGACTAAGTCTCTCCTTCTTGTTCTTGTATTTGAGGGTATTATATAAACCCCTCTTCTATGTATTCAATAATCAATCAATATAATCATCATATCATACAGTTTATTTCATCCAATACTTGGATCACCTTACGTAAAATACAGCCTACTCCCGCCTTCCTGAATCTAAAACACTTAATCATTGGCCCTATCAGTGATAGTTTGTCTGAAATCCAAGACAATATCTCCTTGTTATTGTCATTAGAGTCTTTGATCCTTGATAATATCGCCATCATAAGCTTGCCTGAAACCATTAAGTATCTTCCTCGACTCAAACTTCTTGAAGTTGGCATATGTAAAATGCTTCAATCTATACCTGCGCCTCCACAGTCCATTAAATTTTTCAGTGTCTGTAAGTACGAATCTCTTGAGATAGTGTTGAGTTCAACGATTGAACCATATGAAAAATCCAATTGTGGTTTTGTGCTCCTTGGCTGTATAAAATTGGATCCACATTCATACGGCACTATTTTGAAAGATATCATTGTTGGGATTGAACTTGGAGCAAGACTACATTCAGCAACATCAGAAAACCTTCTAGATATTATTTGGTGCTTCTTACCAGCTTTGAGCGACAACGTTCGAGATTGGTTCCCTTACCATTCTACACAAGATTTGGTCACTGTTGAACTTCCTCCTAATTTGTTGGGTTTTTTCTACTACTTGGTTCTTTCTAAAGGCTACATGAGCTTTGGTGTAGGTTTTGGATGTGCGTGCCACTTGGAAACTTGTTTTGGATAAAGGATCAATATAACAAGTTTCAGCAGAGGTGATTTCTTCTGGTTGTCTTATGTTTATGATGATGCTTCAATTGACATGATGTCAGATCATTTGCATTTATGGTTTGATGCACAATGTTACAAGCAGATATTGAAAGCAGTTGAAGAAAGAAAAGTCATTAATGATGTGAGCACCAGTTACAATCCAAAGCTTACATTTAGATTCTTCATTGCTGGAACTGTTGGAATATTTTATTCCAATATATCATAATGTGGGCGGATATCGGTAATTAATTATATCAGCTATTTATTTCTTAGGGGCCTTAATTGATATGTGATCAAATTAAGAGATAAGGCCAATCAGATTTCTTATTTGACAATTAATTATATCGTTAATTATCTGATATGGGCAAAATATGAGTGGATGTCACCGATGACCAATTTCGGAATAATGGGAACCCTAATTGGCCATCACCTACATATAGGCTATGGTCCCTAATACATCGGACACAACGCACACCGCCTCTTCTCCTCATCTGAAGAGCGACTAAGGCATAAGGAGTCCAGGTTGAGGAAGAACCACAAGCCAACGGGTGTTCATTACCCGTCTATCTCTTTCTCCTTTCTCTCTTCGTGTTTCAGATCCTAAGACTATCAAGCTATGTTTGTTCGTGATTGATTGCCGCAGAGATTCCGCAATGGTTGGCGATCAAATCTATTACTATCGAAGAATGCTTAAGATTAGGAACACGACATTGATCCGGGTATTTATTCAAGTCTATGAATCCTTAGTAATCTGGCATGATGTAGATCCTAGGCTTTATGGTGTTTTGCTCTAGGGTATATGCATCTAGTTATGTATGCTTTAAAGAATCAAGAATATGAAGGATTAATTCCAACAAGTGATATCAGAGCGGTCTTCATTGTTGGGTTATTAGGATTCAAGTTCTTTGATTTAGTTGAACCCTAATTTTTATAAAAGAGAAGGTTTGTTTTAATTGGCTTTTATATATGATGTTTTCTGGATCCAACTTTTGGTTACTGTGCTTGCATTTTCAAACGACTAAGAGAATGCCTATTGATTTCAATGTAATTGAATGTATGTGTGTTTGAATTGATATTATGGTTGAAATCGATTTTATCGTGAAAAGAAAGAATTGCAAAAGCATACATAATAGAATGTCTTTCGTTGGCAAGGTATCATGATTCACTTTTGTTTTATATGAAAAACGATTTTCCAATTTATTGGACATGATGGAAGTTCAAGAATGTGTTTCTTATTTTTCAAATAAAGCTTTAGTTTTTCTTTCAATTATCTTTAATATGGATCCAACCATTTTTTGGTTATTTGTTTTACACCTTATGCTTGCGGTTTGTCGCATATATCATATGGATGCTTAGTGTTTTTGAACTTAGTCTAGAAACATGACGTGAAGGTACTGGGCAAAACCCCCCAATGCTACCTTACGGTCAAAACACTACTTTTGATAAATAATAACATGATAGTAGACAAAAGGTATGGATAAATATTGATAATACCAGCCATATTTATCTTCAAGTTTTCTAATTTTGTCACTATTAATACCTTTCTAAAGCATGTTTGGTTTTGACTATAAGCAGTTTTATGTAATGGTTTTGATAAATAATGCTTTTGATACACGTAATTGATGATGGCTTTAAGAGCATTGATGGCCTTCTTTATAATAATAAATGTAATTGAATAAATCAAATAAATTGAATTGATATTTTTTTTTTCTTTTCAATTTGATTATGGTGAATGCTTTTGGAGAATAAAGCTTTTATTTGATTTAATATATATTTATTATATCATGTATAATGAATCCATGAACGTGATTGCACGTAATTAAGCGTTGGAGTTTCCATGCTTAGCCTGGATTTGGTTGGACAAATTTTAGACCTCCCATTTTATTAAAATTGTCTAGTAATTTTGGTTGAGTTGGTTGAAACAACACGTTGTTGAAGTAACCTCCGTTGCGTAGATTTGATTCAATTGAATTTACAAAAGATGTAGTATGAAATTATTCATGCGAGCTGTTGTCGGCCCGAAGGAAGGCGCAGTTTGGCCGGATAATTACATGACTGTGATGATAAATGTGTGGTGATTATAAAGGTACTTTCCATGTGGATAATGGGATGCCCGAAGGTGACCATTATTTGACGGGACTTATCACCAATATTTGATCATTACGTTGAGAGTACTGCTAGTAGTTAATTCTTACAATCCGAAGATTGGGAATTAATGGTGCGCTTGGTATCTTGCCTGGGTCTTTAACTTGCCAATTTGGATTTCGAGTGAGCCAATTAAGATATGAAGTCATCAAGGTGACCTCTCTTGTAGAAATTGCTCATAAGAGATATTGAATGTTGTGTGGGTGTATATCCATGCGGGTATTAATCGGTCTAAAGGAAGGTTAATATTTGGCCGGGTTGCATTCACACCTGTGATGGTAAACACGTAGTGATTATAAAGATTATTTTCATGTGAATAACAGAATGTCCAAAGATGGCTGTTGTTTGACAGAAATTATCATTAGTGTTTGATCATTACAACAAAATACCACTAGCAATTAATGTTACTGTCTGAAGACTTTATATTAATGGTGCACTAGGTATTTTGGTGAGTACCTTTTTTGGTACATTTGTTCTCTTAAAGGCTAATATTTTTTGAGTTAAATTTATTTTTGATCTTTAAAAGTTATGACTTTTAGGATTTAAAGGAGAACATTTATTGTTCTTGGATCTAGACCTTGCATAAAGATAGAGAAACCCACCTTCTGTCACACAAGCCAATACCTCTGAAGATAGAATCAAGTATAAGAAATCTTTTGGGGTATTATTTAGGATGACATAATTAATGTCGGATTTCCTTGTTAAAGTTGAAAAGTACTTTCTAAAAGCAATAAAGGTGAAACAAGCACTCATTGGAGAGCTAGTTTTTTCATTAAGAATAAAAGTAAAGGAAATTTAAGGAGCACTTTATAGGAATGTCCAATCTTGCTCATAAACTTAAGGCGTTAAAGCTTGGGTTGTCTAATGACTTGCCCATGCATTTAGCATTTGGTATTCCTTCATGCACAATTCAGTTAGTTTAAGGCAGCTTATAGCTAATATGAAGATAAATGATATCTTAATGGATTCATTTTATAAGGTGTACAAGAAAGGAAAGAATGACGTAAGAGAAGACAAATAGTGCTCATTTGGTAAATATCTAAAGATAAGGGTAAACAAAAAGGAAAATTAAGGATTAAGATGCTAAGGGCTCATCTTAAAAGAAACAACTAAGGTCACAATTGTTTCTTTTATATGGACATTGGGCATCTAAAGAAGAAATGTCCCAAATATCATGTTTGGCATACCTATAAAAAATTGTCTGAACTTATGAAGGTTAAGTGGTGCTGAAAGATGCATCTATATTGGAATTAACCAAGTCAGTAAAGGATAAGGTTATTGACGTTTCAGATTGTCGTTACAAGCTAATATTTGGAATTTATGACATTTTGGTTTAGTCATCATTTAGATGAAATTTGGTATTGGCTTCTTATTGAACAAATCAAGAATAATTTTTGTTCATTTAGAAACGATGGATTCAATTTGTCTTTTAAATTCAAATATTGTTGGTACCAGTTAAGCTATCGATTGTGACAATCTATAATTGCTTGGTATTGAAACCTCTTATGGTAAAACATTGAGTGAGGAATCATACGGCACTAAGCGTAAAGTTAATAGTAATTAAAATTAAGGACCATTATGATACAAACATTCTGGGAACATCTCTATAAATAGAGTTGAGCGACTTGTATGAGGGAATCCAAGATTCCATTGGCCTTATACATTTTATTGTTTGTCTCAAATGTATTAAAGTTAAATAGATCAGAACATGGCTATCAAGAATATAGTTAAGTCCTAGTAATGACTCTTAAAGATATGGTGAGGAGTATGATTAGTCATTCTACCTTACCAGAGTCACTATGGGAGTAACACTAAATATTGCAGCTTAAATGCTTGACAGAGAACCAACTATAGTAACCGACCAATCACTTTTAAGTATAGAAATATCCAACTAAGGCAAGGCCTGATAAGCCTCGCGAAGGAAATTGGAGCCCCAAACAGTAAGTGGCTACCTTATTGGTTACTCTGAAAGTTCAATGGGGTATTAATTTTTTTTTAAATCCCAAGTTAAAGATACCTTGAGACAGGAACTGAATAGTTCTTTGAGGATATTGAGTTTGGGGGAGATAAGGTTAGAGACATTATCTTTGAGGAAGAATTGGTTCTAATCCCTGAACCAATTCATATAGTTTCTATTTGTGTAGCAAATTTGGACCCTTGTGAGGATATTGTTATTATTCTTCCTATTCAAGACAAGGAAATTATTCCTAAAGGTCAAACTCAACACCCTTAAGAACTAGAGCATCAAGAGTCATTGCATTTTGCCATGATCCACTAAAGAAAGAATGAATACTATTTTGGATAATTATGTAGTATTTCTCCAGGAACATAAGGTAAATGGTGTAATGGAACTTATACTATTACTTGAAAGTTTCAAAGGGTAATATGGAGAGCTATAAGACTTGTCTAGTATCAAAAGGCTATACTCAAAAGAAAGGATTGATTATAAAGAGACATTCTTTTCAATGCCAATGAAGGACTCTTTTAGGATGATCATGACTCTCGTTGCTCATTATAATTTGGAGCTTCATAAGATGGATGTCAAGACGGTGTTTCTCAATGGCCACATTGATGAAACAGATGTATATAGTGCAACTGTAAAACCTTGAGTCGAAAGACCTAGAGAAGGTGGTTTGCAAACTGACGGAATCTATCTATAGCTAAAGAAGGTGTCTCATTAGTGATAACACAGGTCCCATCAGGTGATTGTCTAATTTAGTTTTGAGATAAATATCGTGGACAACCGTGGGTTCACAATTTCAGTGGGAGCAAATTTATACTCTTGGTGTTATATGTTGACATTTTACTAGCCAGCAGGGATATAGGCTTATTGCACGAAACCAAGAAATTTCTAACGAAACTTTTTTTCGAGATGAAAGATCTTGGGGACGCCTCTTTTGTCTTAGGAATGCAGGTACTTAGAGATCACTCTCGAGGTATCCATGGATTATCACAAAAGAGCTATATCGATACAGTTTTGGATAGGTTCAACATAAGAGATATTAAACCAGGGAATATCCTTATAACTAAGGGAGACTATTTTAGTCTCAATTAATGCCCAAAAGGAAATATGGAATTTGGGAAATACATAAGATTCCCTATGCTTCAGCTATGTGAAATCTGATGTATGCTCAGGTTTGTACGCATCCGGACATAGCGTACATAATGCAGTGTTAGACAGGTACTGGAGCAATCCAGAAAAGGATCATTGGAAAGCAGTCAAAATGATCATAAGGTACTTAAAGAGAATAAAAGAATATATGTTCATGGATTGGAGATCTGATAATTTAGAGATCATAAGGTATTCTGACTCCGATCTTATTGGGTGCCAAGATAGAAGGCATCCAACCTCAAGATATGGCTGAAGAATTTTGTCATTGGGCTGTGTATAATAAAAGGAATTGAAAGACCACTCAAGTTATATTGTGACAATAAGTTAGTTGTGTTGTACTCCAATAACAACAGGAGTTTAATGAAGTTGAAGGTTATCGACATCAAGTTTCCAATTATCTATAGAACATACAGGAACAAACTTTATGCAAGCTAACCCACTAGCCAAAGGCTTGACACCTAAGGTATTTCATGAGCATGTTGCTCACATGGGTGTTGGTTTTGAGGTTGCCTTAGATTAGTGGGAGTTTTCTTTTTGTTATCTTGTTCTATGTTCTATGTTTTGGATTTGGTACAAACTTTATGTTATGTTTGATTTTCTGCAGAAATAAAGGTTACGATGTTATTATTATTATAACTATCTTAAGTTTTGGTTATGTGCAAATATTTAATTTTCACCTAAGGAACTTCGGTATAATCTCACTAAAGACTTAAGTTGGACCAGTTGGAAATATGCATGATTTAGAGATCACATTGCATGAATTTCCATGCCACTCATCCATATCGATCTATGTCATCAAGTGCATTGATATGGCGGTCGTCGGGGTTTAGTCACGATATACGTTAGTGGCAACAGCCGCGGTGGTCCTATTATTGATGTATGAGGTGGGCCAAATTGTAAACTGGAAATCTAAGGATAAATAGCATTCGAATGCGCGCCTAAAGAACTATGATATAATTATTACGATATATTGCCCAAGTGGGAGATTGTTGGAATATTTTATTCCACTATATCATAATGTGGGCGGATATCGGTAATTAATTATATTAGCTATTTATATCTTAAGAGTCTTAATTGATATGTGATCAAATTAAGAGATAAGGCCAATCAGATTTCTTATTTGATAATTAATTATATCATTAATTATCTGATATGGGTAAAATATGAGTGGATGTCACCGATGACCAATTTCGAAATAATGGGAACCCTGATTGGTCATCACCTACATATAGGCTCTGGTCCCCAATACACCAGACACAACGCACACCGCCTCTTCTCCCCATCTAAAGAGCGACTACGGCATAAGGAGTCCAGGTTGAGGAAGAATCACAAGCCAACGGGTGTTCATTACCCGTCTATCTCTTTTTCCCTTCTCTCTTCGTGTTTTAGATCCTAAGACTATCAAGCTATGTTTGTTCGTGATTGATTGCCGTAGAGATTCCGCAATAGCTGGCGATCAAATCTATTACTATTGAAGAACGTTTAAGATCAGGAACACGACATTGATCCAGGTATTTATTCAAGTCTATGAATCCTTAGTAATCTGACATGACGTAGATCCTAGACTTTGTGGTGTTTTGCTCTAGGATATATACATCTAGTTATGTAGTTATATATGCTTTAAAGAATAAATAAAGAATCAACAATATAAAGGATTAATTCCAATAGAAACCCAATACGATGAAGTAGAAATTAATAAAAGAGTGTGGGTTTCGCTGGATATAGCGCACAGAAGATCAAATTGTTGTGGAGGAAGATGTAAATCCAAGAGAAGTAGGGAAAAAAGAAAAATGCTCAGCAAAGCAAACGATTCACATGAGGCAAGCCAAGTCAGTAAAGTTAGTTGCAACAGATGGACAAGTGGAAGGAGGGGGTGTGAGGAGAGGTGCAAGCAAGAAGATTCCTAACAGCTAGATGAGGGATTTCGCATGGAATGGGAGTGAGCATGAGGGATATAACAGAATGTATGCAGGAAAAAAAAAGTATCGAAATAGTGTGTTCTGAGTTTTCTTCTTTCTTCTTTCTTCTTCTTCTACAGAAATCCCTTCAATTTACTTTTCTAGTATAGTCAATTCTTTTGCTATATCGTACTTTTGGATTGTTGCCTTATCCTATTTCTGCAATACTTAACAGAACTTCTCAGGAATTCCATTTCCATCTTGTGTGTGTTTTGTTCTTTGCTATCCAATTATAGGGACTCTTACACAGATCAAGAAACAGAAGGTTGAGGTAATCTTCCTAACGGTCATTATACTGATGGCTTGGGAACTCAATTTAGTTTACACACTATGCTGCATTTTCTGTTACTGCAAAATAATTCTGTTTATGAGTAGGTGTTTACTTGAAGAACTTCTACATATTGGATTCAGAGGAGACCACATGAACCCTTTGTTTGGTTGGAGAGAAGAAAATGGAAAGAGAGAAAAAGGACCGAAAGAAAGTGCGAGAAGAAAAATAGAGTCAATTTTTGTATTGTTTAGTATTATAGAAAGAGAGAAGAAAGAAAAGAGATAGTGGTATTATATGTTAGCATCCTTTTTCTTGTCATTTCTACCGAATTTTGAGAGAAAGAAAAAGTGGTCCCCCCCCCACCCCCACCCACACACCTTTTTCCCCCTTTTTTTCCCCTTTCTTCTCTAAACCAAATAAGAGAGCCTCTCGTTTGATTGTAACTGATATAAAGGGGGGCAATAAGAGACAGAGGCATATATCTGGTATGAGAGTATCATCAAGCATTAAGTTTGATTTATTGCCCTTGATCTTTTTTGGGGTCAATTATTTACGAGTAAATTACCTGTTCATCATTGAAAATAGAGTTTAGGCTCAATTGTTTTTTAGTAGACTATCTTTTGTAGGCATAACTGCATAAGCCTCGATTAGGCATGATCATTGATCAAGTGAGTTCACAAGTCTCAACAGCAAACAAATTCCGATATTAATTTTTTTTTTCCAGAGAACCTATGAATAATGAGCAAACTTGAATAGAAAATTATACTTTTGTATCACTCTCAGGTGTCAAACCTTGATATTTTATAGAAAAATTGATATTCCAAAGATTCGAGTATACACTGTTGATTTGGTTGAATGCTTTGGGATAAATGAGTAAACATAAGTTGCTTTTTGATAATATAAAGTAGAGGGGCAGCATCTAAATTATGCATTGGGCTAAGGTGTACCATCCATATTTTACATCACCCATTATACTATTCATATGTGATAAATTTTGGACCAATCAAATTGCCACATGGATTTGGTCAAAATTTCAAACTTTCTAGTTATATTTCTACTGTAGTCAAATATATGAATACAATATATTGTAGTATAATATATGTACTCATTGTATTCGCAAATTTAACCCATATTAAAATAATGTTTTTTGATTAAAAAAATTGATTATATTATTAAATAATATTTTAATATGAATTAAAATAATGTTCGTTGTCAATAATATTTTGCAATATAATCAGTTTTTTTTAATAAAAAAATATTATTTTAATATGAGTTAAATTTGCAAATACAAAAAACACATATATTATACTATAATATACTATATTCATATAGTTTGACTACAGTATAATATAACTAGAAAGTTTGAAATTTTGACCAACCTATATGGCAATTTGATTGGTCCAAAATTTACCACATAAATAATATAGTGGGTGATGTAAAATATGGATGATGCACCATAACCACCCTGAAATTATACCACTATTGGACTCAATCTATAGTTGCAGTTTTGTATATTCTCTATGTTCCATCATTGTACATGTTCAGTTGTACCAACAAGATATTTTAGATAATAAACTTGAATTCTGTTATTATATTAGCTCTTCTCATTCTTATCAGTATTTTGTATTACCTGTTTTCTGAAATATAATGATGAACTAAAGAACAAGCAGCATGTTATAAATGTGAACGATTTCACTGTGTCGGACAATGAGTGGTCAAAGCTAAAATGCATTTCTTTCAATAAATCCACTTCTTCAACTATTAGCATTCAAAAAGAGATTTCAATTTCTTATATAATGAATAGCAAACTAAAGCTGTTTTACTGGTCTGAAATCTGAATATTTCAAGCAGATGGATCTGCTATAGTTGAATTACGACGAGCTTTGAGTGAATACTTGGATATTCTCAAGGGGGGCTTGCTAAGAAAGATTTCGCAAGTTATTACATAATCGCCCCCCTCCCCACACAAGGGAAAAAAAAAATTTCTTTATTTTCTCTTCATCTTTCAAATGGGTTATAATTTTCATGTTACAGAGTATGGTATTGAGAGAGTAATAGTATTCAAGTGGAAATTTTGAACATGGGCGACAAGTATGGCCATCTGCAAACTCATTCTTTTTATTTTTTTCATCATTGATTTTTGAGTTTCTTTAACATGGTAAAGTTCAAATCGCTGGTGTCGTAACCGTCCTATCCGAGCCCTATAAAGAAAGGCGAGGAAGATGACAGGAATCACCACCAAAGTTTCTTATTTTAAGGAAAATGTTGGAAAACCATTTTTATTGAAAAGCAAGTTGGCCTTTTTGGAAACAAGAAATATAAGATTATGTCTACGAAAGGCATGATGATTTATCCCACGACACCCTAAAGCATCCATCTGTAATGATGGTTACCCTTTGAACGGTGCAAATTATTATTTTAACCCCTTTTTCTTTAACAAATATTTTTGTCTTGGAATTTTATTTATTAAAATGAGTCGACGAACCGTTTCGGTTAAAATGACTCAAACTGAGAGTTTAAGGAATTTTTGCAATTAAATTGACACGCCTATTTTGTTATTTTTCGTATGAAGATTTTTTTTGTAATTTTATATTTTTAGCGTAAAGAGAAAGAATTTATTTTTAAAAGCTTTTGAGGGAAATGGAATTAATAAGTTGTACAATTAAATTAATTTCCTTTTTATTTGTCAAAAAGTTTTTTATTTTCGCAAAGTAAATTAATTCATTTTTTATTTTAGTGTAGAAAAGAGGATTTTTATTTGTTTTATATTTTTTTTTAAGAAGAGGATTTTGAATGAACAAGTCATATAGACTTAAATGTTATTTCAAAGGTTTGAAAAATCAATAAGTTGTATAATTAAATTGATTCATTTTTATTGAAAGGTTTTTATTTTGACGAGAAAAATAAATTGTTTTATAAACAAAGATTTTAATTTTTACATTCTATTGTTATTATCTTTTTAAGAGGAATTGATTGCTTTAACGAAATTGGAACCAACTGTTGGGAAAAAACCAGAAATAACAATCTCTAATGAAACAAATATTTTTTCTCTTCACCTGTGCAAATAAATAGGCACAATAAAAATATTCTTCCACGGGATAATATCAATGGCAGAAAAATAAATAGCAATGACACCACAATTTTTAATGTGGAAAACTCCCTAGTGTAGGGATAAAAACCACGGGACCAAGTCCAGTAAAAACTTCCACTATAAATAATAATGGGTACACTAAGTCTTCCTAGAAATACTAGGGAACACCAAATCAACAATACATCACCCAAAAGGTGGATACAAGCAAGCAACAAGAGAGAAACCCCATAACAATGGGTATAACAACTCAGCTCAAAGAGAAGGCAAAACAACAAATAAAATATATCAAACTAACGAGCTCATTGGTAGGAATAACATACTAAAATTTCAGCAAAAACGGAGCAAGTTTGCTGTATCACCTTCCACCACCTGAACCCTCTTTCTTCTTCTCTTTGCGTGACTCACGGCTCTCTGTGTGTATCTCTCGTGTAACCACTGTTACATTGCAAGTTAGGGATAAATCCCTTTTTACATGCCACATGGGCTTGGGCCCATTACTAACCATTCCTTTTTTTTTTTTACTTTTTATCCAGTGGGTCCCATTTAGGAGGGAACCCACCCAACAAATCTCCCCCTTCCCGACTAAGTGGGAAGATACTGCTCAACCATGCCTGCTATCTTTCTGCAACAAATCAACTTTGTCATAGGCAAGGTCTTTGTCATCATATCTGAACCATTTTCATCAGTATGGATCTTTTCAAGTGAAAATGTCTTCATCTCTAGCGCATCTCGTATCCAATGATACCGCACCTCAATGTGCTTTGACCTGGAATGAAAAGTTGGATTCTTACTGAGATGGATAGCACTCTGACTGTCACAAAATAACACAAACTTCTCTTGCTTGAGGCCTAACTCTTGTAGGAATTTCTGCATCCACAAAAGTTCTTTAGAAGCTTCAGTAATGGCAATATACTCAGCCTCAGTGGTATACAAAGCAACACATTTTTGTAATCTTGATTGCCAAGACACCGCTCCCCCTGCAAAAGTCATCAAATTTCCAGAAGTAGATTTTCTAGAATCAACATCACCGGCCATATCTGAATCTGTGTAGCCGTCTAACACAGATTGACCACCCCCAAAGCATAAACATACTCTAGAAGTGCCTCTGAGATACCTGAAAATCCACTTCACTGCTTGCCAGTGGTCTCTACCAGGATTAGAGAGAAAACGACTAACAACTAACAACTCCAACAGCATGGGCAATATCCGTCCTTGTGCATACCATAGCATACATCAAACTACCAACCGCGAATGCATAAGGAACCTTCTTCATCTCTTCTTTGTCTTTCTCAATTGTAGGGCATTGTTGAGAGCTCAACTTGAAATGACATGCAAGTGGAGTACTAACAGGTTTGGAATTGCTCATGTTAAACCTCTCTAATACATTCTCAATATA
The DNA here is from genome assembly GCA_030762895.1 of Sophora flavescens. Classification (NCBI taxonomy): domain Eukaryota; kingdom Viridiplantae; phylum Streptophyta; class Magnoliopsida; order Fabales; family Fabaceae; genus Sophora; species Sophora flavescens. Next base: position 130,585,407 of record CM061070.1, on the reverse strand, counting down.
CTTATGTTGAGACAACCACAATTTACCATTCTTCCTATCATGAGTAATTCTCATGCCAAGGATTTGCTTTGCAGGACCCAAATCCTTCATAGCAAAGGCCTTGCTCAAATCTTTCTTCAGACAATCAATCTTCTTTGTGTCATGACCAACAATCAACATGTCATCCACATATAGCAAGAGGATAATAAAATCATCATCAAGGAATTTCTTCACAAACACACAATGATCTGAAGTGGTTTTACTATAACCATGTTTCTCCATGAAAGAATCAAATTTCTTGTACCATTGCCTTGGTGCTTGCTTGAGTCCATCCAAACTTTTCTTCAACTTGCCCACAAGCTGCTCTTTTCCTTTGACCTTGAAGCCTTCAGGTTGCTCCATATAAATTTCCTCCTCCAAATCACCATGAAGGAATGTTGTCTTCACATCAAGTTGTTCAACCTCTAGGTTCAAGCTAGCTGCTAATCCAAGCACAACTCGAATAGAGGACATCTTCACCACATGTGAGAAAATTTCTTCAAAGTCAATACCTTTCCTCTGATTGAAGCCTTTCACAACCAATCTTGCTTTGTACCTTGGTTGGGAGCTATTCTCTTCTGATTTTAGCTTGAACACCCACTTGTTCTTGAGTGTTTTCTTACCCTTAGTCAACTTCACCAATTCAAATGTGTGATTCTCATGTAAGGAATTCATTTCTTCTTGCATGGCCTTCAACCACTCTTCCTTGTGCACATTTACAATAGCCTCTTCATAACTTTCTGGTTCTCCACCATCAGTGATCATCACATACTCATGTGGAGTGTATCTTTGGGAAGCATGACGCTCTCTGGTAGATCTTCTCAACTGAGGCTCAACTGGTGGCTCAAATGGAACCTCTTCAACTGGTTCATCATGGTGAGGTGTTGGGTCGTCATTTGCATTCCCATCATCTACTTGTATATCTCCCCCTTCAACAAAAATTCCAGTAGAGGGTTTAGGCACAACATCAATATAACTTCTGGCAACCGGTTTCTATTTCTCAGCTTTCTCAAAATCTTCAATGGTTTGGTCTTAAAGAAATATCACATCCCGGCTTCTGATAATTTTTTTGTCAGCTAGATCGCAGAGTCTATAACCAAACTCTTCATGACCATAACCCAAGAAGACATATTGTTTGGATTTTCCATCGAGCTTGGACCTCTCATCTCTTGGAATGTGAACAAAAGTCCTGCAGCCAAACACTCTCAAATGACTATAAGAGACATCTTTCCCTGTCCATACTCTGTTTGGAACATCACCATCTAGTGGCACAGAAGGAGAAATGTTGATCAAATCCACTGCAGTTCTCATTGCTTCACCCCAAAAGGATTTGGGTAATTTTGCATGAGAGAGCATACGCCTGATTCTGTCATTAATGGTACGGTTCATTCTCTCTGCAACTCCATTATGTTGAGGCGTCTTTGGAACTGTCTTCTCAAGCCTGATTCCATGTTCTTTGCAATATTATTCAAACGGACCCCTGTATTCACCACCATTATCTGCTCGGACACATTTCAACTTGCTTCCTTTTTCTCTTTCAACACTTGCATGAAAGTGCTTGAAGACACCAAGTACCTGGTCTTTAGATTTCAAAGCAAAAGCCCACACTTTTCTAGAGTGATCATCAATAAAAGTAACAAAGTATGAAGCACTACCAAGAGACTTACAATCCATAGTGCAAACATCAGTATGAACTAAATCAAGAACATTTGGCCTCCTATGAGGACCAGAACTACGAAATGAAATTCTATGTTGTTTTCCAACAAAACAATGGGAGCAAGTATTTAAAGGTGTACCTTTCATAGGAAGAGAATTTTTCCTGGCAAGGATGTTGAGTCCTTTCTCACTCAAGTGACCAAGGCGCATATGCCACAAATCAGAAGAAGCATCTTCAACTGCATTCACTTCCTCCTTGTTTAACTTTCCAGGCATCCTGTAGAGAGTAGTGAAGCTTTCTTCTTTTGCCACCACTAGTGACCCTTTGGTGAGCTTGCATATGCCACCACCAAAGTAAGTATGATAACCCTCAATGTCCAAGACTTTAACAGAAACCAAGTTGAGACTGATATCTGGAACATGTCTGACATTCTTCAATTGCAACTTGCACCCAATGCTGGTTTCAATCCAAACATCTCCCATACCAACAATTTTACATACCCTTTTATTTCCCATTTTAACTGTGCCAAAATCACCAGCAGTATAAGATGAGAAGAAATCACGCCTAGGAGTGACATGATATGAGGCTTCAGAATCAACAATCCAACTAGAATCATGGCATGCTAGATTTATAGAATTATCATCACAAACAATGTAAACATCACTATCAGATGCAACTGCAGTTGTGTCTTTATCATTTTTCTTCTCTTTGTCTTCATCTCTTTCTCTTGACTTCTCTCTCTTTAGGAACCTGCATTGTCTTTTGATGTGTCCCACCTTGCCACAATGATAACATTTGACTTCTTTTGTAGTCCTGGACTTGCTTCTTGACTTTGTCGCGATCGCCGATTTTTTCATGCTTATGGAAATGTCTGGTTTGACTTCTCCCCCGTGACTCTGCAACTAGTGCTTCTGACTGAGTGGAGGTACTATTCAAACCACACTCCTTTCTTCTAGCTTCTTCATTCAACATGCTCTCTTTTACCATTGACATTGTCAACTTCCCATTAGGAGCTGAGTTAGTCAATGTCACAACCAGAACTTCCCAAGTGTCAGGCAAGGAACTAAGCAACAACAAGGCTTGCAACTCATCATCTAATTTAATATCTGTTGCTGTCAATTGATTCACAGTATTCTGAAAATTAATCATATGCTCTGCCATTGAATCCCCTTCTTTGTATTTCATATTCACCAGTTTCCGGATCAGAAATGCTTTATTTTGCACATTCTTCCGCTCATACAGCTCGGCCAACTTCTTCCACATTTTCTAGGCATTTGTTTCTGTGTCTACATGAGGATATACACTCAAATCCAGCCATTGCCTAATCAAAGCAACTGCCTTTCTATTCATTTTCTTCCAATCACTTTCATTTTTATCATTGGGTCAGGCAGTGTCTCCCTCAATGGGGGGATCATACAAGTCTTTGCTGTATAACATATCTTCCATGAGGGTCTTCCAAAGTGTATAATTTGTAGAGTTCGGCTTAATCATATTTGGCCCTTGATTTTCCTCCATTTAAATGCACAGTACAGAAGAACCTAAGCTCTGGATACCACTTTGTTGGGAAAAAACCAGAGATAACAATCTTTAATGAAGCAAATATTTTTTTCCTTCACCTGTGCAAATAAATAGGCACAACAAAAATATTCTTCCACAGGATAATATCAATGGCAGAAAAATGAATAGCAATGACACCACAATTTTTAACGTGGAAAACTCCCCAGTGTAGGGATAAAAACCACGGGATCAAGTCCAGCAAAAACTTTCACTATAAATAATAATGGGTACACCAAGTCTTCGTAGAAATACTAGGGAACACCAAATCAACAATACATCACCCAAAAGGTTGATACAAGCAAGCAACAAGAGAGAAACCCCACAACAATGGGTATAACAACTCATCTCAAAGAGTATGCAAAACAACAAATAAAATATATCAAACTAACGAGCTCATTGGTAGGAATAACACACTAAAATTTTAACAAAAACGGAGCAAGTTTGTTGTACCACCTTCCACCACCTGAACCCTCTTTCTTCTTCTCTTTGCCCAACTCACGGCTCTCTGTGTGTATCTCTCGTGTAACAACTGTTACATTGCAAGTTAGAGATAAATTCATTTTTATATGCCACATAGGCTTGGGTCCATTATTAACCATTCTTTTTTATTTTTTATCTAGTGGGTCCTGTTTAGGAGGAACCCACCCAACACCAACAAGTCGTTAAGATTAAATTGGGTTTTTTTATTATTATGACGCTCGAGTGAAGCTTAATGTATGTTAGAGACATCACTAAAAATTTATTTAAAAGAAGTATAAGGAGGCTATGAAATTGATATACACGAATACAACTTAAGCATGGGTCAAACAAATGGGTGATCGCCTTTCAACATTTAGCCTGGCTAGTTGAGCTGAAACCAGACTAGTATTAGGACAAATCAAGTAATATTGTCTTCTAATTAAAAAACAATTTTTTTTTAACAGATTTGCCACAAGACTTGGGTCAAATACTGATACAAAGGGCATATCATCATTCAAACTAGAAAATCACTCTACATCTTATCTACTTAAAGTGAACAAATATATATAATCGGGGTGACTATGATGTACCACCTATATTTTACATCACCCACTATATCATCCATACGACAAATTTTGGGCCAATCAAATTGTCACATAGGTTGGTCAAAATTTCAAACTAGTTGTATTATGCTGTAGTCAAACTATATGAATATAGTATATTATAGTATATTATATGTACTCTTTGTATTCGCAAATTTAACCCAAATTAAAATAATGTTTTTTATTAAAAAAAACTGATTATATTGCAAAATATTATTGACAACGAACATTATTTTAATTCATATTAAAATATTATTTTTAATATAATCCGTTTTTTTAATCAAAAAACATTATTTTAATATGAGTTAAATTTGTGAATACAAAGAGTACATATACTATACTACAATATATTGTATTCATATATTTGATTACAGTAGAAATACAACTAGAAAGTTTGAAATTTTGACCAAACTCATGTGGTAATTTGATTGGTCCAAAATTTGACACATATAAGTAATGTAGTGGATGGTATAAAATATAAGTGGTGCATCTTAGCTCAACCCTATATAACCACAGAGAAAATGAACCCATATATAGTTGTGGAAGAGGACACACGTGTTCAACAAGAGACATAGCCATCACCAAAACAATTCAAGCATTTTGTCAAATATTTAATATGCAAATTAAATATGAAGCAAAGCAAGGTAGCTGGGGTAGGGTAGCTTAAGTGATTTGAGTTAAGAATATAAGGAGTTGGAGGAGTAGGAGGTTCAAGATTCAAACATTAATAAAAGAGAAAAAATTAACATAATAACTAATTATTAATATTTGCCTATAAAAAAAAAAAAAAAAAAAAGCAAGGAAGCAGCTACATCAGTCAATGAACTCAGTCTTTTTTCATGCTAGCCAGCCACCAAAAAATAACAAACTAACAAACACCTTTTGACCTACACACTCAATCTGTTTGATGACATTATAAATTCATGTATATGCATATTAAAGATTTACCAAAATTTATCATGTGAATCTCAATCACTTCCAAATGTTGCAGCAGCAAGAATCAGTAACAAGGAAATAGAAAAGGCTATCAACCAGAGTATAGAGATGATCACCAGCGTATAAGAATATATCGAACATCAAGAAAAACTTTAATCAACTTAAAATACATTAATGCTCAAAATTCAGGTTGTTCAATATATCAATAGAGAAGTGAAGATGATAGCATACCAAATAGGAACTTTCGTTTACAACTGTATGCAGTAGCCAAATCCACTCTTTGAAATTTGGATCATTTCCCAAATTAAAATACAACAAAATCCCTAAATACAGAAGCAAAGAACCGAGAAAGGAAGCAGAGAAAATGAACTCTTTCTTTCAATTCTCGGACCCCCTAATTACAAAGAAGATGATACCAAAAAAAAAAGTTTATGATTTTCATATAAACTCATTTTAACTTATGGTAATAACTTAGCTTACTTAAAAAAAAGAGAAAAAAAGAATCGTTAAAAAAAACTATTCATTCCTTTCGAGATAAAGTTCAATTTAGTATGATGTGACTGATAGGGTTGAAATATGAGGAAGAGGGAAAAAAAGAAGTCGGGTGTGGACCGGACCCGATTTGGAGGTGAGTGGGCCGGTGGTCATGAGTGGAAGAGGATGAAGGAACTGGGCCACGAACCGGGTCGTGTTTGACCCGGTTCTGGAGTGGGTTTGGGCTGCCATTTTTTACGGGTCCGGAGTTTTTTCTTGTTTATTTTTTGGTGGGGATGGAGCCCAAACTTCCTCTTTTCTCTTTTTTTCTTCAGTTCACTTCTCTTCTTTTCTTCTTTATTTTCTTTCCCTGGAAAAAGATAAAAAAAAAATGTAAATAATAATAAAGTTATAATAAAATTAAGGGGGGATAAAATTAGATGTTGACAGCTTGATTAAAGAATAACAAATGTCTGGTTTGAGATGAGGCGCTATCTTCTGCTCACTTTATGGCTATGCTGACACTTTCTGAAGCTATTAAGATTTAGAGATATCCAATAATATGAATGATCCAGTACTGATCATTTTTTATAATGTTGTCAGCCTGCAGCTTACTACTATAATGGTCTGATCCTCGACAAGGGTAATGAACCAAGTAGTCACATTGGCGCAGTGTCTTGTTTTCATGATGGAGAAGAACTTCTGGTAGAAAGCAAGAAGGCCTGCTTGAGCTTTTGTCTTGCAGCACTAGTGACAAGGTTTATTTGGATCTTTTGGTTTTGTCTGAGATGTTTTCTGGCACATTCCTTTATCTTAGAATTGCATTTTTCTTTGTCAAGGGTCCCTTCATTCTGGGGTGCTATGAAACATTTAAATCAGAAAATTCCTGAAGTTGCCTCAAGGAAGTCCTAGATGTATGGCTATATCTTGAAGCAAGAGAAGTAAAGAGCTCCCTTTGTTTCCAACTCTGTGATTAGCTCATTTGATGTTCAAGCTAAATTCCTTATTTCCTTGAGATATAATGAGTTGTGCACGTACAATTGTATTTTTGCTAATGACGCAGGGTTCTCCAAGCATTGCCAGACCTAGCTGAGTTCCAATTATCATTACATCCAAATGACTATGAACTGCATGAAATTGATCAAGCATGGGATAGTAAAAACTGGGAAACTTTTAGGACAACCATTGAAAGAGCACCTTAGAGATAGTGTTGACTGTTGAGAATCAAACTGATTGATACGCTTACATGGTTTTCTTTCTTTTCTTTTTGCTGTCGAATACCTGCTTGACTATTAAACTCTTATACATGCTAACATTGGCTAATTCTACGGTGGACAAGTTTGATAGGTGATCCACCATGCACAAGTTTGATAGGTGGTTGATGTGATTCTAGGAAGCACAACCTTAATGGGCCAATGGGGGACAAATCAACTTTGAAGCAAATCCAAATCAAAACTACTTCACTATTTTGGTTGTTTCTTGAGTTGTAGATATCCGATTGAAATGATCTTGAATGCGTTGGAAAGCTTAGAAGATTATCTATGAATTTTATTTTCGACTCAAGAGCTGATTCGGTGTCTATCATGACTAAAGTTGGGCTATAAGTTTAGCATGAAATTCTGTACGGGTTTTGATGTAGTTGGGCTTAAGAGTGTTCCAAGCCCATTAGGACTTAGAGAGGTGCACTTCAAGTTAGACTAACTTGCACCTAAAGTAAGAGTAACTTGCACTTCAAGTTAGACTAGTTTGCACCTTAAGTAGGATGAGCCTATAAACAGGTTTTATGTAAATCATTTTAGAAGTTTGAATACATTTGAGTTTTCTCACACTTGAGATTGCTAGAGAGAGTTGAGAGTCTCCTCTTCTTGGTTCATGAATTGAATCATTGATTCTTATCTTGAATTTCCATATTCAAGTGGTGAATCTTCCTTGGCTTATTAAATTCAATCTTCTTCTCTAAGAAGAATGACTTTGTGGCGCCATTCTCCTTCTTCTCTACTTCTTCCATTTTCTATTTTGTTCTTTAATTCTTGCTCTTTAATTCATGTCATTTACTTCTTGCAACTTACTTTCTAGTTCATATATCAATTGCTATTCTCTCATAGTCCTTTTGTTTCTCTTGATTCTTCACTTGAAGATCGAGTTTATTCTATTGTTCTTGTTTGTGTTTGATCTTGAATTTTTTTAGCAATTGAAATCAAAGAAAGATCCTAAAATGTTAGTGATCGATCTATGTTTTGATCACATCATGTGGTATCTAGAGCTAGATCTTTGATCTTCAATTGTTTTGAATTTTTGATCAAAATTTTCAAATTCTATGATGTTCTTTGAGTTGAAGCCATTTCCATGATGAAATTCATGTGTTAGTTGGCGCCATTAATCACTTAAATTTGGATGATGAAATTCAATCTGAATCCAATTGTGATCATAGATCTAGAATTTGAAATGAGTTTGAATTTATCTTGCTTGAATTTTTTGTGAAAATTTTTTCCCTCCACATTTTCACTTTCAATTTTGGGCTCAGTTTCTTGCATGTGCTCTTCCATCACATGTGATTTTGGTTGCTTCTTGAGAATTCAAGTATAGATCTATTTGCCTTACTTTGTGAATTTGAACAATTGCAAAATTCAAATTCAAATTCAATTCACAATAGTAAGATTGATTCAAATTTTAATCAAAAGTGCTTCAATGATTTCAAATTTTTAGAACCTAATCGATCTTCATGAAATTAAATTTGTGTAAATGATGTGTTTATCGTCCACTTGAATGAAAGATCTAGGTCTCTAATTACTTGATTTGTGCTTCATTACTTGGAATTATTTTACACTGCTTGAATTGTTCATATTTCCAAGTATTACACCAATATTATTCAAATTTGTTTATGATTGAATGATCTTTTTGTAATTTCGAAAAATAAGTGTAATTGCTGTGAAATTGTCAATTAGAAAAAGTCAAGTGGCTGCAATTTAAAAAAAAAATCTGGTGTAAAAGGAAAAAGTGGGTCAAAACCGTAAATATACAAAGTTTTGGGGCAAAAGTACAAATTCTGGAAAATTCCAGCAAAAGGTAAAAGACTTGTCACCATTTCACATGCTCGTATTTGTATAGATCCATCACAAATTGGTGTAGCACATTTCACATTGATCATTACTTGTTCACCAACACTGATTAAATTTGAATTACACTTTGTTGAACTCTTTCAAATTGTCTTCCTCACATCAATTTGAGTGTGCAATACTTCTTGAACCTTTTCTTGCTTGTCTTCTAAACTTCATTAGTTTTGTATTAGTTGTTTTCAAAATTCATTATCTCTTTGAATTGATTACCTATTGGTTGATTTGTCATTTGTTAAATGGAGACTAATTATTGAGAATCTTGTTTCAATTTGTAGATCCATTGAGGAGGAAAATCTTGAGTGGAAAGAGACAAGAGAGAAATCATCTTGAAAAAGTCTACATTGAGTGATATACACGAGTGGCAATATTTGAGTGAATGGTGAGTGAGTGGTGAGATCCTTGAACTATTCAATTTTTGACTTGTAATTCTTTTCTTTCACTTGTTCTTTAAGTGTATTTGTTCCTTGTTGGATTGTACTTAATTCTTCTGATTTTTGGTGGTGTAATTGTTCTTATTGGTATAATCTTCATTTGATTTGTGTACTTTTCAATTCCCTGGAATTTATATGTAATTTCTCAAATTGTAAGTGCATCATGCCTTCACTACATGAAGAAGACAATGAAGATTCTCCTCCATCACCAAGAACAAGGAACTTGAATAGGAAGTTGGATAGAATGACAAGGAACTTAGAAAGAGTGTTTGAAAGATTAGAAGTACTTGAGAACAAAAAAGGATCAAGGCATGACAACTCACATAGAGGCTCGTCAAATTTGGAAGACAATGAACATAGACCTAGATTTGATAGATGGAGACATAGACATGACAATAGAGGAAAAAGGAATGGGAATGATGACAAGTTGCATAATGTGAAGGTGAATATCCCTAGCTTCCATGGGAAGAGTGATCCCGATGTTTACTTGGAATGAGAGACCAAATTGGAGCAAATATTCTCTTGCTAATACTATAGTGAAGAAAAGAAAGTAAAGGTAGCTAGTCTAGGATTTCATGATTATGCTTTAATTTGGTGGGATCAGTTGTGTAAAGAAAGGAGAAGGTATGATGAGGAAAAAATTAGTACTTGAAGAGAAATGAAGAGGGTTTTGAGAGAAAGATATGTGCCTTCAAGCTACACTAGAGACCTACACCATGCAATGCAGGTTGAAGCCCAAGTGAAGAGAAAGAACTCCTTCAAGAAGGAGGGTGACTCATCAAAACAACTTGATGTTGTTGGTAAAAGTGGATCAAAGGCCACATATCCTAACTCTAAACCTTCCACTTTTACCCTTTATATTCCTTCTATACACCACAACAAAAATATTACTCTTGTACCCCTCTCTACAAATGGAATTAGTATGTATCAAAAGAAAATGAGAGAGAAAAGGGAGCTTGAGAGAAAAGCCAAGAGTGACAAAGAAGAAAAAGATATAAATGCAAAATAAAAGAATGTGCCACCAAATAATATGGAAAAGGCAATTGTCACAAGTGAGCAAAACTTTTGCCAAAACCATAAGGCTAAAGAACAAGATGGCAAAAAGTGCATAGCTTTAAAGGAAAAAAGAAGTAAAGAAAATACTTTTGGAAACCCATCTAAAGTTGACACAGGCAAACACAAGAAGGGGGGGGGGGGGGGGTTGAATTGTGTTTGTTAATAACTTTCGAAAACAACCTTTAAAACATTTTTTGCATTCAAGGAGATTGGAAACAGGAGCAAGAACAAAGACAAAGATCCTTTTTAAGAGACTTTAACAAAGGCAATATCAAAACCCCACAATTAGTATAAGCAAATAAAACTGAAGAGTTTAGGGATAGAAGATTCACGCAAGAGATTTTATCCTATTTCACTATCTTCCAACCAAGAGCTACGTCAAGTCCCTTCGACTTGAAGGATTTATCCACTATTTTTCCAAATAGATTACAACCAAGTATTCAACACCTCTCCAGGCTACAAGTATTTCTTTCTTACCAAGCCTCTTCAAGCTCTAACTCTAACAAAGAGATTTAATGTTTGATCTTCTTAACTCACTATGTGTAAGGATATGACAGTTTAAGATCAGTTGAATATTTCAACAATATTCAAACTAAAGAATACAGACTCTTTCTTTTGAAAGAATATTAGAATGAGTGATTATTGATTGGCAAAAGTTATTCGTCAGAACTTGAGGTCTTCTATTTATAGTGACCTTCTTCTTTACTTATATTTCTTCAACGGTTACTCTAAATAATCCCGTTTAGAGATAGCATTTAATGCATGATATCCGTTGTGACTGATAGCTTGATTGTGGCAATGCTGAATAGTACTATTGGTTATCGAGGTAGCATGAAATTGGAGGTTCAGTACTTTGAGTGTTGCAGCTTGAGCACTTGTTGTTCTTTCTTTGTGTATAACCCAGATTTTTTAGTCATAAATTTGTCATCGTACAGATCGTTTTGCAGTATCTTTTTGTATGATTCTGCTTTTTGCATTTCTTAATTGTACTATGTTTCTTTTACAACAAGGTGAAACATTAAAGCAGATAAAACAAAAGTGAAGAACAAATATTCAAATGAAATAAATATCAATCATTTGAAATAAATTCAAGAGATTCGGATTGCATTTAATTCATTTCAAGGATGGAGCTCATCTAAAAAGAAACTCTGTCTACTTAGTTATATGAGAGTCTAAGTCTGTTCTATATTTTACTTAGCTCGTCTGATGACGTGGCATGTCCTCTTGTCTATCCCTAAATGAGTTATAAAGATCTCCGTCTGGTGACGTGACGGTTAGAGCTCGTCTACTAGATTACTTTATTTTTCAGTTCATTTACTTCTACTAATTACTTCTGTCTGTTTACGTGGCAAGATGGAAGCACTCATTATCAAGTCTTTGGACTTGTTGTATCTAACAAGTTTGGTGTTCATCTAGCAAACACTTAGAGTCTCGTCTCCTTAAGAAATCCAGTCTACTTAATTAAATAACTAAGTAACTTTACCAAAGTATTTGAGCAGTCTATCTACAGGGGTGGACGCGTATTTTTCAATTAGAGCTTATCCCATTTTTTGTTACTTATATGTAAATATTCCTGCATAACTGAAAGCACATGTTAGATCTCAACTAACACTTTGACAAGCAAATTTAATCCTTTTGTTAGCATCAAAACTTAGAGATTATTAAATCCAAAACTACTTTGGTTCCAACAATCTCCCCCTTTTTGATGATGACAAAACTAATTAAATTTGAAAAGAAAAGTCTAAGAGAGCTTGCAGGGCTCCCCCTAAGACAAAGCATTCAAATAATTAAGCAGAAAAAGCATATGAAAAACAATTGCACGTAAGCTAACAATTTGGTGCAACAGCTTATCATACTTAGAATATATATAAGGGAATAGATAAACATAAGTATCAGAGCAGCAGATATCAATGCAAATAAGCAAACATAAGTATCAGAGCATTTAGCAAGTAGAAGAGAATAGGCAAATGCATACCATATGAGCTTTTCAAAAATTGACTTTATATATATGAATATACACAAATCTATTTTCTTTCTTTTCTCCCCCTTTTTGTCATCAGCCAAAAAGGTAAAAGGAGAGGACCATCATTGTCAATATAAGAAAAAAATAAAGGTAAAGGTTAAGCAGGAGGAGGAGGGTTCTGAGCTTGACTGTTCTTGAAGTTCATGAGGAATTCCAGCATTTTATTTACAACCTCTAAGGTTGGAGCCATTGAAGTTTGAACTTGCTGATAGACATCCTCCTTAATCTTCTCAGTTATCTTTTCAACCTTTTCATCAACTATCTTGCCAACCCTCTCATTAACTATTTTTCCAACAACTTCTTCAATATTAGATGGTAGAGCCTGCTGCCTTGAGCTTTCTGCAGACTCTTGAAATGTACTCAGTGTTCTTGAATGATCTAAAGGGTGCATCACAACAAGAGCTAAAGGTTGAGAAGATTGTCTTTCTGATGAGATCTGATGTTGAATGGATTCAGCTGTATCTTCTAATCCAACAGCAGTGGCAATATGACCATGTTCTTCAGCAACAGGTTCATCTGTGATAGGCTCTGGAGTAGGTGGAGGGATCACTGTGATTTCCTTTGCCCATCTAATGGGGTAGATGAATTCCACATTCCTAAGTTATTGTGCATTTGAGAAGGCAGATTTTTTATTAATTTACACTCAGGATGAGGTAGGTAAAGGGGTTCAATATATGGGTTGATTTCTTCCTCATACTCAGGTAGAGGATACCATCTGGTTGGAATGTGTTCGGGTTTAGGTTGGTGAGAATGAAACAGAATTTTCCATTCCCTTTTTACCTTGGCCCAATCCTTAGATTTGCCATTATAAAGGACAGAAGTTGCGGTGAAGGGAAATAAGGTTCTCAAGGGTTTGGGGAAAGGAGCACCAGGGGAAATGCCATCATCTGGTTGATTGAACCAGGGATCATCGGCATGGATAATAGGTTGAGATTGTGAAGTGGCTATTTGTGTTGGTTGGGGTGAAAGGGGTGTGGGAATGTACACATCATTTGGAGTGGAGACAGGCACACCATCAATCATAGTTTCTTAACTAGACACTAGGGCATCTACTGCTATCTGAACAGGATCACTAGCAGATATGTTTACCTTAGAAGTCTTAGTTGATCTGGATTTTCTTGCTGGTTGCCTTCTAGGTTTTGTTGGAATAGGCACAACGGCCTCAGCAGTAGCAACAGAGGTCTTCTGCTTCTTTAGAATTGAACTGATAGGAATGCTGTCTTCATCAGCTTCCTCATCTTCATTGTGAGAGAAGATAACTCTTCTTTGCTTCTTTGCAGCAGGGGCATCAGACGGTTCCCTGATAACAATGCCACTTGCTGGTCTCTTGGGGGCAGGCTTCCTTGTAGCAATGGTCTTTTGCCTAGTTATCCTTTTAACTCCTAGGACTTCAGCATTGTTTTGTTCCACCATCTCTTCTTTAGCCTTCATTAACTCCTCAGTCTTAGCCATTGCAGCAGCAGCATAGGTACTGAGGTTCATGTTGGCTATATTCATTTTTCCAAAGTCTGCAGCCGACATTGGTTTTTCATTTAACATCCTAGCTTACTCCTCATGAGACTTTGCAGCAATAGTCTCATGAATTCCTTGAGCCTTGAAAATCTTGGAAAGAAGATGGCAGAAAGGAAGTGCAGAGAGTCTTTTCTTATTCATCACAGTGTCTCTGAATCTTCCATACAGGATTCTTGGAAGATTGATCTTTGTTTCAGCGAGAAGATGACAAAGACATAATTTGTGCAGAGAGGAGAGGTTATCCTTGGATCAAACCTTGTGAAGAACCACCTTGTTGAGAAGCTGATGAAGGATACGAACAATGTCCTTCATTTCCACAGCCTTCCAGGTGTGAGTTCTGACTATATCTTCCTTCATGAGACAGACTTCAATAGTCTCAGAGCCACCCAAGTCCTCTTCCCATGACTCAATGAAAACTAAACCCTCCCGTGCACAGGAAATTGCATCAGCAATAGTCTTCTCCGAGATTACAATCTTCTTTCTTAACACTGTTGAGAAGAAATCAGTATCAGTCAGTTGGACGTTTCTCTAGAAATCCCTGATCAGGTTGGGAAACACCCGGTTGCATTGACATATTTGCTTATGCCTAGATTGTAGTCTTGCAGCACTCCAAGATTGAAATGATGCTCTATTGGCAAGTTGAGCTTGTCCACGTTGAAGGTTGAAGAAGAAGCCATTTTAGGTGATCAAAGAGCTTAGGGTTTGAAAGCAGAGAGAGGTAGAGAGAGATAGCTCGAGAGTTTATGGAAGTGTAAAGTTTTTCTCAGAGGGGAAAGATTACTTTTAAAGGAATTTTGAATCTCAAAGGTTAAAAAAAAACTTTTGACATGACATGTCATTATGATAAAACGGCGTTGGTAACTTGGAACTATAAAAAGGTCTTGATCGAAGTACTGACTCAACAAAGAGAATAAAGGATAAATTTGTCTTGAGACAAAATAAATGCATTTATTAATACACAAGGAAAATATACTTAAACAGAGGCAGATGTGAACTCGTCTGAAACTATACAATGGACACGATAACCAGTATCAGTGGACGCGTCATATGGGCGTGCAATACAATATGCAATAGACGAACAACTTCAAATAGGTATTAGACGAGCATAGGTAATAGACGCAGGATTAACAAAACAATTTTTTTTTCGAGGTTGGACGCCTGAATTAATCCACACATATCATATTAATCCCTAATAAGATGTTGTTTAATCTCTATGTGCTTAGCTCTAGAATGCAAAATTGGATTCTTAGATAGATTTATTAAAGCAGTATTATCACACATAAGCGGAATACTACTTACAAATACATTGTAGTCCTCCAATTGATGTTTGATCCATAGAAGTTGTGAGCAGCAACTTGCAGCTGATATATACTCGGCTTCAGCAGTTAATAAAGCAATGGTACTTTGTCTTTTACTTGACCATGAGACAAGATTAGCTCCAATGAAGTGACATCCTCCACTAGTGCTTTTTCTTTCAATTCTACCTCCAGCATAGTCAGCATCACAGAAACCAACTAATCTGTAATCTTCATTTTTCTTAAAGCACAAACCAAGATTAGTAGTACCTTTTAAATATCTAAAAATTCTCTTAACTGCTGATAAGTGAGATTCTATAGGATCAGATTGAAATCGAGCACATAAACATACACTGAACATAATATCAGGCCTAGACGCAGTAAGATATAAGAGAGATCTTATCATACCTCTGTATACCTTTTGGTCTACCTTTTTCTCTTTATCATCTTTGTTTAGTATGGAAGTGGGGTGTATAGGAGTATTCATTGGTTTACGATCATCCATCTTAAACTTCTTCAAAAGTTCTTTTGTATACTTAGTTTTGTGGATGAGCACCTCGTCCATGGTTTGTTTTACTTGAAGTCCAAGGAAGAATTTGAGTTCCCCCATCATACTCATTTCAAACTCCTTCTGCATTAACTTAGAGAATTCTTTACATAGAGACTCATTAGTACCACAAAAAATAATATCATCAACATATATCTGTACAATTATGAAATTAGACTTAATGGATTTTCAAAATAAGGTTGTGTCAACCTTTCCTCTATTGAATCCATTTTCCATAAGAAAGGAACTTAGTCTATCATACCAAGCTCTAGGAGCTTGCTTGAGACCGTACAAAGCCTTCTTGAGCATATATACGTGTTCAGGATGGGTTTCACACTCAAAACCCGGAGGATGCATAACATAGACTTCTTCATTAATAAAGCCATTTAGAAATGCACTTTTGACATCCATCTAAAAAAGCATAATACTATGATGTGCAGCGAATGAAAGTAGAATTCTAATAGCTTCTAATCTAGAAACGAGTGTAAAAGTTTCGGTATAATCTATACCTTCTTCTTGAAAGAAACCTTGTGCAACAAGTCTTGCTTTGTTTCTGATTACCTTACCATTTTCATCAAGTTTGTTTCCATAAACCCAGTTTGTTCCAACCATTGATTTGTCTTTGGGCAGTGGAACTAGAGTCCAAACATCACTTCTTTCAAACTGATTGAGTTATTCTTGCATAGCTAGAATCCAACCATCGTCCAGCAGAGCCTCGTTTACTGTCTTTGGTTCCAACTCAGAGACTAGTGCATAATTGTCTTATTCTCTGAAGGTTGATCTGGTTCTTAGCTTGTCATTGGGGTTTCCAATGATCTGATCTTGTGGATGATAATTCTTGAAGTACCAAGAATTTTGAACTGTACCATGTTGAGAAGTGGAAGTTTCTGGTTGCTGAGTGGGGTCATCTTCTTGATCATCAACTTTTATCTCAGGTGAATCTCCTGGAAAGCTTAGATCAAGATCTGCAAAACTTCATCTAGCTCTGATAATTTCTTATCAGGTTGTTTGTCATCAAACTTGACATGAATACTTTCCTCTACTATCAGAGTCCTAGAATTATAAACTCTAAAGCCTTTAGATGTTTCAGAATATCCTAACAGTATTCCATTATCTGATTTAGCATCAAACTTGCCAAGTTGATCTTTAGTATTCAGTATAAAGCATTTACAACCAAAATGGTGAAAATAAGATATGTTAGGTTTTCTTCTTGTCCACGGTTCATAAGGAGTCTTATTCAGGATAGGTCTAATGTATATTCTGTTCTGAATGTAGCAGGCAGTATTAACAGCTTCAGCCCAGAAGTGTCTAGGGACAGAATTGTCGTTGAGCATAGTCATAGCCATCTCTTGAAGAGATCCGTTCTTTCTCTCTACCACACCATTTTACTATGGTGTTCTAGGTATTGATAAGTTGTGAAGGATACCACTCTCTTCACCGAACTTATGAAATAGCTCATTTTCAAACTCTCCCCATGGTCACTTCTAATTAAAGTGATACACATGCCTTTTTCATTCTGTACACGTTTGCAGAATACATAAAAGACCTTAAAAGACTTATCCTTGTGAGTTAGGAATATAACCCATGTCCATCTAGTGTAATCGTCTATTATGACAAGACCATATTTCTTACCACTGACAGAGGCAGTCCTTGCTGGACCAAAAAGATCAAGATGTAGCAACTCTAGTGTTCTATTGGTACTAACAACATTCTTAGATTCAAAAGAACCTTTGACTTGTTTTCCCTTTTGACATGCATCACAAAGAGCACCAGATTTGAACTTAAAGTTTGGTAATCCTCTCACGAGGTTATGCTTGTTTAGCTTTGAAATTAATTTCAAGCACGCATGACCTAGCCTTTTGTGCCAAATCCATCGCTCATCTTCAGTGGACACTAGACATGAGACACTTTGATTTGAGAGGTCCTCCAAGTCAATATTATAGAGTTTGTTTTGCCTTTTTGCAGTGAATAAAAGTGATCCATCATCTTTCTTGACAGTACATATGTTCTTATCAAAAGATATTGCATATCCACTGTCACATAATTGACTTATGCTCAGTAGATTGTGCTTCAAGTCATTTACTAAAATAACATTATCAATGGAGGGAAAAGAATGTTTACCAATTTTACCTATACCAATGATTTTTCCTTTCTGATTTCCTCCAAATGTGACCCAGCCACCATCTTTGGGCTTAAGGTTTTGGAACATAGACCTTTCTCCCGTCATGTGTCGTGAGCAGCCACTGTCCAAGTACCAAGACATCTGTTTTCTTCCTGTTGTTAAGCAAATCTGCAATAGGTATTATCTTATCTTTAGGTGCCCAAACTGACTTGGGTCCTTTCTTGTTAGTTGTCACTGGACGAGTATGCTTAGCATATTTATTGTGTATGCATCTAGAAGTAATATGCCCACTTTTTCCACATACTTTACAAAAGGTGTTGGACGAGCTAGACTTAGCTTTGGTATATTTATTTGGAACTTTTGAAGCTCTTTGCTGTTTAAGTGGTTTTGACTTTTTGTGAGATGCGTCTTGTTTCTCTTTGTCATAACCAAGACCAGATTTATCATAAGGTGAGCTAGAGTACCTTAAAATGAGACTAAGCTTATCTGAGCCACCTACAAAATTTGACAGAGAATCAGTTAGCTATGTTACATCTTGTTTCAGTTTTGAAACTTCATAAGAGACATCTGGTTCACACACTACTTTGTCAGCTAGATTGACATTCACTGGTTTTAGTATGTCGTTTTCATTTTTGAGGTTTTCTTTCTCAGTGCAGACCCTATCATATTCTTTAGACAGTTTAGAAAACTTCTTTTTGAGACTCTTATATTCTCGTGATAGTATAGATGACTCATGCAACAGTTCATCAAAGCATTTTGAAGAGTGGACGGCTCGGAGTCCATTACCTCAGCATCAGTGTATTCACTTTCTGATGCAGTGTCTGTCATGAGACAAATATTTGCCTCTTCCTCTGCTTCATTTTCTTCATCTGAGGAAAACAGATCAAGATCCTCCCATATAGCCATTAAGCCTTTATTTTTTTTGAAGAATTTCTTTTTATCCTTTAGATCAGGACAGTCAGCTTTGAAATTACCAGGTTTCTTGCATTCAAAGCACAAGGGTGGACCTTTTTCCATGGGGTCTGACTTCTCCTTGGAAAACTTTTTGTTGAGTTGCTTCCTTCTGAAATAACCTTTCTTTTTCCACATATGTTGAATCTTCCTGGAGATAAAGGATAATTCATCCTCATCTGATTCTTCATTATCATCAGAAGATTCAGACGCATCAGATGACTCAACAGCTTTGAGAACTTTTGATGAACTTGCTTTCATCGCCTTTAGGGCAATAGATTTTCCTTTTCTGAAATTTTCTTCTGTTGTTTTGGCTTCAACAACTCAAGAGGGGGGTGGATTGAGTTTTATTAAAATATTTCCCTCTTAAAAAACTTTCCACAAAACTTTTCAAATCAGAGTTGCGGCCTCGGGATCTTTTACAAAATCAATGAAGGGTTATATAAAATCTTGAATTGGAAGATGATGAAGATAAGAAAGATTAATTCAGAATAGGTAAGGGTTCAAAACACAATAATAACAAAATACAGAAACTGATTAAGCCTTTAAAGATTAATAACAAGTTATGCAAGTTTCAGATACAAGCATTTACAATCAAGAACGAACTTGCAGGTTTCAATTTCAGTATTAGTTCAGTTTCAACAATCAAGAATGGTTTTGATCAACTCAGTTTTGAACACAGATAACACAGACTTGATTACAATCAGACTCAGGTTTCAATACAGTTTATACAGATCAAGAACAGAAATTATATTGAACTTTAAACATCAAAATCACAGGTTCATGGTCATAAACAGAAAGTAAGGAGTTTGAGTTTAGAGATACCACACAACCAGATTTATCCTGGTTCAGTCACCACCACTGTGACCTACATCCAGTCCCCACTCCACTTGTGGGTTTTCACAAACTAACACAACAAGCTTTAGCCAGGTAGCTTGAAAAACCTTTACACCACAGAACTCATTCACCTCGAGATACCACACTCTTGTGAAGAGCCTCAATGTTCTTCCTTAGGGATACCTCACCCTAATCACTCAGAGAGACTCCCTCTCTCTTTGCAATCAAATAAAACAAAATATTGATTCCTAACTCTCAATAGTCAGATAAACAAATTGAAGCACTTATAAGAACGAAACACTCTTTTCACAATAAGCTCAAGAAAGAAGATGAATGATTTTCACAATTGATTTCTCAAATTTATTTCGTGTAATTCTGATATGTTTCTTATTGTTCGTATCTTTAATCCTTCTTTATATAGAAAAAAAGTTATAGTTGTTGGGATCAATCAAAACCGATTTGGGTTTGATAACAGAATCTGTTTTCTTGATTCTGGTTCTTGAAATAAGATTCTTCATCAGTTTTTATAGCATTCGCGTCCATCTTAAAAATAAGCACGTCCATCATGCCACGTCATTGGACGGAGCTTCTCATTGAGGACTTAGCAAGTCCAAAGAACGTAATCCGAGTGGACGAGCTCCATATGCCACTTTAGTAGACGAGCGCTTCTGTTACTTTAGTGGACAAGCACTTCTGTCACTTTAGTGGACGAGCGCTTGTATCACTTTAGTGTACGAGCGTTTCTATTACTTGTGTTAGACGAGCGCTTGTATCACTTTAGTGTACGAGCGTTTCTATTACTTGTGTTAGACGAGTGCTTCAATCACTTGTGTTGGATGAGCGCTTCAATCACTTGTGTTGGACGAGCGCTTCTATCACTTGTGTTGGACGAGCGCTTCTATTACTTGTGTTGGACGTGTGCTTCTATTACTTCAGTGTTGGACGTGTGCTTCTATTACTTTAGTGTTGGACGAGCGCTTCTATTACTTGTGTTGGACGAGCGCTTCTTATGTAATCTTATTTCCAAAAAATCATTTTCATTAACAAAAACTTATTCATTTTAATGCAGGTTATGAAAATTGATTTTCTTCATGCATCTTTTTAATTGAACTATTTTGTGACTAAGAGATTTCTTTCTCTTACATTTCATCTAAGACTTAAATCTAATTTCTCCTTTAAGCTCGTGTCTTTGATCTTTGATTCATCCATGTAGCTCTTTTGATTTCTTCAAGTTCTTCCTTGAATATTCTCCTTTAGTTGCTCACTGAACTTGTTGATCACTGCTTCATACATGTCTTTGCAATTTAACACTAAAACACTTGCACACACATTAATTGTATTTGTTATATATCAAAATATCTAAGTCATTGAGTCTTACAATCTCCCCCTTTTTGATTATGACAATCTTTTAACAAATTATAAGATCAGAGTATAAGTGTAGTAGACTCTAAGTGTTTTTGACAGGTTTATATCATGGTATCAGAGCAGAAGTATATCAGAGCAAAAAAATATTATCATATCAGAATTTGATTTACCTTGATTTACTCCCCATTAATCATGTAAGCTTATAAGCTCTCCCTCAATATATGCATGTATAATTTGTTATTATCCCCTTTCTCTATATCATACTTTTTCCTCCCCCTTTTGGCATTATCAAAAAGGTAAAGAAAAGAAACATTCAAAGCAATAGAGAAGGTAAGCATTTAAACATTCAAACATAGCATATAAAATTGTTCATGATAGAGGGATAGGTGCAGGGAAATGAAAGTCCACTCCTGGGTTATCTTTGAGTTTATCAATGTCCTTTTTTCTGCCCTTTATATCCTTTCATTCACTTCAGTAATTGCAGCCATTTCAATTTCATGATTTTTCCCTTAAAAAACTAAGTTCTTTTTCCTCCCCCTTTTTGATTTTCTTTTGTTTCTTGAGAGATTAGATATAGGATTGATCAATTATGCCCAATTCTATTCTAATGAAAAAGAAGTTTTCCTTGTTCAAGGGCTTGGTAAAAATATCAGCAAGTTGTTTAGTTGTATCAACATATTCAATCTCAATTTCTCTACTTTGAATATGATCTCTAATGAAATGATGTCTGATTTCTATGTGTTTAGTTCTAGAGTGCATTATGGGATTCTTAGTTAGGTTAATTGCACTTGTATTGTCACATCTAATAGGAACTTGGTTTAGTTGCACACCATAATCAACTAATTATTGTTTCATCCATAAAACCCGTGTACAACAACTACCAGCAGCTACATATTCAGCCTCTGCAGTGGATAAAGCCACACTGTATTGTTTCTTACTGAACCATGATACTAATGAGTTTCCTAGTAAATGGCAAGTTCCACTAGTACTCTTTCTATCTAGTTTACAACCAGCAAAATCAAAGTCCGAATAGAGAATTAAAGTACATGTAGCTCCCTTGGGATACCATACTCCCATGTCTTTTGTTCCTAACAGATACTTAATTATCCTTTTAACTGCTGTTAAGTATGATTCTTTTGGATTTGCTTGATACATAGCACACATGCATACACTAAACATGATATCTGGCCTACTAACAGTAAGATAAAGTAGTGAGCCTATCATACCTCTGAATTTAGAAACATCAACAGGTTTACCTTGCTCATCCTTGTTCCGATAACAGGAGGTACTCATTGGAGTAGCCATCTCCTTAGCATTTTCCATGCCAAACTTCTTGATCAACTCATTGCAGTACTTGGTTTTGCTAACAAAGATTCCATTTTTAGTTTGCTTTATTTGCAGTCCAAGGAAAAAGTTCAGCTCACCCATCATTGACATTTCGAACTCACTCTGCGTAAGACTTGCAAACTCAGTGCACAGCTGCTCATTAGTGGCACAAAAATTATATCATCCATATATATTTGTACAAGTAAAGTGTTGTGTGTCTTTTTCTTAGTGAACAAAGTTGTGTCAACTTTACCTCTTTTAAATCCTTTTTCAATGAGAAAATTACTTAACCTTTCATACCAAGCTCTAAGAGCTTGCTTTAAGCCATATAGTGCTTTAGACAATTTATAAACATGGTTAGGTAATTCATTATTCTCAAAACCAGGTGGTTGACCAACATACACTTACTCTTGTGTAAATCCATTTAAGAAATCACTCTTAACATCCATTTGATATAATTTAAATCCTATTATGCAAGCATAAGCAAGTAGCATTCTTATAGCTTCTAATCTTGCTACTGGTGCATATGTTTCATCATAATCGATGCCTTCTTCTTGGTTATACCCTTTGGCTACCAATCTAGCCATGTTTCTTACAATTATACCATTTTCATCTAGTTTAGTCCTAAAAACCCATTTTGTACCTA
The DNA here is from genome assembly GCA_030762895.1 of Sophora flavescens. NCBI lineage: Eukaryota > Viridiplantae > Streptophyta > Magnoliopsida > Fabales > Fabaceae > Sophora > Sophora flavescens. The sequence continues at coordinate 130,562,477 of CM061070.1, read as the reverse complement.
TTACGTGACAGTTCTTGGGTTTAGGTACTAGTTTCCAAACTTGGTTTCTTTCAAACTGGTTTAACTCAACTTGTATAGCCATCATCCAGTATTCATCAATTATAGCATCATCTGTGTTCTTAGGTTCTACTTGAGACACAAATGCCATATGATTACAAGCATTTCTAAGAGATTGTCTAGTAGTTAACCCCTTTGTAATTTCACCAATGATGTTATCAATTGAATGATTTCTGGAAGTCCTCTATTCCTTTGGTAGGTCAGGCTGTTGTTTTGTTTGCTCCTGCTGCAATAATTCATTCTTTAAGCTTTCATCTTCTTCATTGTCCTGTTTCTCTTCCAGGAGAGTTTTCTCAATTGAATCTGCAAGATCATCAATAACAGAATCCTTTCCCAACCTTTTGGGGTTAGACTCATCAAATGTCACATGCACGGATTCTTCAATAGTTTGTGTTCTCTTATTATATATTCTAAATTATTTACTAGATAGAGAGTAACCTAGGAAAATTCCTTCATCAGCCTTTGCATCAAATTTTCCAAGATTGTTCTTTCCATTGTTAAGAACAAAGCATTTGCAACCAAAAACATGAAAATGTGCTATATTTGGTTTTCTTCCTTTGTAAAGCTCATAAGGGGTTTTCTTTAAGATTGGTCTTATCAAGACTCTATTTAGCACATAGCAGGCTATATTGACAGCATCTGCCTATAAATGTTTTGGCAAGCTAGAGTCGTTCAACATAGTTCTTGCTATCTCCTCTAATGATCTATTCTTTCTTTCCACTACTCCATTTTGTTGTGGAGTTCTAGGAGCAAAAAAAATATGTTGAATGCCATGCTCATTAAAAAGTTTTCAAACACTTCATTTTGAAATTCTCCCCCATGATCACTTCTTATAGAAACAATTTTCATGTCCTTTTCATTTTGCACAATTTTTGCCATTTTCTTAAATGTAGCAAATGTATCACTCTTATGAGATAGAAAATATGTCATGTATATCTAGAATAATCATCTACTATTACAAATGCATATGAGTTACCACCAAAGCTTTTGGTTGTAGATGGACCAAATAAATCCATGTGTAAAAGTTGCAAGGGTCTAATTGTTGAAACAATGTTCTTTGGTTTAAAAGAGACCTTAACTTGCTTTCCTTTTTGACATGCATCACATAGTCCATCTTTTACAAATTTTAGTTTACGCAAGCCAACTATAAGATCTTTATGAATCAGTTTATTCAAGTGGTTCATGTGAATGTGTGTAATTCTTCTATGCCAAAGCCAATTCTCTTCTTCTTTTGAAATAAGACAGCATGCAGTATTTGAAGAGATATTATCTAAATCAAGTATATAGATGTTATCTGTCCTATGTCCAATTAATTTCAAATTTTCATCATGTTGATTTTCTATTAAGCAACTATTGGAATTGAATTTTACCTTGAAGCCTTTGTCACATAGTTGACTGATACTTAATAGGTTGTGTTTCAATCCCTCAACATATAGTACATCCTCGATGATTGTTGTTGAGTCACTTCCGATGTTGCTAATGCCAAGTATTCTCCCTTTATTGTTGTCTCCATAGGTAACACTACCACTTGACTTAGGGGTAAATGAAATGAACTTTGTTTTATCTCCAGTCATGTGCTTGGAATAGCCACTATCAAGATACCATTTCACATTCTTGGCTTTCCAACACACCTACAAAACAGAATCATGTTTGTGTTTTAGGTACCCAAATCTGTTTGGGTCCTTTTGAGTTAGTTGCAGCAATAGTTCCTTTAGGAACCCATATATACTTAGCTTTATTGTATGCTGATTTTCTGTATTGACATGTAGAAGCTGTGTGACCTTTTCTAGCACAAAATTACATTTAACAAATTGTGTGTTTAATGTCTTAGGTGCAGCAAAATTACTTGAAAGATTTCTCATTTATCTTAGGTTTATAGCCAATTCCAGCCTTATCATAAACACATTTTTGCTGTCCTAACAATGCATCCAAGTTATCTCTCCCATTTGTGAATCTTGCTAGGTCATTTTTCAGTTTTTCAACTTCTTTAGTCAATGTACAACACTTAGAACAATTAGAGCATATAGGTGGTTCCAAAACAATAGCCAATCTTTCTTTTAAAGCATAATTTATTTTAATTCATCTACGTCTTTGTTTAAAACAAAAGTTTTCTCCTCTAAGCATGTGATGGTTTTCTTAGACTTAGTTAGAAATCTAGCAAGTCTAATGGATTCTTTATGAAGTTCTTCAAAAGCATTTTGCAATTCATCATAAGAAGGTTGATAATTAGAACCTACTTCATTTTCTGAATCACTATGATTGCTGGCCATCAAGCACAATTTTGCCTCCTCATATTCAGATTCTTCAGTTGATTCCAGATCATTGTCATCCCAAGCAATGTAGGCCTTTCTTGGATTTCTCCACTTATTGTCCTTTGAGTTAAACTTTTCTGTTTTGTCCTTCTTTTGCAGTTTTGGATAGTCAAGCTTCATGTGACCAATCTTTGCACATTCATAGCATGTGATGTTGTTGGAAGAGTTGTCACCTTTGCTGAAATTTCTTTTAGGAAAAGTGGATGGCTTTATTTTGAAGTTGTCTTTCTTCTTTAGGAAGTTCTTGAATTTTCTAACTAGCATTCCCATCTCTTCTTCAAATTCTGCCTCTTGTGCTGAATCATCGTCATCACTATCTTCTACTTCTCTGACTTGTGATTTCAGAGCCAATCCCTTCTTTCTTTTATCAGTTTCTTCACTCTCATTCGGTCTGTTCAACTCCAATTCATGTTCTTTCAATTTTCCAATCAATACAACAATGGTCATTGATGAAAGGTCTTTAGATTCTGAGATTGCAGTGACTTTAGGTTGTCATTCCCTGCTCAAGCATCTCATTACTTTGTTAATTTGATCCTCATTTGATATAGCTTTTCCAAGACCAGCCAATTGATTTACAATGTGTGTGAATCTCTTTTGCATTTCAATCATAGGTTCTCCTCGATTCATTCTGAACAGCTCATACTCATGTGTGAGGGTGTTCATTCTTGCTCTTTTGACGTCTGTGGTTCCTTCATGTGTTACTTGCAATGTATACCACATCTCCTTTGTTGATTTGCAATTTGAAACCCTGAAAAACTCATCACGGCTTAAAGAAGATGTTATAATATTCTTAGCACATGCATTATATTGAACTCTTTTCTTATCATCCTCATTCCATTCAGCTTTAGGCTTATTTCTTAGAGCGCCATTAGCATCTACAGTAGAGGGGACAAATGGTCCATTTTCTATTGCATTCCATATGTCAACACCTGCTGCCTAAAGAAAGATTACCATTCTTTCATTCCAATTGATATACTCAGATCCATTGAAGGCATGAGGGCGTGCAAGGGAAGCCCCTTCATTCAGACAGTCATTGGAAGCCATACTCTTATAGCTGTTAAGCCAAACTTAAGAGTTTAGCTCTGATGCCAATTGTTGTTTTGGCTTCAACGACTCAAGAGGGGGGTGAATTGAGTTTTCTTAAAATATTTCCTTCTTATAAAACTTTTCACAAAACTTTTCAAATCAGAGTTGCGGCCTCATGTTCTTTTACAAAATCAATGAAGGGTTTATATAAAATCTTGAATTGGAAGATGATGAAGATAAGAAAGATTAATTCAGAAATTAATTCAGAATAGGTTCGGGTTCAAAACTCAATAATAACAAAATACATAAACTGATTAAGCCTTTAAAGTTTAATAACAAGTTATGAAAGTTTCAGATACAAGCATTTACAATCAAGAACGAACCTGCAGGTTTCAGTTTCGGTATTAGTTCAGTTTCAAAAATCAAGAATGGTTTTGATCAACTCAGTTTTGAACGCAGATAACACAGACTTGATTACAATTAGACTCAGGTTTCAATACAGTTTATACAGATCAAGAACAGAAATTATATTGAACTTTAAACATTAAAATCACAGGTTCATGATCATAAATAGAAAGTAAGGAGTTTGAGTTTAGAGATACCACACAACCAGATTTATCCTGGTTCAGTCACCACCACTGTGACCTACATCCAGTACCCACTCCACCTGTGGGTTTTCACACACTAACACAACAAGCTTTAGCCAGGTAGCTTGAAAAACCTTTACACCACAGAGCACTCCTTCACCTCGAGATACCACACTCTTGTGAAGAGCATCAATGTTCTTCCTTAGGGATACCTCACCCTAAACACTCAGAGAGACTCCCTCTCTCTTTACAATCAAATAAAACAAAAAATTGATTCCAAACTCTCAATAGTCAGATAAACAAATTGAAGCACTTATGAGAACGAAACACACTTTTCACAATAAGCTCAAGAAAGAAGATGAATGATTTTCACAATTTATTTCTCAAATTTATTTCGTGTAATTCTGATATGTTTCTTGTTGTCTGTAAAAAGTGTTCCTTTAATCCTTCTTTATATAGAAAACAAGTTATAGTCGTTGGGATCAATCAAAACCGATTTGGGTTTGATAACAGAATCTATTTTCTTGATTCTGGTTCTTGAAATAAGATTCTTCATCTGTTTTTATAGCATTCGCGTCCATTTTTAAAATAAGCACGTCCATCTTGCCATGTCATTGGACGGAGCTTCTCATTAAGGACTTAGCAAGTCCAAAGAACGTAATCCTAGTAGACGAGCTCCATATGCCACTTTAGTGGACGAGCGCTTCTGTTACTTTAGTGGACAAGCATTTCTGTCACTTTAGTGGAAGAGCACTTGTACCACTTTAGTGGACGAGCGCTTCTATTACTTATGTTGGACGAGCGCTTCAATCACTTGTGTTGGACGTGCGCTTCTATCACTTGTGTTGGACGAGCGCTTCAATCACTTGTGTTGGACGAGCGCTTCTATTACTTGTGTTGGACGTGCGCTTCTATTACTTCAGTGTTGGATGTGTGCTTCTATTACTTCAGTGTTGGACGAGCGCTTCTATTACTTGTGTTGGGCGAGCGCTTCTTATGTAGTCTTATTTCCAAAAAATCATTTTCATTAACAAAAACTTATTCTTTTTAATGCAGGTTATGAAAATTGATTTTCTTCATGCATCTTTTTAATTGAGCTATTTTGTGACTAAGAGATTTCTTTCTCTTACATTTCATCTAAGACTTAAATCTAATTTCTCCTTTAAGCTCTTGTCTTTGCTATTTGATTCCTCCATGTAGCTCTTTTGATTTCTTCAAGTTCTTCCTTGAATATTCTCCTTTAGTTGTTCACTGAACTTGTTGATCACTGCTTGATACCTGTCTTTGCAATTTAACACTAAAACACTTGCACACACATTAATCGTATTCGTCATATATCAAAATCTCTAAGTCATTGAGTCTTACATCTTCTTCATTAAGTTCAATTTCATGAACCTTGAGAGATCTAAGAAACTCTTCCAGAGAGAGTGATCAGCCGCTGGCTCATCTAGTTTTATGGCTAGTATGACAAGGGTTTTGTGCTAATTTTATCTCATTTTCACCCAAATTAGACTTGATTGTCTTTAAGCAGCATTTTGAGTCTCTAAAGTATTTTTAAGTTAATTTAGTTGATTTAGAATCAAATAAAGCACTTATGCTATTTCTTGTTTTCAGGTTAATAAAGTGAAATAATTCTGGGTCCTTCGCCCCGCGAGAAGGCATTCGTCTCACGAACCTGAAGCGTGACTGTTCCAGAAATTGCAAACCATTCTGTCTCGCCCCGCGAATCCATTCCTCGCCTCGCGAGACTGAAGACCAGAAGCCATGACTTTTCTATTCCTCGCCACGCGAGCCGTACTTCGCCTCGCGAGAAGACCAAACGTTGCAGATATTCGCGTCGCGAGACAGCGTTCGCCTCGCGAGCTCGTGCAGAACTCACATATATAAATTGCTGTTCTATGACAGATTGAAGGAGTTTTTTTAGTTTTAGTCAGTAGTAGTTTATCTTCTTTTCTTTTAGAATAGGACTGCTACGAATTTAGGTTTACAGTTTTGTTTTTCCTTTGTAATGGAGAACTAGTCTCCTTGATTAATCTACTGTGATCGGTTTCCATTATCACTTGAGGTTCTGTAATTCCTGTTTTATTTGCTTTTCTCTTTTCAATGCTATGCAATATGTTTCTGTTTGCTTAATTCAGGAGTGTATAGTGTTGTGTTGATTTATTTAGGTGATGTTATGTTCCTATATTTAATCGCGTTTGCTTAATTCGCGTGTGTTCAATTCGTGTTCACTTAGTTCACGAAGGGCTTAACCCCGTTTGCTTAATTCGGGAATAGGAACATATATCTGTAGTAGTGATTTCGCTTGTTAATTGTTGCTACAACCGAAAGGGGATTAGAATCTGCTTAGGGCTTGGAATTTACATGAACCGATGATAGTTGGGAGACCGAGAACAGTAGGTTAACCGCTTTAGTTTATTTGTTAATCTCTTAAACTGATCTGTTTTTATCGCTCTGTTTTTACTTTGTTTTCAATTTGAATTTCAATCCAAAACCCCCTAATTCTGACTTTTTCTGTTAATAATAATCCTAAGAGTCCTTGTGAGACGATACTCGAGTTGTCGCTCCCTATCTACATATTTTTGTAAATCGCTCGCTTTTTGGCGCGTGCGCGACAGTGCGACCAAAAATTGACGCCGTTGCCGGGGACTCTTGTTTGTTATTAACAGAAAATTACAAATATATATATATATATATATATATAAATAAATAAATAAATAAAAGTATCTATTTGCTGAATTAGTTTTGGTTGCTTTGTCTGGTTATGAATCTTAGTACTACTATGGATAATTTCCTGTTTGGTGATATGCCTAATGTTGATTATAAGCCACCACCATGCATGTATTATCCTGATTTTAGTAAACCACCACCATGCATAAATTATCCTAATTTTGCTGGAAGTTATGAGTTTAGCAGTGGTTTTGACATGATTGGTGTGAATGAGGTCCGTAGCTCTTCTTCCACCCAGGCCCTTGAGAATAGAATTGATGAGCTCACTTCTTTGGTGACGCAATTGTTAATGGATAAGGTTCAGCAGGAAGGGTTGTGTGGCATGTGCGGCTCTCCTGAGCACCTGTTTGAGGCATGCCCCATTCTGACAGAAGTTACTGATTTGCCTCGAGCTTATGTAGTCCATCCTTACAATCAAGGCAATGAGCTTGAGGATGATGAAGAACCTTTGGAATTAGATGCATGTGTTGAAAGTGATGGGGTGGATGAACTGTGTGCTGAATTTCCAGATGTTCTAGCCTTTACTAATTCAGTTTCTTGTACTACATGTACTGACTGTACTGACACTAACCCGTGTCTTGTTTGTGCTGAGTTTCTTGATTCTATTTTGCAGGGTGATAGTGATAGTGAAGCTGTCTGTTCAGCCAAAGTTCTTGACATCATGGCTACTCCAAATATACCATCCATTGATCAGCCACCCTCCTTAAAGCTCAAGCCACTTCCTGGGAATTTGAAGTATGCTTACTTGGAGAGGAATGAAGATCGTGCAGAAGACGAAGCAGCACCGGAGACCCCAGCTACCTGTTTGTCACCTCCCCCTGTGGAACAACCGGTGATGGAGTTCAAGCCTCTGCCAGAGAGACTGGATTCTGCACCATGGCCAGTCCAAGAGGTTGAACCCCGATTTTATTGGGAGGACTTTATTGAGAAAGAGGTCATCTCTGACCCAAGAGGGAGTGAGAAGTCCGCCGCACTTGGCGGAGTCACCGTAACTGTTAAGCACTCACCTCCATATCAAGGCTGCAAGTTAGGTGACCATGGAACAAGCTTCCGTCCCTTGTCTATCACGTGGGCATTATGCTGTAGGCCATGGGATCCGGGAGGATCATACTGCAATTTGGGCATTCCGTGGCCGCTGTATCACAGACAGTGGGATCCTGGTGGAACCGCCTCTGAATGAGTTTTCTTAACCCTTTCTCTTTAGTTTACTTTCATTTTCTTGTTAGTTTCTGCTTTGCTTTGTTTTCGTTTAGCTCCTGAATAATTTGAGAAGCTCAGGAGTTGTGTTGAGTCTTGTGTCGGCTAGCTTGCTGGATTTTAATTGATTTTGCATAGATGGATTGCATGTTATGTGTTGACTGTTTCCCCCCTAGTTTTGAAATTTGAAAATTGATCCCCATGTGATTGAAAACTGAACTTTGAGATATTTTGTTGTGATGGCATGATTTATGATAAGTTTGGGGTGAAGGGAAGCACACACTAGGGATAGAATCTCTGTCAAACAATTTGCATGAATGTCCAGGTGAGGATTTGACTCACTTTTAAGTTGCACTTTCCTGAATTTACTTGAATCTCTTTATGGTTTGCATGTTTATGTGTTTGCTTCAGATGATTTAGGCATTTTCTTTGTAAATAACTACTTAGCCTAAAATTGAACCAGTCCCTAATGCATGTTTTCTAGTTAGCCCCATTGAGCCTAATTAGCCTGTTAATTCTTGATAACCTAATGTTATGAGCCCAAAATCTGGAAAACCATGTTAACCCGATCTTAGGATTAGGAGAGCATGGGAGCTTAGCAAGAGAATGGTTGCAAGAAACTAAGTTTGGGGTGGCTACAAGGATATGATGTGTTGTTTGGGATAGAAAAAAATATATACAATAAAAAGGTTGGAGCCAAAGGCCAAAAGAAAAAAAAAAGAGAAAAGCAGAAAAAAGAAAAGTGTAAAAATGATAAAAATAAAAGTATTAGAAGAAATGGTTGTAGTCACCCAAAGCAAAATGAAAAATGAAAAAAGGAACTTGAGTGGAAATTCAAAGTGTAAAAAGCTCATGCTCTCTTAGTTCCTAGGGTCTTCAACCTAGTACCCTTGTATATCCTACCCTTAGCCAGGCCCCATTACAACCATAAAAGACCTTTTGATGTTGCATGCATGTTTTCTGTGGGAACCATTTTGAGATGAAAATCAAATTCACGGGAAGTGCTCTGGAAGGTGAATGAGTGAATTGTTGATTGCCTGACAAAAACTGAGCGTTTGAGTGAACACTAAACTCCCTTGTGAGGAAGGCAGTTGTTTGAATTTGGTGATCTCCCTCTTGTGTGTAACTTGGATCCCCTGCTTAGATTAATGATTGTTTGAATGATGAAATTCTCAATGTTAAAGTAGATGAATGTGGGGATTGCTTTGTTTGAAAAGGGGGAACATTGAAGGAAAAATTGTTTTGTTGATGTATTGCTTGAAATCTGTGCAAAGTTGATTGAATCTTTTAAGCTTGCCATGTCTTGAGTCTTTTTAAGTTTTTGAGTTTTAGTTTGCTTGGGGACAAGCAAAGTTTAAGTTTGGGGTATTTTGATCAGCCGCTGGCTCATCTAGTTTTATGGCTAGTATGATCAGGGTTTTGTGCTAATTTTATCTCATTTTCACCCAAATTAGACTTGATTGTCTTTAAGCAGCATTTTCAGTCTCTAAAGTATTTTTAAGTTAATTTAGTTGATTTAGAATCAAATAAAGCACTTATGCTATTTCTTGTTTTCAGGTTAATAAAGTGAAATAATTCTGGGTCCTTCGCCCCGCGAGAAGGCATTCGCCTCTCGAACCTGAAGCGTGACTGTTCCAGAAATTGCAAACCATTCTGTCTCGCCCCACGAATCCATTCCTCGCCTCGCGAGACTGAAGACCAGAAGCCATGACTTTTCCATTCCTCGCCACGCGAGCCGTACTTCGCCTCACGAGAAGACCAAACGTTGCAGATATTCGCGTCGCGAGACAGCGTTCGCCTCGCGAGCTCGCGCAGAACTCACAGATATAAATTGTTGTTCTATGACAGATTGAAGGAGTTTTTTTAGTTTTAGTCAGTAGTAGTTTATCTTCTTTTCTTTTAGAATAGGACTGCTACGAATTTAGGTTTACAGTTTTGTTTTTCCTTTGTAATGGAGAACTAGTCTCCTTGATTAATCTACTGTGATTGGTTTCCATTATCACTTGAGGTTCTGTAATTCCTGTTTTATTTGCTTTTCTCTTTTCAATGCTATGCTATATGTTTCTGTTTGCTTAATTCAGGAGTGTATAGTGTTGTGTTGATTTATTTCGGTGATTTTATGTACCTATATTTAATCGCGTTTGCTTAATTCGCGTGTGTTCAATTCGTGTTCGCTTAGTTCACGAAGGGCTTAACCCCGTTTGCTTAATTCGGGAATAGGAACATATATCTGTAGTAGTGATTTCGCTTGTTAATTGTTGCTACAACCGAAAGGGGATTAGAATCTGCTTAGGGCTTGGAATTTACATGAACCGATGATAGTTGGGAGACCGAGAACAGTAGGTTAATCGCTTTAGTTTATTTGTTAATCTCTTAAACTGATCTGTTTTTATCGCTCTGTTTTTACTTTGTTTTCAATTTGAATTTCAATCCAAAACCCCCCAATTCTGACTTTTTCTGTTAATAATAATCCTAAGAGTCCTTGTGAGACGATACTCGAGTTGTCGCTCCCTATCTACATATTTTTGTAAATCGCTCGCTTTTTGGCGCGTGCGCGAGAGCGCGACTAGAGAGTGTATTCAGGTTTTTGGCTTCCTGAATAGCAATAACTTTGGGTCTCCATTGCTTGGATAGACTTCTAAGGATTTTTCTGACATGATCTCTATTTTCATAAATTTTTCCAAGAGATCTGAGACTGTTGGTGATGGTTTGGAATCTTCCAAACATTTGGTCTATTGTTTCATGTTCACCCATCTTGAACAGCTCATACTGATGAACCAGCTTGCTGATATTTGATTGATTAACTTGTGAGGAACCCTCATGAGCTAGGACAAGAGTATCCCAGATTTCTTTAGCAATAATGCAGCTGTGAACTTTGTCATGTTCAGATCTGGTGATGGCACACATTAAATAATGCTTAGCTTTAAGATTGAGTTGATGCTTTGCCTTTTGATCTGCTGTCCAGTCTGCTCTAGCAACAGCAGCTCCATTTTCATTTCTAGGTTCGGTATAACCAGTTTCTTTGAGCTCCCAAATGTCTAGACTTTGTGCATCCAAAAAGGCCATCATCCTCTTCTTCCAGTAGTCATAATCAGAACCATCAAAGAGAGGAGGTATGTTGCTAGCCTGTGCTTCTGCATCCGTGGTTGTTGGATCGTACTCCCTCAGCACTTGTTAGATGCTCAACCCTTTCGAGGCTGAGGTCTGATACCAACTGAAGTTGACACAGGCAAACACAAGAAAGGGGGTTGAATTGTGTTTGTTAATAATTTTTTAAAACAATCTTTAAAACAATTTTGGCACTCAAGGAGATTGGAAACAGAAGAAAGCACAAAGACAAAGATCCTTTTTAAAAGACTTTAACAAAAGCAATATCAAAACCCCACAGTTAGTATAAGCAAATAAAACTGAAGAGTTTAGAGATAGAAGATTCACGCAAGAGATTTTATCCTGGTTCACTCTCTTCCAACCAAGAGCTACGTCCAGTCCTTTCGACTTGAAGGATTTATCCATTATTTCTCCAAATAGATTATAACCAAGTATTCAACACCTCTCCAGGCTACAAGTATTTCTTTCTTACCCAGCCTCTTCAGGCTCTAACTCTAACAAAGAGATTTAATGTTTAATCTTCTTAACTCACTATGTGTGAGGATATGACAGTTTAAGATAAGTTAAATATTACAACAATATTCAAACTAAAGAATACAGACTCTTGCTTTTGAAAGAATATTAGAATGAGTGATTATCGATTGGCAAAAGTTATTCTTCAGAACTTGAGGTGTTCTATTTACAGTGACCTTCTTCTTTACTTGTATTTCTTCAACGGTTACTTTGAATAATCCCGTTTAGAGATAGCATTTAATGCATGATATCCGTTGTGACTGATAGCTTGATTGTGGCAATGTTGAATAGTACTATTAGTTATCGAGGTAGCATGAAATTGGGGGGTCACTCCTATGAGTATTGCAGCTTGAGCACTTGTTGTTCCTCTTTTGTGTATAACCCAACTTTTTCATCCAAAAAGTTGTTATCGTACAGATCGTTTTGCAGTATCTTTTTGTACGATTCTGTTTTTTGCATTTCTTGATTGTACTATGTTTCTTTTACAACAAGGTGAAACATTAAAGCAGATAAAACAAAAGTGAGGAAAAAATATTCAAATGAAATAAATATCAATCATTTGAAATAAATTCAAGAGATTCGGATTGCATTTAATTCATTTCAAGGATGGAGCTCGTCTAAAAAGAAACTCCGTCTACTTAGTTATATGAGAGTCTAAGTTGTTCTATATTTTACTTAGCTTGTCTGATGACGTGGCATATCCTCTTGTCTATCCCTAAATGAGTTATAAAGATCTCCGTCTGGTGACGTGGCGGTTAGAGCTCGTCTACTATATTACTTTATTTTTCAGTTCATTTACTTCTACTAATTACTTCCGTCTGTTTACGTGGCAAGATGGACGCGCTCATTATCAAGTCTTTGGACTTGTTGTATCTAACAAGTTATTTTGGTGTTCATCTAGCAAACACTTAGAGCCTCGTATACTTAAGAAAACCAGTCTACTTAATTAAATAACTAAGTAACTTTACCAAAATATTTGAGCAGCCCGTCTACAGGGGCGGACGCGTATTTTTCAATTAGAACTTATCCCATGTTTCTTTTACTTATATGTAAATATTCCTGCATAACTGAAATCACATGTTAGATCTCAACTAACACTTTGACAAACAAATCTAATCCTTTTGTTAGCATCAAAACTTAGAGATTGTTAAATCCAAAACCACTTTGGTTTCAACATCATCCGTTGTGTTTGTTTTACTCCCACAATTTTTGTAACAAGTCTCCTCCATCTTTTTCTTTACCTACTACCTTTGAGTTTCTTTTGGATAAACTTCAAGTCACTTCTAAAGAAACTAAAGAAATTCAAAGGCTTGTGGTAATCTCTAATGATGCTATCTTGGTACATAGAAAAACACAAGAAAATCTTCTTGAAAAATTAAAATGTGTTTTGTTATTACTTATGAAAGAAAAACATTTTGCTAATCTTTAAAAAAATACTTTTTGCACCACCAAAGTGGAATTTATGGGCTATGTTGAAAGTGCTAAAAGTGTACATATTAATAAGGTTAAAAGAGAGGTAAAGGATGCTTTCTTAGTAGGGCAACCAATAAATGATTTTAAAACTAATGATGTTTGCTTGTCTACTAATACTTATACTTTACCTATGTGCATTAAATCTACTTTGAAAATAAAAACATTGAAACTAATGCACATCCATCAAGGTTCCTATTCATTGAGAGAACTACAACACAAATTCAATAACTTTCCACATGTTTCTCTCAATAGTGGACAACCATTATCAAACAACCGTGAAGGGATTACACCTTGTGGAAAATATTTGAAAGGGTTGTTCACAAAACTTGTTTTCAAAATGGTGGTTTTTGACCTGGGAGGATGGGTTGAAAATTACAACGATAATAAGGGAGTCTCCTTCCCAAAATTTTTTTTTAGGATCTTTATAACAGAGTAAACCTAAACATCTTCTCTTTAATGTAGGATTAAAATTCGGGACGAATTTTCTTCAAGAAGGAGGGGATGATGTGATCCTAGGAAGCACAACCTTAATGGGTCAATGAGGGTAAATCAACTTTGAAGCAAATCCAAATCAAACCTGATTCACTATTTTGGCTGTTTCTTGAGTTGTAGATGTCTGATTGAAGTGATCTTAGATGCGTTGGAAAGCTTAGCAGATTATCTACAAATCTTATTTTTGACTTAAGATCTGATTCAGTGTCTATCATGACTAAAATTGGGCTACAAGTTTAGTACAAAATTCTGTACCGGTTTTGATTTAGTTAGTGATGTGATCAAGATATAGATCACTAGAATTTTAGGATCTTTCTTTGATTTCAATTGATAAAAATTCAAGATCAAACACAAACAAGAACAATAGAATAAACTTGACCTTCAAGTGAAGAATCAAGAGAAACAAAAAGAGTAGGAGAGAATAACAATTGATATATGAACTAGAAAGTAAATTGCAAGAAGTAAATGACTTGAATTAAAGAGCAAGAATTAAAGAAAAAAAATACAAAATGGAAGAGGTAGAGAAGAAAGAGAATGGTGCCACAAAGTCATTCTTCTTGGAGAAGAAGATTGAATTTGATAAGTCAAGGAAGATTCATCACATGAATATGGAAGTTCAAGATAAGAATCAATGGTTTAACTCATGAACCAAGAAGAGGATACTCTCAACTCTCTCTAGCAATCTCAAGTACGAGAAAACTCAAATGTATTCAAACTTATAAAATGATTTACATGAAGCCTATTTATAGGCTCATCCTACTTAAGGTGCAAGCTAGTCTAACTTGAAGTGCAAGTTACTCTTACTTAAGGTGCAAGTTAGTCTAATTGGGCTATAAGTTTAGCACGAAATTCTGTAGGGGTTTTGATTTAGTTAGGCTTGTAATTGGGCTTAAGAGTGTTCCAAGCCCATTAGGACTTAGAGAGGTGCACTTCAAGTTATACTAACTTGCACCTTAAGTAAGAGTAACTTGCACTTCAAGTTAGACTTGCTTGCACCTTAAGTAGGATGAGCCTATAAATAGGCTTCATGTAAATCATTTTACAACTTTGAATACATTTGAGTTTTCTCACACTTGATATTGCTAGAGAGAGTTGAGAGTCTCATCTTCTTGGTTCTTGAGTTGAATCATTGATTCTTATATTGAATTTCCATATTCAAGTGGTGAATCTTCTTTGGCTTATCAAATTCAATCTTCTTCTCTAAGAAGAATGACTTTGTGGCGCCATTCTCCTTCTTCTCTACCTCTTCCATTTTCTATTTTGTTCATTAATTCTTGCTCTTTAATTCGTGTCATTTACTTCTTGTAATTTACTTTCTAGGTCATTTGTGATTTCACATCATAATTCTTGTACATTTCTGCATGCATTTTCATATAGTTTAGGAATATTTAAATTGATTTTTATTAGTTTTTACCTTGGAACGGGTGAAGCGGTTTCTTGGTGTTGTTTTGCAGGAATTTAAGGAAAAATGCTCAAGATTGACCATGATGGAGCTTGGATGAAGATAGAGCTTGAAAAGTGAAGAAATTGAGCCAAGCAGAGCCCATCACGGCCTGGCCGTGATGACCATCACGGTCGTGATCGAGCAACAATTGAGAAGAAAGAAGGCAAAAGTCAGAAGCTGTCACGGCCTAACCGTGATGCACATCACGGCCGTGACATATACCCTCACCAGGTAGAACTGATCACGGCCTAGCCGTGACACCCATCACGGCCGTGACAGACCAGCTGAGACAGGCAGAGCCCATCACGGCCTGGCCGTGATTACCATCACGGCCGTGATGCTCCAAAATTTGAAAGCACGCCAAGGCAGAACACGTCACGGCCTGGCCGTGATGGCCATCACGACCGTGACGCGAATCCTAATCTATAAATAGACACGGGCAGAACAGAAGAACACAATTTTTGGAAACCCTCAGACACTCTCTTTGAACCAGGGGCAGTTGCACAAGGATTCCATGGAGTTTCTTCTCCTTTTCATCTCTATTTCTTTGATTTTGGCTATGATCATGAGTAGCTAAACTCCCATTGTTGAGATTAGATGTAGCTATTTCTGAATTCTCCATGTATTTGACTTGACTTTGTAATACAGTTTTTTGCTTCCTTATGAGTGATTGATTTCCATGCTTAATGCTTGTTGTGGCGTGATCCCCCATGACTTGATTATTGTTTTGGTATGCAATTGGAAAATTCGTATTAGAACTAGAACTGAAATCAACCACCAAGTAAACCTTGTATCTAGGAATGGATTTAGGTTTATTAGCAATCGTGTAATCCCTAATCATCATGCAAATTCATTAATCTAGGACACCTAAGGAATTAGGGTCTATTAGTGGATTTAGGCTCTTGTCATCTGAGGAATCAGGGCTTGAGTAATCTAGTGGATTGATTGTCATATTTGAAGTAGAAACTGTTTATTAGTCATTTCATTGTATGGGGATGAAGTTTAATGAACCTAATCCCAACATATTTCATATATTTGAAGAACCCTTTTAACTGCCTTCCAAGTGTTCGACAAAAATCCAAAAAGAACTTTTCTCTTTATTTTGTTTATTTTAGGTTTTAAATCTGATCGGGCTTGGTATTTACTATTGAGCTCCCTTTGATCCAAATATCCGCTTAGATAGTAATTGATTCAGTACGTGCTAGTACTTGTCACAGTCCTCGTCACAGTCCTCGTGGGAACGATAAACGGTCTCACCATCGTATTACTTGTACGACTAGGTATACTTGCCTAGATTTCATCAACAGCCATATATCAATTGTTATTCTCTTCTACTCCTTTTGTTTCTCTTGATTCTTCACTTGAAGATCGAGTTATTCTATTGTTCTTGTTTGTGTTTGATCTTGAATTTTTAGCAATTGAAATCAAAGAAAGATCCTAAAATGTTAGTGATCTATGTCTGGATCACATCAGTGGTCAAATACCATTCCTGCCCTCACCCCTTAACTTCCCCTCTGCCAACTGGTGTTCCGTTGTTCCCTAGCCGCTCCTCCGAGCTCCATCGTCTTCTCTGTCATCTGTGTCTAACCCTGTGATAAATCCTCATCTTAATGGGATTTATAGGGACAAACTGGGAATAAATTGGAGATTAGTGAGAAAAAGAGGTCATTGAGCTGTGATAATAGTATAAATATCAGTAGTAGCTAGGGTTATAAGTGATAGACTAAAAATTGAATGAAATTGGACTTAATTTTGGTTTTTCTGTGCAGTTTCACCAGGCAAGGAATTGTGTATTTTTTATGCATTTTTTCCTGGCGACAGAATCTCTCGTGTGGCGGAATTCAGCTCAAAATAAGCCATTCCATTCTGTGCACTTTCGCCTGGCGGTGCTTTTATTCGCTAGGCGAAGACGGATACCAGAAACATATTTAAATAGTTGGAAAATGAATTTCATTAAGTCTTTTGCCATTTTTTCAACCTCTGTACGTGGGAACACACCAGAGGAGCCCTCTCCCTCACTTCCATGGATGAAGCAAGACTTGAGAACGAGATTTGAAGACTCCATGGATTTGATTCTCTTATCTATCATTTCTTTTCTTGTTCCTAGTATGTGTCTTTAGATTCTTTGATTAGGCTAGGATGAATTCTCTTAGATCTTGAAGTAATTGAACTACTCTGTAGATTTCTATTCAATTTCAATTCAAGTCATGTTTCCAATCCTATGCTTAATGCTTTTTTATGCTTGTTCACCATGGAAATTACCATAATAGTTTTGTATCACAACGGAAGTTGGTTATGGAATTAGATTTGGATTAGGAGCCATATGAATACAGAGATCTAGGAATAGACTCTGGTTTATATGCTTTCTTGATGAGTTTTGATCTTAATGCTTCCAATTAATTGAGTATCACCTAAGGAATTAGGGTTCTAGTTAAGAGAACAGTGGTTTTTAACCATGGAATTGGGATTAACCTAGATTAGCGAACTTGAATGATAATTGATTGGTATTGGTAGTAATTGAAGGAGTAGGTAAGTTACATTGAGTGATAATTGAAAGATTCCTACGCCTAATCGTCTTTACCATTGTATTTCCATTTTCATCCGCCAAGTGTTTATGTTAATTCTTGTGTACATTTGCTTTGTGTTTGCATGTTTGAATAATGTTTTTGACTGTCTTTTACCTTAGTTCATGCATTGTTCCAACTCAATTGTTTGTCCAAATGGCAATAAATTGTAGTAGTCGGTAATTGAACACAATCCTCATTGGGAACGATACTATACTCACACTTTATTACTTGTCACGATTTGGTATACTTGCCAATTCACCAACAAGTTTTTGGCGCCGTTGCCGGGGATTGTTGATTTCAATATCAACGAAGCAATGGTATTGCTAATTTGGACATTGATTTTTTGTTTTGTTTTGATTCTCATTTTAGTGATTGGTTTTCATTGTTATAATTCTTTACTTTGGATTCTTTTTTGTGAGGAAAGTATCCACTACAGACAATGAACATCTTTGAAGCTACTCTTCTTGCTCAAAGAAAACTTATTGCACAACAGTTGGAGTTGATGTCTAAACAACTTCAAGTCATGCAAGTGAAGGCAATCAAACCATTGCAACCTACATGTGATTTATATGTTGAACACCATAAACTTGAAGATTGTGAGACTAAATTCAATGCACAATAGGAGGTTTATTACATGGAGAACCTAATGTGGGAACAAGATGCACAAGCTCACCATCAATCCAATGAGTTACTGGATAGAGTTTCCAACCTCAAAAATGTTTTAACTCAATTCATTGAAGCTATTGAAACGAATTTTAAGAACACAAAAGCTTCGATAAAAAATCTTGAGATTCAAGTTGGGATGTTATCTGAGCAATTAGTTGGCTTTGTACAGAAAAAGATAGAGTTAGTAAGAGAGCAAGAGTCACATGTTGGGGAAGTGGTTAAGAAAGAAGAAGTGCTTGTAAGAATGCAAAGTGAACATGACTCAAGGGAAGTGGTGGAAGAAAAACAAAAAGAAAGTGTAGTAGCAGTAGATGAAAAACAGAAAAATAAAAATAGTGACATGGGAGAGAAGCCAAGGGTGAGGCATGGAGAGATTCATGTGCCTGAGACTCAACCCTTGGTAATTGAAGAGAATAATCCCCTGCGAGATGAGTTTTATGTGCTTCAAGAATAGGGGAACACATATCCCAAATGCCTAATTGTTGGAGCATGGGAACATTTTTTCCTTATGCCAAATACATGGGATTGCTACCTAAAGGAAGAAAGCGGAAGGATGAAATTTTCTTTTTATCATATTATCCACCCTAATGTGGCGAATAAGTGTCAAGCTTCTGACGTTAAAGAAGCGCTTCTTGGGAGGCAACCCAAGCCTTACCATTTTGTTTTATAAATTTTGGTTAGTTAGTTAGAAAATAAAAAGGATCAATACAATAAGTGAGGAATGAGAGTAAGTTTTGTGGAGAATTCCCAATTAAGATTGATTGAGTCTTTCTTTGATTGCAAGAATGACATATAATATGATCACAATATCATGCTCATAAAGAAGGAAGAAAAGCACTCAGTTGAAAAATTGTAAGGGAAGACTATTGCTATGCAGAAGACCGGTTTCGCCAAGCGAGACCTATCCTTCGCCAGGTGAAAACTTTAACAAAGTAGCCCAGATGTTCCATCGCAAGGCGAGACCAGATCTCCGCCAGGCGAAATTCCAAAATGAGAGTTTCTAACTTCCATCGGAAGGCGAGACCAGATCTCTGCCAGGTGAAATTCGAAAATGAAAGTTCCTGACTTCCATCGCAAGGTGAGGCCAGATCTCCGCCAGGTCAAAATGCTTGTCTATGACACCTAAAGAACAAAAGAATACCAAAGCATAAAAAAAATGTTCAGCCTCAAAAGAACCCCCCCACAGTTGAAGAGAAAGAAGTTTGACACCAACAAAGCACCATAGGAGTCCGCTCAGTTTCACCGGAGAAGTTTCCTAAACCTTATCTCTTTATTTGCACTTCAATAGGGTGTTAGGTTGGGAACTACGTTTCACATGATTAATCTGAATGCTATGTTGTTTTATTGGTAGAGTGATTAATCTGTGTTGGTTGATCTCTGTGCATGCTTATTATACAATTGAGCTGTCATGAATACACTTTTATTTTGTGACTTATTTTGCCCATTCTTTGAGATGAAATGGAGCTGATGGCCAACCATTGTGGCAATTTTTCGTAACTTGGCCTTGCTTGAATCTTGAGTGCAAAGTTTTTCTTAACTCTCATTTCACCATGTGAGCAATTGAGCAAAACAAACCATTTTTTTTTTCACGTGTGCATCCACTGCATGTTTTCACTTTGTAGAACTTGACTTAGTTCTTAGATATTGGTGCTTGCATGTTCCACATAGTGAGGCATTTTCTTCTTGTCATAGCTAGTGCCAAATAAACCACCCATTGATTTTATCCCTTGCTAGCTACTTGAGCCTGGAGCCCATCTTTTGTACTTGAACTTAATTACAAGCCAATGACCAGAAAACCATTGTCCTACTTACTTGGAGTTAGGTATGAGCCATTTCATGACAGGACTTGGCAATATTCTAAGTTTGGGGTTGCTTGAGGGCAAGCAATGTTTTAAGTTTGGGGTGGGTGTACTGCGTACTATGTACTATTGTAATGCTGTGAAAAAAAATGTAAAAAGAGATTAAAGAAAGAAAAAAAATAAAAGAAGGAAAAAAGAAAATAAAAAGGAATAATAAGCATCGAAAAGAAAAAATAAATGAAAAAAATAGAGAAAATAAGAAAAAGAAAGAAAAGGAGATTTCATGCACCGAAAAAAAGAAGTATGTTTATCATTGGATAAAGTGAAAAAAAAATGCTTTGTCCTAAAAGTTCTTTGAATGATTGTATGGGGAATTTTGTTGCAATAGATTGAGGTTGATTAGAAACTTTCATGAGAAGGGTTATTCTTATCTCCAAGATTTGAAAAGTCACTTCCCAAATTTTTACCTACCCTTACCTAAGCCCCATTACAACCTTTAAAGACCTCTTTTAGTGTGTGTGCATTTTTATTGCATTATTTATCTTGAGAACTCTGTCAAGCCTATGATAAAGTGGTTGCATGTGGTGTGAATGAGTGAGATAACAACCCTAAAAACATGAGTCGGAGTGAAATATATTACCATGTGAGGATGAGTGAGAAGAGCTGAGCACAATTGATGAGTTCAAGACTATTTTAATTGCCTATTTAGGAAGCTGAAAGCAAAATAGTAGGTGATTTGATTGTGCATAATTGCTGCAATTTATTGGTTGTGTTCAAGATAGTAATATAATTGAATGGAATGAGCAGAGTGATAATCAAACTCATGGTTAGTCACTCCAACCCCTGGGTTATATTGAGTGTTTGCTTGAGGACAGGCAAATTGCCAAGTTTGGGGTTGTGATAAATCCTCATCTTAATGGGATTTATAGGGAAAAACTGGGAATACATCGGAGATTAATGAGAAAAAGAGGTCATTGAGCTGTGATAATAGTATAAATATTAGTAGTAGCTAGGATTATAAGTGATAGACTAAAAATTGAATGAAATTGGACTTAATTGTGGTTCTTCTGTGCAGTTTCACCAGGCAAGGAATCATGTATTTTCTATGCATTTTCGCCTGGACAGAATCTCTCGTGTGGCGGAATTCAACTCAAAACAAGCCACTCCATTCTGTGCACTTTCGCCTAGCGGCGCTTTTATTCGCCAAGCGAAGATGGTTACTAGAAACATCTTTAAATAGTTGGAAAACGAATTTCATTGGGTCTTTTGCCACTTTTTCAACCTCTATACGTGGGAACACACCAGAGGAGCTCTCTCCCTCACTTCCATGGATGAAGCAAGGCTTGGGAACAAGATTTGAAGACTCCATGGATTTGATTCTCTTCTCTATCATTTATTTTCTTGTTTCTAGCATGTGTCTTTAGATTCTTTGATTAGGATAGGATGAATTCTCTTAGAACTTGATGTAATTGAACTACTCTATAGATTTCTATTCAATTTCAATTCAAGTCATGTTTCTAATCCTATGCTTAATGCTTTTCTATGCTTGTTCACCATGGAAATTGCCATAATAGTTTTGTATCACAACGGAAGTTGGTTATGGAATTAGATTTGGAATAGGAGCCATATGAATGCAGAGATCTAGAATAGACTCTGGTTTATATGCATTCTTGATGAGTTTTGATCTTAATGCTTCCAATTAATTGAGTATCACCTAAGGAATTAGGGTTCTAGTTAAGAGAACAGTGGTTTTTAACCATGGAATTGGGATTAACCTAGATTAGCGAACTTGAATGATAATTGGTTTGTATTGGTAGTAATTGAAGGAGTAGGTAAGTTACATTGAGTGATAATTGAAAGATTCCTATGCCTAATCGTCTTTACCATTGTATTTCCATTTTCATCAGCCAAGTGTTTGTGTTAATTCTTGTGTGCATTTGCTTTGTGTTTGCATGTTTGAATAATGTTGTTGATTGTCTTTTACCTTAGTTCATGCATTGTTCCAACTCAATTGTTCGTCCAAATGGCAATAAAATTGTAGTAGTCGGTAATTGAACACAATCCTCGTTGGGAACGATACTATACTCACACTCTATTACTTGTCACGATTTGGTATACTTGCTAATTCACCAACACCATGCCATGAGCTCCAAAGAGTTTATGATCTCTGGTTCAGAACGGAGGGGTCCAGGTCCAGGACGGAGGGTCTTAGGTTTGGAGAAAGGGGAGGGGAAGATGGTAGAAGAGAAGCCGGAATCCGGCCACCAGAAATCCCTCACCGCTCACCCCCTTCACCACTAATCTATTGGTCTGGGATTTTTGTAACACGAAGAAGAGAAGCTGGCAACGACAGCATTGGGCAAGTGGGACCAAAACGGTGAGCAAGGCGAAGGACCGTGGCGGGCGTGCTGTGGCTGGATGGAACATGGTGGTTGCGGGACGGTGTTGGGCGACCAGATCTGAGAGGTCGACGACGTGCAATGAACCAGATATGTGCCCTTTAATCGGTAAAAGTCGGCGGCAGGGTGCTGCCCTTTCAACCGGCGACGGGTCGAACTCCGATTCCACCACCACCGACGAGGAGGATGATGTCAGCAACGACCTCAAGGGCCTGCGGCTATTTCACCTCCTGATGGCTGCAACGGAGGCCCTCACCGGTGCCACCAAGAGTCGCGACCTGGCTCGAGTGATATTGGTTCGGCTCAAGGAGTTGGTGTCATCCATACTGTAGCTGCCGCTCGCTCCGTCCAAAAATGATGCGTCGTCTATGCAACCTCTGTGGTTTGTTTCCTATCGACCTCTGTCTCTATTTTGGGGTTGGATAGGGTGAGAGTCAAACTTGTCATTAATTTTTTTTTTACTTGTGGAACCTACAATCACAACTGTGAATTAATTTTATATTTTATCGGATGGTGAGAAAAAACTTATGCACTGTGGTACCACCTATTATAGTGGTCCACCGTAGAACTTGCCTGCTAACATTACCAAAGAATTAATGGGTCATTATTACTTTATGACTCCCAAGTTCCAATAACGTAGTAAGAGATATAGATTTATGGATCTAAACAAGCTATGTATTTGTAAAGGGTGCTTTTGCTTGTTTGGTGCATGACATGATATCATTTTCTTTGTAAACCTATTTAACCTAAGGCTATGTTTGAGAGTTTTGAAGGAGATGGGGTGAGCTGGTTAATAATGGAGTGGTTAGTAATAGAGTGGAGTGGAAAGGTAAAAGCATATCACTCCATTGTTTAGAAGTTTAATGAGAGAGTAGAGGAAAATTCCAAACCCCCAAATTAGGAAATTATGAAAATGGGAGGGTTTGGGTGGGATGGAGTGGTTTGGGTTACCATCCTCAACCATCACACTCCATTAATGAAGGATTTCCCAAACAATGAATTAGTGTCTTTTTACCTCTCTACTCCATTAATAACCATCATACTCCATCCTCCCAAATATAGCCTAAAGTTCAATAATAAACTCGTTCCTTTCTCATCATTTCAGTGCATTTATTTTTTAAGCCTAATGTTTTCATAGAGTTAGAGAAGGAAATTGCGAACTCAAGTATTTGAAAGACTTCAGTTGATGGTTCTATGTTCCTTCCTAATATTTTGAATCAAAACATCATGAAACTAGGGATTTTGACCAAACTGGTGTAGTTTTAAAAACTAATTACCAGTCTGGGGTCCTTTAAAACTAATTATCAAGGGGGGTTGTTCTAGACACGCTGACATTTTTTATAATAGCTGTTCTGACATGAAAGGCGCCAGTCCAACCTGTGCCTTCAAAGGTGCCAGTCGGACTGGCGCCTTCCTCGCTAAAAGACAAAACATGTCCCCTCAAGTCCCATCATGTTCCCCGGTTAGCGTTTTTTAATTAAAAAAAAAGAAGAAAGGCTGATAGATTCCACCAGCTGTGCCACGTGACGCAACGTGGTGGAAGGCGCCACTGCAACTGGCGCCATCAGAGGCGCCTGTTGCAGTTGCGCCTTCCCCGTGTTGCGCCATGTGACGCACGCGGATGTCCACTCCCAACTTTACCCCCCACCCGAACCCCTTAACCCTCAACCCCCTCCATTATTACCC
This sequence comes from Sophora flavescens, assembly GCA_030762895.1. Classification (NCBI taxonomy): domain Eukaryota; kingdom Viridiplantae; phylum Streptophyta; class Magnoliopsida; order Fabales; family Fabaceae; genus Sophora; species Sophora flavescens. The sequence goes on along the minus strand of CM061070.1, from coordinate 130,538,421 downwards.
TCCCCCCATCCTACTATAAATACCCCCTCTCGATATCCTTTTCTCATCCTTCCCTTCTCTTAATACAAATACATCTACTGCTTCTCTTATTCTCTCTCATATTTTTACAATAATTTGTATTTAATTTTTTTGGTAATAATATTGTTATATTAATTTTTGTTATGTTTCTTTATTTATAATAATATTATGCTAATATTATAATTATTATTTATTTATTAGTTGTATTGTTATATTATAAATACTTATTAATAATAATAAAATTATTATTATTGTTATTATTATTATTTTTATCATTATTATTATCTTTCTTGTTGTTATTTTATTTTTTAGATATTATAATTGTTAATATTAATATTAGTAAATATGATCATGATTATAATGTTTATTTTTATTACTAGTTATTATTTTGTTATTATTAGAAATTGTATATTTATGTAATTATTTATGTGTTGTTGTTAATATTATTTTTATTTATCATTATTGTAGGGCGTACATCATAAGCCAACTTATAGTTTTCGTGTATTCGAATGGGAGATGTTCAATAGACCAGAAGGAATTACCTTCGAAGGGGATAAAAAATAAAATGGTGCAAACAAAATGTGGAATCGATTACGAGTGTTTGAGGACGAAGATTCACGCTAAGTTGAGGCTTCAACCAAATTAACTTGTTTCAAAAATTGTGACTGGATATATGATATGTGCCAACCCAGTAAAATACATTCTTTTTGAAATTGCTGATGATCGAGATGTCGAGTGCATGTTGAATGGTTTTTACCAAAATTTGTGGATGTCAACACTCGAGTTGTACATTCACGTTGATGTTGCGGGCAGTTCTACAGTCCCTACATAATCATTGGGTAGCAATTTCGAGATGCAAGGGCAAAATTTTCTTGCAATGGCAGATACCGTAGTGATACATGTCCGCCAAAATGATCCAGGAGCAACCGACTATCAATCAACCTAAGTATATACGCCTGCGTATATACAATCCTCCAGCCCTCACTATCCTCGTGTTGCTTGAAGTTTCCAAAATGATGTTCCAGCCACTTCAACTTTATTCGTGCCCCTTTGAGGCCATCCTCGGCAAGGATCACTCCTAGCATGTCACCAACATATAGCCACCAATCTTTATGAGTTGCACTAATGACTGGTGGGTCGTCTATGCACAGGTCACACAGAATAGCAACATCCTGCAATGTGATAGTGCATTCTCCAAGTAGCCATCATTCCTTTCTTCTTCTTCTTGAAGAATTTCTTAAAAGGGGTCTTCTTGAGTTGAGGACATTCAGCCTTGATGTGACCAGGCTTCTTGCATTTGTGATGTGTATTCTATATGAAGTTGTATACGTCATAAGTTAAGTTTTTTATTTCTACATATTTTCATATTAAGAGCACAAGTAAGAAATTAATTAATGAGGTTTTAGTCTAATAAAACACTGGGGCACAACGGGGTGTCTAGTTTGGTATCAGAGCAGTTTGGTTCTAAAACGGATTGTGGGGTTATGTCCGATCAGAATTAAGGACTGCGAGGTTTAGGATGTTGTTACTGGCCGTGTCTAGTTGAATCCACATTGGATTTTGACTATGCTTAGAAGTTGGGTAGTGTGTCCGAATCTGATGTGAGAGGTTAATATTAGTATGGCATATGGTATTTATTTACTTGTCTATGTAGTATTATATGTTATACTAATAAGAGTGGATGATTTCTTTTAACAGAATCATGGCTCGGGAAAGAGGATGTCTAACTAATAGTGGTGATGGAACTGCAGAAAGGATTATTGGAGCTGTCAATGGTAATGCTGACAATACTGAGAATGGAGGAGGATTATCTTCGACTCCAAATGCAATGGAAACCCTAGCTGCTGCTATGCTATTGCAAACCCAGCGGAATGCTGAGATGCTGCAAATGAACAAAGAGCAGCTAGAAATTAAGAATCAGAGAAGGGTGGTAGCAGTTGAAGATGGCGGATTGACTAATTTTATGAATGGAAAGCCACCTTAATTCCGAGGGGAGTATGACCCTAAGAAGGAGGAATGGTGGATACAAGAGATAGAAAAGATATTTGCTACTATGCACTGCAGGGAGGAGAAGAAAGTGACCTATGTTGCCTTCATGTTAACCGAAGGAGCAGAATTCTGGTGGAAGGGAAAGAAAAGATTGTTGGAAGCTGAGGATAGGAACATCAACTGGAAGTTATTAACTGATTGCTTTTTCGAAAAATATTTTCCGCGTCTAGTTCGACCCGAGAAGGAAAAGGAATTCTCAAACCTCAAACAAGGCAACATGTCTGTTGGTGAGTATGCATCACGTTTTGAGGCTTTGATCAACTTTTCGGAATTCTATCAGAGGTTTCCAAGTGAGGACTCGCAATGTAGAAGATTTGAGGAAGGCCTCAAAGATGAGCTGCAGAGGGTTATAGTGTCTCTTGACATACAATATTTCCCAGAACTAGTCGAGAGATGCAGTGCCATTGAAAGTATAGACCTAAGGATGGCCAATGAGTAGAAACAACTAAGGAGTGGAGGTCCTAACCGATCAAGTTTCAAAAGGCACGGAGGAAGTGGGTCTCCGTGGAGACAGAGACTATATGTGAGACTCGGGCAAATGCTGGAACCAGCGCCAGTGGCTAGAGCGGGTCAGCAACCGCAAGGCTTAGTTTGCTTCAAATGTGGAGGATCGCATTATGCTAGAGACTGTACAAATAGGCCCAGCTGTTTCAACTGTGGGAAACCAGGTCATATGGCACGAGATTGCAGACAAAGGGTTATGCAACAGTCGACAGCTGCCGGAAGAGGAACTGGCTACAATAGAGGTGGAGCTAGAAGAGGAGTCCCGGCAGCAAGACCACAAGGGGCCAGACCTCAAGCCACTGGACGAGTGTTTACCGTGAGAGGAGTTGAATCCTCTCAATCTGCTGATCTTATACAAGGTATGTGCTTAATAGCTGGTAGACTCTCGAATGTATTTTTTGACTCGGGCGCTACGCATTCTTTTATCTCGCATGAGTGTGTGAATCATTTGAACTTAATTGTTTCCAAATTACCATATACCCTTACAGTATCTACTCCAACCAGTAATACTTTGACTACTATGTCTGCTTGTTTACAGTGTCCTATCGTTGTTGAGAATATGACATTTATTGTAGACCTTATCTGTTTGCCTATGCAACAGATAGATGTTATTCTTGGCATGGATTGGATTTCAGCTAACCATGTAGTGCTAGATTGTTCTAGAAAGACTTTATCATTTCTTGAACCTTACAGTATAGCATCTGCCAATAAAGGAGTTTCTACGAGGAGCGACAACTCACAACGGTTTGTGATGCTTCTTCGCGGTGGAGGCTAATGAGACTCCCATCATAGATTCTATGCCTATTGTGAGAGAGTTTCCTGAAGATTTCCCTCCAGGTGTTTCAGGTTTGCCACCGGAAAAAGAAGTGGAATTCACTATAGATCTCGTACCAGGGACAGGGCCTTTATCTAGAGCACCTTATCGGATGTCACCGGTTGGGTTGGTAAAGTTGAAGGAACAATTGGATGACATGTTAGGAAAAGATTTTATCAGACCAAGTGTTTCACCGTGGGGAGCACTAGTGTTATTTGTTAAGAAGAATGATGGAAGTGCGAGGTTGTGCATGGATTACAGGCAGTTGAATAAGGTGACGATTAAGAATAAGTATCCATTGCCTAGGATAGATGATTTGATGGATCATTTGAAAGGAGCAGCAGTGTTCTCTAAGATTGATTTAAGATTTGGGTACCATCATATCAGAGTAAGAAATGAAGATATACCCAAGACGTCTTTTAGGACGAGGTACGGGCACTATGAGTATTTAGTTATGCCTTTCAGTGAAACTAATGCGCCAGTCATGTTCATGGATTATATGAACATAATTTTCAGACCGTTCCTCGATAAGTTTGTTGTTGTGTTCATCGACGATATTCTTACCTATTCGCGTACGCGAGAAGAGCATGAGGAACATTTGAGGTTGGTGTTGCGAGTTTTGAAGGATAGGCAGCTTTATGCCAAACTTTCCAAGTGTGAGTTTTGGCTGGAAGAAGTACAATTCCTAGGTCATGTGATTAATAAATAAGGAATAGCCGTAGATCCAGCTAAGGGTGAGTCAGTTATTAAGTGGGAACGGCCTAAGTCAGTAAGTGAATTACGGAGTTTCCTAGGACTAGTTGGATATTATCAGAGATTCATAGAGGGATTTTCGAAGATTGCGTTGCCTATGACGCAGTTAACGAGGAAAAATATAGATTTTGTATGGATGGACAAGTGTGAACAAAGTTTTCAAAAGCTGAAGGACAGGTTGACTACATCACCTGTGTTGATCTTACCAGACCCACTAGGACAGTTTGACGTATACTGTGATGCGTCGTACCAAGGTTTAGGCTGTGTCCTGATGTCAGGGGGAAGAGTTGTGGCTTATGCTTGCCGACAGTTGAGAATTCATAAGAAAAATTATCCGACTCATGATTTGGAGTTAGCAGCAATAGTATTCGCATTAAAGATATGGCGACACTTTTTGTATGGAGCAAAGTTTAATGTCTTCAGTGACCACAAGAGCCTGAAGTATCTATTCGATCAAAAAGAATTGAATATGAGACAGTGAATATGGATAGAGTTTATCAAAGATTATGATTTTGAATTATTGAACCATCCTGGGAAGGCAAATGTGGTAGCGGATGCTTTAAGCAGGAAGTCATTGCACGTGTCTGCGATGATGGTTAAGGAGTTAGAATTGCTTGAACAGTTCAGGGATTTGAACTTATGAATGGAATTGGTTGAGAATAATATTTGTTTAAGTGTGATCACTATTGGTAGTGATTTTATGAAAGATCTTAAAGTTAAACAAGTTCAGGATCTATACCTCCAAGAAGTAAGAAGAGGAACAGATGAAGGTAAAATTTCTGAGTTTAGTAGAGGAACAGATGGTGTGTTATGGTTTAGAGATAGAATATGTGTGCCAGAGGATGTAGAACTTAGGAAGATGATTTTAGGGGAGGCACATAAGAGTAAGTTGAGTTTCCATCATGGATCCACAAAGATGTATCAGGATTTGAAGAAAATGTTTTGGTGGACAAGGATGAAGAAAGAAGTAGCGGAGTATGTTTTATCTTGTCTGGTGTGTCAGAAAGCTAAGATTGAACATCAGAAGCTAGCAGGATTATTACAGTCTTTAGATATCCCAGAGTGGAAATTGGATAGCATAGCTATGGATTTTGTGGTCGGATTACCACGAACTCCTAAGAAGTATGATGCGATTTGGGTTATCATTGATAGGTTGACGAAGTGTGCTCACTTCTTATCTATTGGTGAAAGTTATAATTTGGAAAGGTTGACTCAGATTTACATCAAAGAAATTGTTAGATTGCATGGTGTGCCATCGAGTATTGTCTCAGACCGAGATCCTATATTCACATCTAGATTTTGGAGACAATTGCAAAATGCCTTGGGAACAAAGTTGAGGATGAGTTCTGCTTATCATCCCCAAACTGATGGACAGTCAGAAAGGACAATTCAGTCATTGGAGGACCCATTGAGAGCTTGTTTGTTGGAGCACACTGATAGTTGGGATGAGTTCTTACCATTGATTGGATTTACTTATAACAATAGTTTCCATAGTAGTATCGGAATGGCACCATATGAGGCTTTGTATGGCAGAAAGTGTAGGACCCCGTTATGTTGGTATGAGACTGGTGAGAACCAAGTTTTGGGTCCAGATGTGGTGCAACAAACTACGGAGCAAGTCAGGAAGATACGTGAAAATATGAAGAAAGCTCAGGATAGGCAAATGAGTTACAGTGACAGGAGGAGGAGACCATTAGAATTCCAGGAAGGCGATCACGTGTTTTTGACAATTACTCGAAAAACTGGAATTGGCAGAGCTATCAAATCCAGAAAACTTACTCCTTGATTTATTGGACCTTGTTAGATTCTTCGACGAATTGGTCCAGTAGCTTACCAAATTACCTTACCACCCAATCTTTCCAACCTTCATGATGTCTTTCATGTTTCTCAGTTGATAAAATATTATCCTAATCCTTCACATGTCATTGAGTCTGAGTCTATACAACTGGGAGAGAATCTAGAGTATGAAGCTTTACTGGGAAGGATAGCAGATAGACGGATTAAGGAGCTTCGCGGTAGACAAATTCCTTTGGTTAAGGTCGTATAGGATGAAACTACTGGAGATGCTACTTGGGAACGTGAGAGGATATGCAACAACAATATCCACATCTTTTCTAATGTATGTAAATTCCAAGGACATAATTTTCTTTTAAGAGGGGTAGTAATGTAACAACCTGATTTTAATTATGCTGTTAAACCGGTTAAAATATAATTAATTATATTTTAATCTGAAAGTTAGAAAGTGTTTTGGAATAAAATAAAATCATATTCATAGTCTACATTATGGTAGAAGGTTACGGTAAAATTTTGGGTTGAAAATTCAGACGAAACTCGGTCTGCGTTTTCACTGACAGTAAAAGTTTACTGAGCAGAAAACCTAATTTCGACCCATGAACAAAATGGTTAGTGTTTTTATCGTGTTTCCAACGACTTTAGTAATTTTGTAATAAAATATAATATTTTATCCGGGCAAAAATGTTGAGAATTACAATCGGAAACTTTAATTTGGTAAACAACAGAGCAGAATGGAGAGCTGAGGTGACTGAAGTGACTTGATGGAGTTGAAGTGACTTGATGGACTAAAGTCACATGTCACGTCCAAGAAAGTAATCATGATGTTTTGTAAAGTAATAGTATTTTAATCCTAAAACATATTAATTTCTCTCCTAACCAACCAAACATGTCCTAGGCCAAACTTGGCCTCCAAGTTCTCTCATCTCCTTCTCCCACACGCCTCTCTCTCTCTCTCCCATCTCTATATATTCATTCATTTTCTTCATTCATGGTTTACACTCTCAAAAACCTCATTTTCTTACTTCAAATTCCATTGATTTTTTCTTCAAGAACTCATCATCTTCACTCATTTTCTTCAAGCTCCAAGGGTAAAAGTTATTCTTCTTACTCATCTAAGTTCTCATCTTCACTCATTTGTTGAGTTAATGTCATTTTTCTTCCATTTATCATTCTTAGATCCATAACTTCTAAAATCTCTAGAAATTTGTAGAAAAATCTTTAAAATGTGAAAATGATCCGCTGTCGCACACGGGTCAAAAACGAGTGATTGGAAAAAAAATTGTAGTTAGGGCGCGACAACTCGAGTATAGTCTCTCAAGGACTCTTGGATTATTATTAACCTATAAATCAATTGGGGGGGTTGAGGTTGAATGATTCAATTAAGAAAACAATGCAATTAAGTGATTATCAATAAGCTAAAACGACTAATCTACTGTTTCGGTTTCCCAACTATCATTGATTCATGTGATTCCCATGCCCTAAGCGGATTCTAATCCCTTTTCGATTGTAGCAGCAATTAAACAAGCACAATTGTCACTACAAGATATATGTTCCTAATTCCGAATTAAGCAAACGGATTGAAGCCCTCGTGAATTAAGCAAACACGATCAAACACACGTGAATTAAGCAAACACGATCAAGGTATAGGAACATATAGTCATCAAAATGAATCAACACTTATTCTATATAACTTGAATTAAGCAAACAAGACATATAGCATAATATTGAAAGGGAGAAGCAAAATGATCGGGAATTATAGAACTTCAAGTGTCGACGAAAACCGATTACAGCAGATTAATCCCTGGTGATTAGTTCTCCATCACAAACATAACAAAAACCCTAGAAATAAATTGTAAATAGTGAAAATTCTATATATGTTCTGTCTGCCCTGATGCCTTTTTATAGATCAGGTGCGCGTCACGGCCGTGATGGCCATCACGGTCAGGCCGTGACCAATTCTGCCAAGGGTGTGCATTCAAATTCTAGTCTGTCACGGCCGTGACCTCCATCACGGCTAGACCGTGATCAATTCTGACTTTCAGGGACTTCTCATCATGCCCGTGATGGGTATCACGGCTGGGCTGTGATGCTTTCTGACTTTCATGGGTAGCTCATCACGGCCGTGACCAGTGTCACGGCCTGGCCGTGATGGCTTCTGCTTCAAGTGTCCTTCCCTTTTTGCTCTTCTTATTAACCTGAAAATATGAAATAGCAGTAAATGCTCTAAGTGTTGCTTGAGGACAATTAAATCCAAATTTGGGCGAAAACGAGATTAAACTCGTTATAAAACCATGGTCTTACTAGTTATAAAACTAGATGAGCCAGAGGCTTATCAAAATACCCCAAACTTAAACTTTGCTTGTCCCCAAGCAAACTAAAACTCAAAAAGACTCAAACTTGGCAAGCTTAAAGGATTCAACCAATTTCGCACAAATTTCATGCAGCTTTATCAAAACAATTTTCCTTCAATGTTTTCCCTTTTTCAACAATGCAATCCCCACATTCATTTACTTTAAACAATTGAGAATTCCATTATTCATGCAATCAGTAATCTGAGCAAGGGATCCAAGTTACACACAAAAGGGAGATCACCAATTTCAAACAATTGCCTTCCTCACAAGGGCATTTAACATTTCACTCATTCGCTCAATTTGTCTAGGCTATCAACTTTTCACTCAATTTCACATTTCAAGAGCACTTCCCATGAATTTGATTTTCATCTCAAACAAAGTTCCCACGAAAACATGCATGCAACATCAAAAGGTCTTTTAAAGGTTCTAATGGGGCCTGGCTAAAGGTAGGATATTCAAAGGTACTAGGCTTAAGTCCCTAGGAACTAAGAGAGCATGAGCATTTTGACACATTGAACTTCCACTCAAATTCCCCTTTTCTATTTTTCTTTTTGCTTTGGGTGACTACAGCCTTTTTCTTCAAATACCCTTTTTTGACATTTTGTGCTTTTCCTTCTTTTTCTTTTTTTTTCTTTTTTCTTTTTGCCTTTGGCTCCAAGCTTTATTTTTCTTTTTCTCAACCCAGAATGACATATCGAACCTTGTAGCCACCCCAAACTTACTTTCTTGCAACCCTTGTCTTGCCAAGCTTCCCTGCTCTCCTAATCCTAAGATTGGGTTAACATGGTTTTTCCAGATTTTTGGCTTATAGCATAAGGTCATCAAGAAACAATAGGCTTATTAGGCTCAATGTGGCTAACTAGGGAACATGCATTAGGGATGGTTCTTTTTAGTCCAAGTAGTTATTTCAAAGAAAATTGCCTAAATCATTTGATGCAACCACATAAGCATGCAAACCATGAAGAGATTCAAGCAAATTCGGGAAAGTGCAGCTTAAAAATGATCACACAATTAAAAACATGTTGGAGGCTCAAATCCTCACCTGGACATTTTTGCAAATTGTCTGACCGAGATTCAATCCCTAGTGTGTGCATCCCTTCACCACAAACTTATCATAAATCATGCAATCACAATAGAATATCTCAAAGTTTAATTTTCAATTTTTCATATAGGGATCAATTTTCAATTTTCAAAACCTAGGGGAAAATCATCAACAGTCAACACATGTCATGCAATCAATCTATGCTAAATTCGATTAAAATCCAACAAGCTCACCAACACAAGACTCAACACACATACAACACAAAGCAACACAAACAAGGAAAACAAAACAAAAACAAGAGCTCTTCAACGGTTGCATCTTCAGGCACCGAGCTCTGATGGAATAGCTTCAAGCGTTGCCCATTAACCTTAAAAACCTTGTTGCTACCTGCACTTTTTATTTCTACTGCACCATGAGGGAAAACATCAGTAACAATAAACGGGCCAATCCACTTGGATCGAAGTTTCCCAGTCATCACTTTCAGGCGGGAGTTAAACAATAAAACCTGCTGGCCCACAGAGAATTCCTTCCTAGAAATCATCTTATCATGGAAGTGTTTAGTTTTCTCTTTATAAATTCGAGAGCTCTCATAGGCTTCCAACCTAAGCTCTTCAAGCTGCTGCAATTGGAGTTTCCTTTCAATGCCTGCTTTTTGCATTTCCAAATTATAGCTTTTGACCGCCCAATACGCACGGTGCTCAATCTCTACAGGAAGATGGCATGCCTTACCGAACACGAGTCTATAGGGAGACATCCCTATTGGTGTCTTGAAAGCTCTCCAATCCTTCCTATTTGACTGCACCACTTTCTCTAAGATCTGTTTGATTTCTCTGTTTGAGATCTCAGCTTGCCCATTAGTTTCGGGATGATATGCAGTGGAGACCCTGTGCACAACCCCATACTTTCGGAGTAAAGCTTCCATGATGCGGTTGCAGAAATGAGTGCCTTGGTCACTTATGATAGCACGAGGTATTCTGAACTTGCAGAAAATATTGGCCCTGACAAAATTCGCAACAACTCTAGAATCATTGGTCCTAGTGGGGACAGCTTCCACCCACTTTGAAACATAATCAACAGCAAGTAAAATGTAGAGAAAACCAAAAGATGCAGGGAAAGGACCCATAAAGTCAATTCCCCACACATCAAACACCTTACAAAAGCATAGGCTGCTGAGGCATTTCACTCTTGCGAGTGATGGATGTACCCGCTGTCTGACACTCTTTACAAGTGCGGTAAATCTCATAAGCATCCTTAAAAATGGTGGGCCAATAAAAACCTGAATCTAGGATTTTTCTTGCAGTCCTTTGTGGCCCAAAATGTCCCCCTACTTGAGAAGCATGAGAAAAATGCAGAATATATTCAATCTCATAGTCGGGGACACATCTCCTAATTACCTGATCACTGCCAAATTTCCAAAGATATGGATCATCCCAAACATAATATTTGGCATAACTCTTGAGTTTGTGAATTTGTGACCTAGTTGCACCTGTCGGAAAACCACCAGCAACAAGATAGTTAACAATATCAGCAAACCAAGGAGTTAACCCATGCAACTGTAAAAGCTGCTCATCAGGAAAGTCATCCTGAATGGGAGAAGGATCTTCATCCCTTTCTATTCTGCTCAAGTGGTCAGCCACCAAATTCTCAGCTCCACTCTTATCTTTAATCTCCACATTAAACTCTTGGAGCAACAACATCCACCGAATCAATCTCGGTTTTGCTTCTGGTTTCTTCAAAAAGTACTTTAAAACTACATGGTCAGTGAAAACAACAACCTTGGAACCTAGCAAATATGATCTGAATTTATCAAGAGCAAAAACAATAGCTAGAAGTTCCTTTTCAGTGGTGGTGTAATTAGCCTGTGCAACATCCAAAGTTCTAGAAGCATAATAAATCACATGAGCAGCCTTGCCCACCCTTTGTGCAACGACCGCCCCCACGGCATAGTTAGAGGCATCACACATAATCTCAAAAGGGAGGGTCCGGTCAGGAGGCTGGATGATGGGAGTGGAGGTCAATGCTTTCTTCAAGAAATCAAACGCCTTTTTGCAGTTGTCATCAAAGTTGAAAATGGCATCATGTTTCAACAAGTTTGACAGAGCAAGTGCTATCTTGCTGAAATCCTTTATGAAGCGCCTGTAAAAACCTGCATGACCAAGAAAAGAGCGAATCTCGCGAATGCGAGATGGGTAAGGCAGTGTAGAAATCACCTCAATCTTAGCAGGATCTACTGAAATACCTTTCTCAGAAATAATATGCCCCAAAAAAATCCCCTGTTCAACCATAAAATGGCAATTTTCATAATTCAAAACAAGGTCAGTTTCAATGCATCTTTCCAAAACCAGATTCAAACTATGCAAGCATGCATCAAATGAGGAACCATAAACAGTGAAATCATCCATAAACATTTCCATGCAATTCTCAATATATTCAGTGAAAATACTAATCATGCATCTCTGGAATGTGCCAGGAGCATTGCAAAGGCCAAATGGCATCCTCCTGTAAGCAAAAGTGCTGAAAGGGCACGTGAAGGTTGTCTTTTATTGATCCTTTGGTGCAATGTGGATCTGGAAGTAACCTGAAAAACCATCAAGAAAACAATAGTGTGATTTACCAGCTAGCCGTTCAAGCATCTGATCGATGAACGGCAAAGGAAAGTGATCCTTTCTAGTAGCCTGGTTCAATCTCCTGTAATCAATGCAAACTCTCCAGCTATTCTGAACTCTAGTGGGGACAAGTTCATTGTTTTCATTTTTTACCACTGTGAGTCCAGATTTCTTAGGTACAACTTGCACTGGACTCACCCAATTACTGTCAGAGATCGGGTATATGATACCAGCATGCAAGAGTTTTGTTACCTCCTTCTTCACAACATTAAGGATCAGGGGGTTAAGCCGCCTTTGGGGCTGCCTAACTGTTTTAGCTCCATCCTCCAACAGAATCCTATGCATACACCTGGATGGGCTAATACCTGGTATGTCGGCCAAGGTCCAACCAATCGCCTTCTTATGCTTCTTCAAAACCTACAAGAGCTTAGTTTCCTGGTCAAAATCAAGGTTAGATGAAATTATAACAGGAAGTTTTTCATTCCTCTCTAAATAAGCATATTTCAGATTTTCAGGAAGTGGCTTAAGCTCTACGGAGGGTGGCTGCTCAATGGATGGTATGTTTGGGGCAACCGTGCTGTCAAGAACTTCAATTTGAATAAATAGCTTCACTTACACTGTCACCTATGGCAAAAGCATCAATCTCAGCACAAACATCACAAAGGTCAGTGTTAGCACAATCAACACATGAATAAACATCATCAAAACCAGAAATAGATGGAAAATCAGCAGCTGCAACCAAATCATCATAAGTGTCATCAACAATTTCAGAGAGCAACTCTATTTGAAAAACAGAGTGCTCTTCCAAGGGATGCTTCATAGCATCGAAAATGTTGAATTTCGCAACAATGTCACCAAATTCCATGGACATGGTTCCATCGTCGACATCAATCTTTGTCTTCGCCATTTTCATGAACGGTCTGCCCAGAATGATTGGTGATCTGCTTGAATTTGTTTCCCCTGCCATGTCCAGGATGTAAAAATCAGTAGGGAAAATCAAGTCATTGACTTGAACAAGCACATCTTCCACTACTCCAATGGGGCGAGCATTGGTACTGTTTGCCAACTGAATAGTAAGACTTGTATGCTCCAAAGGACCAAGATCAAGGTTGTTGAAAACAGAAGTAGGCGTGACATTAATAGAGGCCCCTAAATCCAACATGCAATTGTCGAATTTACTATCCCCAATGGTACATGGAATAGCAAAAGTTCCCGGATCCTTGCATTTATGTGGCATTGCCTGAGTGAGGGATGATACAGTAACCTTCTCAGGCGCAGGCTTAGGTTGAATGAGGGCTGAAACATTTCGCCCCAAATTGACTCTCTCATTACCCTTCAGCCTCCTCTTGTGTGTGCACAAATCCTTCAAAAGCTTTGCATATTTCGGAACCTGCTTAATTGCATCAAGGAGCGGAATGTTCACTACCACTTTTCTGAACACATCCAGAATCTCTCTCTCCTTGTCTTCCTCTTCAACCTTTTTATTTTTCAGCACTCTTTGCGGGAAAGGAATTGGTGGCACATACTCCTTTTCAGCCTCAACAAGAACAGAAGGTTCAGGTGTTACCTCAACAGTTTTTTCGTTTTCAGGGGCTGGTTCTGCGACCTTTCCGGATCTCAAAGTAATTGCACTCACATTAGGATTTGGGACATTAGGATTCACCACAGGTTGTGCAGGTAGTTGGTTCGATCCTTGAGCTTGCTGCATGACATTCGTCGAAGTGGCAAGCTGTCCAATCTGTGTCTGCAAAGCATGAAATCTTGGAATCGATTATTTCTTTGGGCCGGAGATTGTTTGCAGCCATTTGCTTGACAAGGTCCTCTAGTGAAGGTCCGGAAGGTGCAGAGGTAGTCGCTTGGGGAGAATTCTGTGGTGGTAACATCAGCTGTTGTTGTGTGGATGAGTTTCCATACCGAAAGTTTGGATGGTTCCTCCAGTTGGGGTGGTACTTATTAGTGGAGAGGTCAGGAATGTTGTACCTGTTCTGATTGTTGCCTTGATTGTAAAGATTGGCTGCATATGCTTGAGGCAAATCAGTGACCGACTCATCTTTCAGAATGGGGCATGTATCTGTCAGGTGTTCAGGAGAAGTACAGATACCACACAACCTTGTTATTTGAGCTTTATCCACTGCCAACTGTTTCACTAGAAATGTGAGCTCATCAAGTCTGGTTTCAAGGGCTTTGTGGGAAGAAGAAACATGGACCTCATTCACACCCCTTGTCTCGACATAATTGTTTCTGGTTGTGAACTGCTGGGAGTTGAGCGACATGTTCTCAATCAATGACTTGGCAGCAGCTGGAGTCTTATCAACAAGTGCTCCCCGCTAGCAGCATCTAAAATGTTTCTGTCCATTGGTAACAATCCCTCATAAAAGAAATCTTGAATAAGCACTGCTCGGAAATCAGTCTTGAGGACAACTGGACACCAACTTCTTAAATCTCTCCCAAGACTCGGCCAATGATTCATTGCCTTGTCTAATACCACATATTTCCTTCCGGATTGATGCGGCTACGGAGGCGGGAAGTATCTCTCTAGGAAGACTTTCTTCAAATCATTCCAGGTTGTAACAGAATTCGGTTCAAGGTAATACAACCAATCCTTCAAGCACCTTGAAGTGAGAATGTGAAGGCTCTCGACTTGATATGGTCTTACATTATTCCTTCGGTCTCAAAGGTGTAGAGCAAACAACCTGGAATTCCTTCAGATGCTTATGCGGATCCTCACCTGCAAGACCACTAAACCTTGGCAACAAGTGTATTAAACCAGATTTTAATTCAAAAGGAGCAACGACATCAGCATATTCAATACACAAACCATTATAATTAACATCGGGAGCAGCAAGCTGTCTCAATGTTCTTTGATCAGCCATGTTATCAAAATCAAGTACAGAATCAGAATCATTATTGGTTGGCGAACTAGTGCTAGCCTGAACTGCTCTACGGCGTGTGTGCAAAGTTCATTCAATTTCAGGATCGAAATCAAACAACTCAAAACAGCCAGACCTAGTAGCCAGAACTAATTCAGAATTTAATCAACAAATCCGTTAATAACAACAAGAGTCCCCGGCAACGGCGCCAATTTTGATCCGCTGTCGTACACGGATAAAAAACGAGTGATTGGAAAAAACTGTAGTTAGGGCGCGACAACTCGAGTATCGTCTCTCAAGGACTCTTGGATTATTATTAACCTATAAATCAATTGGGGGGGGGGGGGGGGGGGGTTTGGGTTGAATGATTCAATTAAGAAAACAATGCAATTAAGTGATTATCAATAAGCTAAAACGATTAATCTACTGTTTCGGTTTCCCAACTATCATTGATTCATATGATTCTCATGCCCTAAGCGGATTCTAATCCCTTTTTGATTGTAGCAGCAATTAAACAAGCGCAATTGTCACTACGAGATATATGTTCCTAATTCTAAATTAAGCAAACGGATTGAAGCCCTCGTGAATTAAGCAAACACAATCAAACACACGTGAATTAAGCAAACGCGATCAAGGTATAGGAACATATAGTCATCGAAATGAATCAACACTTATTCTATATAACTTGAATTAAGCAAACAAGACATATAGCATAGTATTGAAAGGGAGAAGCAAATTGATCGGGAATTATAGAACCTCAAGTGTCGGCGGAAATCGATTACAGCAGATTAATCCCTGGTGATTAGTTCTCCATCACAAACATAACAAAAACCCTAGAAATAAATTGTAAATAGTGAAAATTCTATATATGTTCCGTCTGCCCTGATGCCTTTTTATAGATCAGATGCGCGTCACGGCCATGATGGCCATCACGGCCAGGCCGTGACCAATTATGCCAAGGGCGCGCATTCAAATTCTAGTATGTCACGGCCGTGACCTCCATCACGGCTAGGCCGTGATCAATTCTGACTTTCAGGGTCTCCTCATCACGCCGTGATGGGCATCACGGCTGGGCCGTGATGCTTTCTGGTCTTCAGGGACTTCTCATCACGCCCATGATGGGTATCACGGCTGGGCCGTGATGCTTTCTGACTTTCATGGGTAGCTCATCACGGCCGTGACCAGTGTCACGGCCTGGCCGTGATGGCTTTTGCTTCAAGTGTCCTTCCCTTTTTGCTCTTCTTATTAACCTGAAAATATGAAATAGCAGTAAATGTTTTATTTGACACAAAATCAACTAAAATACCCTAAAACTACTTAAGAGACTCTAAATGTTGCTTGAGGACAATTAAATCCAAATTTGGGCGAAAACGAGATTAAACTCGTTATAAAATAATGGTCTTACTAGTTATAAAACTAGATGAGCCAGAGGCTGATCAGAAACCAATTTCTATGATCTAGTTATGATCTCTATTTTCATCATCTAAGAGCATGTGATCAAAATCATTTTCCTTCTTATAGATCTAAATAGGGTCGAACCTATGTCTAAATGGACAAAGGAGGTTTTGTTCAATTTTTAACTTAAATGAGATTAGATCTAAACTATTTAGGGTTTCTATATTCCTAATACTCCACTAATCTTAAGTTTCATCAAATTTTATCTATTTCAAGTTTTAGATTTATTTCTTCAAAAATTATGTAAAAATACAATCACCCTATTCCCCAAAAGACTCCATCATTTTCATTTTTCACTGACCCCACTTACAATAAATTCATTTTTCTTTTCTTTTTGGATAATGCTATCGAGATCTTGTTTGGGACTATTGAATTTGGTATCGGTGGATGATTACGCTATTCGCAGTGCCATGAAGGTTACGCCAGAGTTCGAGATCGCCGACGACAACAACAACAACCGTGCCAATTCCAGATCTGACGACGCCATCTTGAATGCCCCACAACAACACAGGATCATCGTTGCGAACCAGTTACCCATACGCGTTTTTCGTGATGCAGAAACCAAGAAACTTCAAATTCGACAGCAACAACTTGGTGCTCCAGCTCGAAGACGGGTTCCCCCCGATACGGAGGTTCTCTACATGGGTTCCCTCTGAAGCTGCAGGGAGACGAAAGAAGAAGAAGAAGAAGGAGACATGCTTAGGAGATGTCTAACTCATAGAAACATAATTCGTGCTAATTCCCTCTTCAATTCGAAGAAATGACGAATCCCCTAAGTTTCCCCCTTTTCTGCAGGTTGTTCCAGTGGCTATGGTGATTTTGTGGTGGGGGAGAGAGTTAATGAAGGCTGTGGACGTGTGGTTGTTGAAGGAGGTAGGTTATGGTGGTTTTGAGGAAGGTTGAAAGTGAGCGCGGCGCACGGTTGCAGGCAAAGCAAGGTGGCCGGAGCTGGTGGCAGCACGGTGATAGGTTGAAAGAATCAGAAAGATGAAAGGTCTATCAGGGAGGAGACATTGGGAAGATGCTTCAGCTTTCATAACTCTTCTTTTTCTTGTAAATGATTATTAATTACTTTTCTTGGCAAGAGATACATAGAGTATTGAAATGGATGAAACTTAGGTGCTACAGAATAGGTTATTTACGTTGTTTACCAATTATAATATGATTCATTTAATTTCAAATTTAAAATGTTGTATTTTTTATTGGTTAGTTAATGCATGTGAACTAACTACACCTAAGTTTCCTCCTATTGAAATAATAAATTTTTAATTTCGAAAAATGATGAAATTACTTCTAAAATTAAATTAAACTATATTTTGTATAAAAAAAGGTTAATCAATCTATTAATATTTAATTATTTTGTATTCATGATATTTAATTTTTACATTATGAATTTATAATTTTTAACTAGATGAAAAAAAATTATTGGTAGCATACCAAATAACATACCACCTATGCATACCCTTCATGTACCATATTTTATAAGACGGTGTGTCATGTACCCGTATCACGTAACAGAGAATATTGCGACCCCAATAACTATGGTCTAAATATCTAGAAGGACTAAAATGTAAATAAATTTCATGGACTTATAAATTAATTTCATACTTTATAGCTACTTTTTTATAAAATCTAAAATGATTTTATAAATAAATCTTAACTAATTATACTAACCTGATTGGAAAGTTACATATACATATCATCATATCACCATTGATTTCATTTTACACAACATCCAATGGCCAGAAGTTACAAGTGCACCAGTGCACTTGGAGTGCACCACAAATGACGCCATAAGATTTTTGTGGGCTTTAGCTTAGCAGGTAGATGATCCGCATAGGGGAGTTGCTTTTTACATAGAGGCAGAAGAAGGAGGTGTTGTGGTTGTGAAGCGTTTGGCAGAGGATGAAGAATAAGAAGTAGAGGGTGCAGTGAGAGGATCGGGGTCATGTAAAAAGGGGTATTTTTGAAAAAAAAAAAAAAAGAAAAAAAGAAGAAGAGATGGGTGGTGAAAAAACAAATCCCCACATACAGGCTCAAAACCACCAGAAGCCAATTGTTGGGCCAATACAGCAGTTTCTTTCTTTCCTTTTTTTTTTTTCCGTTTGTTAAACTAATATTTTGATACTATAAGTGATACTGATTTCCAATTTGGTTCCTATACGTAAAAAATTATCAAATCAGTCCTTATATAAACAAAAAATTTCAATTTGGTCCTCACCATTAATTGGTGTCATAATACCGTTATGTAACAAGGACCAAGTTACAAATGATTGTCACATGTAGGGATCAAATTGTAAATGTTTGTCACATGTTGGGACCGAATTCAACTTTTTTTTGTTGAATCGGTCCCTACACGTGACAATCATTTGCAATTTGGTCCCCGTTATATAATACCGTTATGACACCAACTAATGATGAGGACCAAATTGATAATTATTATACATATAGAGACTGATTTAATAAATTTTTATCTATACTAAAAGATAATGGCAAAGTTCAAAAAAAGACGGCTTTTTTGTGTCAAATTTTTTATATTACAAAAATACCCCTCTCAACTATATATAATTTCTATATCTATACTAACGTTACTAATATATAAAGGCAAAGTTCAAAAATTTTCAAAAATTTGGTGGAAAAATCACACTTTTGCGGTTTTGGGGTTTCCGTCCGTCAGGATTTGGAGAACAATAATGTTTTTTAGATTCATTCAAATTATTTTAAGAAAAAAATGGTAAAAATAAACCCCCAAATAGTTCCACGGATCCCCTCCCTCCCATAACTGCTCCCCTTTCTCTTTTCTCTATTCTCCCTAAATTTATGCTTCTGTGTTGCCTTCGTGGAGAGAGTCTTCGATTTGATCTCCCGAAAATCGATCATCTCACAAGTTAGACCGCTGAGAAGGAGATAATGTTGCTGCTGCGCGCTACGAATAAGAAGAACTAAAGGCCTCGGAGGAGTAACAAAAATCCATTAAGAGATGGAAGGAAGAGAAGAAGGAGAAGGAAGAGAAGTGGAGGAGTAAAAGAAGAAACGGGAAAAGGGCACCAAAGGTAAGGCAAAAAAGGATTTAAAGGAATTTCTAATATACATTTATTCGTGATTTTGCACCAATAATTTCTTCTTCATTTTTTTTGTGTTATGATTTTATTGTTAAGGTAAGTGTTTTCATTGTTATTAATTTACGAAGTTTTTCCAAGTGACAAATCGTTGCTTCCAGATTGTTCATTTGTTAAGTGGAACTATGTTCAATTGACATATATTCATGGACTTGGGTCCTTTTTCTTATCTTCCATAGCCTTTAATAACGTTATCTGACATGACTTTGTCTCGACCCAGGGAAATGTTATGATTCTGCACTCACAATGATCCATAAAAGGTATTTCTTCTACTCTAAATCAACTGAACATTTAAAATGCTTATAATTTAATATTTTATTTATATGCATTTGTCATTTTGACTTTTTATTTAAAAGGATGTAACACATTACCCGTTTCCTTTTATTTGGGGTGTTAAATGTTAATTAAATTAATTTAATGATTTAATGATTATTGATGAGACGAACTTCCCCTTTCTCTGCGTAAATCCTAGCATCATTCCCAAATCACAACACGCCTCCTCGCAGCCCTCCAATGTAATTGTGTAGTAGAATTGTAGAAGACTAACACATGCTTTGATTCGATAAAATCAGAACAAGATTAGGGAAGTAACATTTGATTATATGAGGGTATTACATGTGTTTCTTTTCTTTATTTTTCCCCCTCTTTTGGACGCAGAAAAAGAGAGGCACCAAAGAAGTACCCTCAAACGAGTGTAGAAGGATTGGAGCAAAAAAGGGAGGCAGAGGCAGGGCAATGATATTGCCTTTCTATTTGTTTGTCAAGTGTGTGTAGTAGGGGAGCAATGAAGGTAATCTGCTTCTTCCTACCCACTGACATTGGTTAATGGTTTTCCCTGTTTTATTGTCAAATTCTTGACAAGATAGAGATTTTACACCCTGTCTGCACTGCAAGAAAACAAATCACCCCCCAAATGAAATGTTGGTGGAGGCCACCTGTTATGTGGAGGCAGTGTGGCAACATGAGGCATGTGGAAAGAATAAGCAAATGTGAAAGAAGGAATAGGAACAAGTTGTGCTATTCTCCCATTTAATTTAAAAGATTTAAAAGATGTTATAATACGTTTATTGAGGTTCAATGATTGTATTAGAGAGACACAGAAGCTATGTTAAGTATGCACAACTCTAAAAAAACTTTAACGAAGATGAAATATATACCTCATCATGAACATAATTCTGTCTGGCATACCTTCAGTAATTATGTGCATCACTATATCAGATTGTGAATAAAATCTTTTAATCATGTGGAGACGTGGTGCAATACAAATAAAACTGGAGAGAAGTAATAAGATGAAGAGTTCAAATTGTATACTATTATGCTTGGGATTATCATATAAGAATTTATGCTTGTGGCAAGTGGTTCATCTGACTATTAATGGCATGTGGCAAGTATTTAATCTTCAGCAATCAACACCTCTAAATGATTAATTGATTATTGTCTAATAGATTCAAAGAATGGAATACACTTTAGGCTTATAGGTACATGTGTACAATTTTGGTTGCCAATTTGTCTCCGTAGAAAGATTTCTATGGAGAGAGGATGCATGGAGTTTCCCAATTTCTTCTTTCATAGTTTTTGTGTTTTGTTACTCTGTGTAGATGGTAACTGAGCAAGTAACAATGGGTCAAAGAGATTGGAATAAAAAAAGAGAATGGAGGGTTATTGAAGATAGGGGCTGCAAAAAATAAACTATAATATAATAAATTAAAAAGAAAATGATATAAATGAATTGAAAAATGGGATGTGTCGCGATCGTCCCGCCCGGGCGCCGCGAAAAGAAGGTAAAAACAGAGGAGCCGCCACCAAATGTTTATTTTGGGAAAAACATCGGAAAAAACCAATTAATTTAAAGAAACCTGGTCTTAAAAAAGAAAAGAGATTTGAGTTCGGGAGTCGGTTACGAATAGGGAAGGTATTAGCACCCTACATCACCCGTTAAAAAACGGTACCTCAAGTTAATTGTGCAAATTTTTTAATATTTATTTTACCCCAAAAATTATTTACGAGAATTATTTTTGATATTTTTTTATGATTTTGCACTTAAAATTAAAATTCCGTATTTAAATCATTATTATTACTATTAAAACTTAATTGAGGTTGAACATGACACACAAATCCACAGAGCAACCTCAAATCTAAGGGATTGAATATGGCACTCAAGTCCATAGGACATCCCTAAAATAGTATTGATTTAATTAATTATTTAGAGAAAAAAAATATAACATAGGAATTTGAAAGGAAAAAAGGAAACGTTATTTCATGGTTTTATATATATCTAATTTAGGCTACTTTTGATTAGATGTTGGAAAAAAACTTAAGCAAGATTGAACATGGCACATAAGTCCATAGAGCAACTTTGATTATAAAGGACTGAACATGGCACCAGGTCTATAGGACATCCCTAAATAACGAAAATTCAATTGTTCATTTATTCTAAAGGATTTTTCTTTTGGGAAACAAATCAATTGAGAAGAATTTAAATAATCATCCTTTTATTTTGTGTAGCGAAGATTTTATTTTATTTCTAACGTGAGGAAACTTTGGATGATAAACTAAATAAGCATAAATGTCAATCAAAAGATTTTGAGAATCAATCAATTGTATAATTAAATTGATTCATTACCGTTAAGTAAACCAAAACAATTTATACCATTAGAGAAAGAAAAAATCCATCATGGCTTTTATTTTACTTAACTGAATACTCATTACTATACCTTTATTTAACTCAATCAAACATGCTTGAAATTTGAACACAGTAGGCAGCAGATAAAACTTATGACATTAAACATCATTGGCACAAGCAACTCAAAAAATTCCAGCAACTCCATTCAACCAATGTATTTAAAATTATCCAACTCACCCAAAAAAATCATAGGCCATCTTTTCCATATTAACATCACAGACATGAGCACGTAATTATCATGTAAATCAACAACTCAAGCAAGGAACAACTCAAGCAAGCAATACAGTAATCCCTACATTTTATCCGACAATTGATAGACAAATTAGATAAGCACTACGACATACATCATATTCTATTATATAAAAAAAAAAGGTAAAAGAGTGGTACCAATAGTGTATTATTTTTCAGAAATTCTTAACATTGTCCTAACAAAGGCAGAATAAGATAAATGAGGAGTTACCAAAGGAGCTTTTCTCAAAAATCGTATACAGTAGTTGCAACGAAATTTCTCTCCTTGCTTCCCCAATTACAAAGATGAAAACTGAAATACAAAAGAAACTGAATTTCTAAAAAAGAACTCTATTAATTAAAAACTATGGTTTACAGAAGCAAGAACAGAGAAAAAAAAGAAAAGCTTCCTCCCCCCTTCATCTTTTCGGAACCTGTATTTATAGAATTAATGAGGGGAGGTATCTCATTTTTCTGCCCAGCGGATCGCAGATGGCTCCGGTCCAGGCACTGCCCAGTGGCGTTCGCGTGTTCCGGAGGGGTTGCGTGCAACAGTAACTTCGGCAGGGCGATTTTCGTGGTAGAAGGTGCGACCATGGTGATGGGCCACGAAGCTAGATGTGGGTTTCGTGTGAGGTGCGATTTTCCGGTGGTTAGAAGGAGGGAGGCGGCGGATTTCGCACTGACAGGTAGGGGGCTGCGTTTTTCTGATGGTTACAAAGAGGGGGGACGACAGCTTGGAGAGGAGATGAGAGGACCTGCTTTTTCCTGATGGGTAGAGAGAGGGGGAGCTAGGGTTAAGTGAGGAAAGGGAAAAATGTGGGTTATGTGTCATGAACCGGGTCAAACGTGACCCGGTTTGGAGGTGTTGGTCTGGGCCCTTTTTTTTGTGAGTTGGGGGAGAGTTTTCTTCCTTCCTTTTTGTTCTGATAGGATTTGGGCCATTGGGATGGAGCCCAATCTTCTTCTTTTTATTATTTTTTTTCCTTTTCTGGTTTCTTCTCTTTTCTTCCTTTTTTCTTCATTTTTCCTGAAATACCAAAAAAGAAATAATAATAATAATATTGAGAAAGTTAGAATAAAATAAAATAAGGACGGACAAAATTAAGCGTTCACAGCTGCCCCTCTTTACTAGTTTCTTAATAGATAATAGGTGTAACAGTAGTTAACCTATTATCATTATAAGAAGCGAGTAAAGATATGAACTCCAATTTTGTTCAGGGTGTCGACAAGCAAGAGGACCAGTGACTACAAAACGATTTCTTGTAAAGAACCAGTGGGTTGGATTGCCCATTTAGGTTTACATAAAGAGCTTGTAGTGTGGATTGTCAGCTGAGCTTAAAAACAAAGGTGTCGAGTTTACGGGGTGGATTACCCGTCAGAAGCTAGAACAGAAAAATAAAAGAGCTTATGGGGTAAATTACCCATCAAAAACTCGAACAGAAAGATAAATGAGCTTACGGGGTGGATTGCCCGTCAAAAGCTAGAACTAAAAGATAAAAGAACTTACGGGGTGGATTGCCCGTCAGGAGCTCGAACAAAAAAAGTAAAAGAGCTTACGGGGTAAATTACCCGTCAAAAGCTCGAACAGAAAGATAAATGAGCTTACGGGGTGGATTGCCCGTCAGAAGCTAGAACTGAAAGATAAAAGAACTTACGGGGTGGATTGCCCGTCAGAAGCTCGAACAGAAAGATATAGAGTTTGCGATGCTATACAAACAAATGCAATGCATGAATGTTGGTTTTGCTAATTTGACGGTATGATAATACAAATACTCAAATAACTAAACTTTCAATTCACACAATGAATGTTGATGATGGAAACCCTTATTAATTTTGGGCACGATGCAAGACATTCTTGATGAGAAATTATTTCTTATTTGCCGTTTTTCATTGTTGGATCTTTGTCCCCTTCAAAACGTCGATCACAGTCAGTCTTTGAGGATGAACTAAAAGAAGGCCCATCTCATCGAGGAAAGACTTCTTGCACTCTTGTTTTCTGATGGTAGATGCCTTTGATGATAATTATCCCAGTGGTTGATCTATAATATTCTTTCCTTTTTATTTAGTGCCCTTCATCAGGGAACCATCGTGCCCCCATGACCTTTTGAGGTTTTCCAAGAAATTCTAACTGCTCAAAAACAACAATACTTGTTTCACATTTCAGTATAAACTTATCATGATGAATGCATTCAATTGACAAAAGGTAAAATAGAAGGATAAGGATAAACAACAAAATTCGGAGTCAATGTCATTATATCAAGATCGAAAAGGTGTACAAGGCAGATATTACAATGGAATATGGAATTGCAAAACGTTATGGAGTAGAATCACATCTCTTCAAGCGACATCTCTCTCAATGACTAGTGTTAGTATCCCTCATACAGTCTTGGCTTCTCATCAATTGTCTTCGGAGAATGTTGTTTGTCCGGTCTTCATGCATCTTGGACACTCATTGCCCCAGTTTATCAGCTTGACGACACTTCCTTTGTTATGTTTTTTCCTTTTAACCCTAACTTTTGCCTAGACCGCCCCTTCAGGTTTTCAGTCTAGCGGGTTGCTCTAGCTTTTGCCTAGACCATCCTTTTTTAGATTTTCACTCTAGCGAGCCCCCTTTTTTTCTCTCTTTTTTTTTTTGAAAGTGCGTTCAAGCATAGTACTTTTTTACTGCATCTGATTTTACAGGGAGTGGTAGATCTTCCCCATCCACCTTGGTGAGAATCAAAGCTCCTCCAGAGAAGGCCTTCTTCACAACGTAAGGTCCTTCATAGTTCGGAGTCCACTTCCCTCGGTGATCCTTTTGGATTGGTAGAATCTTTTTAAGCACTAGGTCACCCTCCCGGAATTGTCGTGGGCGTACCTTCTTCTCATAAGCTCTTATCAATCTTCTTTGGTACAATTGACCATGACACATTGCCGCCAATCTCTTCCCTTCAATGAGGTTCAATTGATCGAATCGATCCTGAACCCATTCAGCTTCTTCTAATTCTGCCTCTCTCAGTACCCTTAATGAGGGGATTTCTACTTCAATCGGGAGCACTGCCTCCATCCCATAAACTAAAGAATACGGAGTTACCCCAGTCAAGGTGCGAATAGAGGTACGATAGTCGTACAAAGCCAAAGGTAACATCTCATGCCGGTCCTTATATGTCACAACCATCTTTTGAACAATCTTCTTGATATTATTATTAGCTACCTCGACCGCTCCATTCATCTTTGGGCGGTATGGGGAGGAATTGTGATGCTTTATCTTGAAGCTT
Source organism: Sophora flavescens (assembly GCA_030762895.1). Classification (NCBI taxonomy): domain Eukaryota; kingdom Viridiplantae; phylum Streptophyta; class Magnoliopsida; order Fabales; family Fabaceae; genus Sophora; species Sophora flavescens. Next base: position 130,512,875 of record CM061070.1, on the reverse strand, counting down.
TCGCACATCTCCTTCATCATCTTGTTGTTCAAGTTGGTCGCATTGTCAGTGATAATCTCACTCGGCAACCCATAACGACAAATTAACTCTCCTTTGACAAACTTGATCACGACGTTCCTGGTCACATTGGCATATGATGCAGCCTCCACCCACTTTGTGAAATAATCAATGGCAACCAGAATGAAGCGGTGCCCATTTGAAGCTTTTGGTTCGATTGGTCCGATAACATCCATTCCCCACATTGAGAATGGCCAGGGTGCCGACATCACATTCAGGGGAGCCGGCGGCGCATGAACCTTATCAGCATATGTCTGGCATTTATGTCACCTCTTCGCATAATTAAAGCAATCAGCCTCCATTGTCAACCAGTAATGGCCCGTCCTCAAGATTTTTCTTGCCATTGTTTGACCATTCGCGTGAGTCCCAAACGACCCTTCATGTACATCCTCAATTATCTGTTTGGCCTCTTTTGCATCAACACATCTTAACAGTACCATATCATGATTCCTTTTGTAGAGAATACCCTTATCTAAATAGAAACCCATCGTAAGTCTTCTTAGGGTTCTTTTGTCATTTTCTGAAGCATTTGGGGGGTATTACCTTCTTTGAAAGAAATGTTTGATGTCATGGTACCACGGCTCTTGATCGGCCTCTTCCTCTACCACTTGACAATATGCAGGATGATCACGACTTTCCATTTTGATGAGTGGCAGATTTCTTTCATCATTCACTTTAAACATCGAGGATAGGGTAGACAGCGCATCGGCTAATTGGTTATCCTCTCGAGGAATATGATGAAATGTGACTTCGTCAAACTGCTCGATCAAACCTTTGATGTAATCACGATACGGGATTAACTTGGCATCACGGGTTTCCCATTCCCCTTTTAGCTGGTGGATGACTAATGCAGAGTCTCCATATACCTCCAATATCCTTACTTTTGACTCTATTGCTGCCAGGATCCCTAGTGCACAAGCTTCATATTCGGCTATATTGTTTGGACAATCGAAGCAGAGCCTCGCGGTGACAGGGAAATAATAATTTTCCGGTGAGATTAAGATTGCCCCGATTCCGTGTCCCAATGCATTAGAAGCTCCATCAAATAACAAGGTCCACTTTTCTTTTCCCGGTGATTGCTCGTGATCAAACAAAGCCATTATATCTTCATCTGGGAAATCACATTGCATCGATCCATAATCTTCTACTGGCTGATTGGCTAGATATTCTGCAAGAGCGCTACCTTTTACTGCTTTCTGGGTGACATAGACTATGTCGTATTCTGATAGCAGGACTTGCCAACGAGCAATTCTTCCAGTAGCAGGCTTATCAAAGATATACTTGATTGGATCCATTTTGGACACCAACCAGGTAGTATAACACAACATGTAATGCCTCAAACGGTGAGCCGTCCATGCTAAAGCACAGCAAGTGCGTTCTAGTAGTGTGTAGTTGGCTTCACAACTGGTGAACTTCTTACTTAGATAATAGATGGCATGTTCCTTTCTTCCCGACTCATCGTGCTGCCCCAGTACGCAACCCAAAGATTCATCTAGCACAGTCAAATACATGATGAGAGGTCTTCCCGGCACTGGGGGAACCAAGACTGGAGGCTCCTGTAGGTGTTGTTTGATCTTCTCAAAGGCTTTTTGACAATCTTCATTCCATGTTACAGCCTGATTTTTGCCTAGCAATTTAAAGATTGGTTCACATGTCGCGGTTAGTTGGGAGATGAACCGTGCAATGTAGTTCAATCTTCCTAAAAACCCACGAACTTCCTTCTCCGTTCGAGGTGCTGGCATATCGATGATTGCTCGAACCTTTTCAGGATCGACCTCTATTCCTCTTTGACTAACAATGAACCCCAGAAGCTTGCCTGATTTCACTCCAAAAGTGCATTTGGATGGATTCAGTCGGAGCTTAAACTTTCTTAACCGCTCAAAAAGTTTCTGCAAATTATCAACATGGTCATCTTCGGATATGGACTTGGCGATTATGTCATCTACATAAACTTCTATCTCCTTATGCATCATGTCATGGAATAAAGCCACCATAGCCCGCTGATATGTTGCCCCAGCATTTTTCAAGCCAAAGGGCATAACCTTGTAGCAAAAGGTTCCCCATAAAGTGATAAATGTAGTTTTCTCCATATCTTCAGGTGCCATCTTGATCTGATTATATCCCGAGAATCCATCCATGAAAGAGAATAATGAATGTTGAGCAGTATTATCTACAAGAACGTCAATGTGAGGCAGAGGAAAGTCATCTTTTGGGCTAGCTCTGTTCAGATCTCGATAGTCAACCCACATTCGAACCTTTCCATCTTTCTTGGGAATAGGGATGATGTTAGCAACCCATTGAGGGTACTTTAGAACTTCTAGGAAACCTGCATCCAGTTGTTTCTTGACCTCCTCCTTGATCTTTAGAAACATTTCTGCTTTCATCCTTCGTAGCTTCTGCTTTACTGGAGGACACTCCGGCTTTAATGGTAATTTGTGTTCTGCTACACTGGGGTCTAACCCTGGCATGTCTTGATACGACCATGCGAAAACTTCTTTATAATCCATCAACAACCTGATCAACCTGCTTCGCTCCTTTTCTTTGAAGGAAAGGCCAATCTTGACCTCTTTTTTATCATCTTTGGTTCCCAAATTGATTAGTTCACTCAGCTCTTCATGGGGCCGAATTTCCCTGGCTTCTTGTTCTACCAACCTCAATAGTTCAGGAGGGACTTCCCTGCCATCATCAACAACCTCGTCAGTATGATCAATGTGATAGTCAAAATTGTACGTTGAGTTACTAACACTATCATTTTCGAGAGAGTCACTTTTAGATCTGCATTTTGATAGTTATCAGGGAAAGATAAATGAATAAAGGTTAAAGCCAAAAATAATGCAAAATACTTCATTTATTGGTGGGAAAACGGTGGGTAAAGGCAAAAGTAGAAAAAAAATAAAAAAAATAAAAAAAATAAAAAATGAGATAACAAACACAGAGATACTGAATGCATGCATTTATTGATAAGTCATACTGAAGCGGAAACAAGTAAGCCCATTACAACCAAATTCCTAAAGCCATGGGCAGAGCTAAAGGATAAGCATTACAGAATTACTTGGAAAAAGACTCTATGGTCCTGGGGAACTCAATGATCTCCCAATTGTTGAGCTCTGTATCTGGAGAACATGGATACACCAGATTGACACCATGATCGGCGTGATAATCATCTTCAATAGCTGCTGCTTGGTCCAGGAATGCGAACCCTATGCTTCAGAAGCTTTGTCGAATGTCACAGATGGGAACCCTTTCAGCCTCGTATTCACGATTTTCCAGCTGAGCCAACCTCTTTCTTTTCTTCTCTTCTATAACCCTCATCTTATCGGCCTTGGTGGGTTTGTATCCCAACCCAAACCTGTCCTTGTTCTCAGTGAGCATGAGGATGTCAGTGATACCTTGGCTATTCTTCCCCAAACCGCTTCCAGGTTGGTATCCTCCTTCGAGCATAACCTTGGCCATCATAATGGAAGCTTTAGATGACCGAGGTTTCAATAGTGGAGCTCCCTCCCCAACATAAGTGGCATTGGCAATTTCAAACGACTGGAAGGCGGTCTCGAGAGCTTCCTCGGAAGCTTCGATGTAAGGGGTTGTTGATGGCCTACTTACTAGCATATCCTCCTCTCCAGAAACAATTATCAACTTACTATCAACAATGAACTTCACCTTCTGGTGCAATGTGGAAGGTATAGCTCTAGAAGAATAGATCCATGGTCGTCCTAGGAGACAGTTATAAGTTGGTGTGATGTCCATTACTTGGAAGAGTATTTCAAAGGTGCAAGGGCCAATCTGAATGGGAAATTCAATTTCTCCCATGACTTCCCTTCGGGTGCCATCGAAAGCTCTTACAATCATTGTGCTTGGCTTCATATGAGTTCCATCGAAAGGCAACTTTGCTAGTGTTGACTTTGTCATTACATTCAAAGAAGAGCCATTATCAATGAGAACCCTAGCCATGACATGATCTCGACACTTCACAGAAATGTGCAATGCCTTGTTGTGCCTGATACCTTCAGTTGGTATTTCATCATCGGTGAAAGTGACATAATTATCAGCGACTATGTTACCTACAATGTTATCGAACTTATCAACTGTGATGTCATGGGAGACATGAGCTTGATTCAACACCTTCATCAGTACTCTCCTATGTGGCTCAGAGTTCATCAACAGAGACAAAAGAGATATCCGAGCGGGAGTTTGATTCAACTGATCCACAACCCTGTATTCACTTTGCTTGATGAACTTCAAGAATTCACTGACCTCTTCATCAGATACCTCCTTTTTATTCTCACCCCATTCCACCTTCTCTTTCCCTTTGCAATATTTTCCTTCATTTTCTGTTTCCTTCCTTTGCAGTACCTCTGGGGTATAAATGCAGCCACTCCTAGTCATTCCACCAACCCCCGAAATGTTGGTAACCAAGGTGGTCCCGTTGGAAGGATTTGGTTGAACCTGCATATCATATTTCCACGGCACCGCTTTGGTGTCCTTGTATGGGAAAAGACCTGGGACTCGGATGACAATTGGTGTTGGCCCACTCGAAATCGGCAAAGGTTGTTTCTCAGAATAGTATATCACCACTGGTTTTGGGGCGGCTTGCTTAGGAACCGGTTGAGTATTAACCACAATAGTAAAAGGAGTTATCTTAACTGGAGATTTAGCAACCATATTAATGGCAGACTCATTTGATTCACAACCAATTAAGATAATCTTCATATCTATTAACTGCTGCACAACTTGTCGAAAATCTGCACAGTCTTCAATCGAATGCCCCATATTCCCGTCGAAGTCACACCTTATCTCTCCATCGAGAGCCTTTTCTTCCATGATCGGGATTTGGATCAATCCGTATTTGCACATCTCTCCGAAAACAACTCTCATAGGAGTCCTAACATCGGCCACTTTACTCTTGAGAGTATGTTCCAAGAAGCTTTCAATGGCATTGACTCCCGAACTCCCATGATTTGGCATAGAACCTTGTGCCATATTTGGAGCATCCTTCTGAAAGCTAAACCATTTGTCATTAATCAGGTCTTGTACCTTAAACTTCAAAGCTTTACAACTCTCGGTGGAATGACCTGTGGCCCCATCGTGATATTCACATTGAGCATTTGGGTCATACCACTTTTGATAAGGAGGGTCTATTGGTCTTGTAGGGATAGGAGTTAGCACGGATTTGCTCACAAGTTGGCGGAATAGTTCAGTGTATGTCATGGGTATCGGGTCAAAACGCACTGGTTTTCTTTCCGAGTTATACGGTAGTCTTGTTTGGTTGGTGTTTGGGTTTGGATTTAGGGGTTGAACAATTTGAGGTGGCATGGTAGGGTGTGTTTGAGGCTGAGAAGGGCATGATGGTCGGTAAGGAGCCATCTGTTGAGGATTTGGAAATTGTGAGGTGGCAGCGATGTATGGCTGGTTGGCTTGGTGATATGGAGGTGGTTGGTAATATGGGACGTATTGGGCTTGGAAGGCGGGTGTTTGGTTCGGTCTCCATTGTTCAAAGGTTAATGCATGTGCTTCTCCCTCTTTCTTTTTCACAAACGGGGCTTTCTTTGGGTCGTTCCCTACCGAAGTCTCGGTGATCTTGCCATTCCTCATTCCACTTTCAATTCTCTCACCGATGATGACCATGTCAGAAAAGTTTGATGACACACTCCCAATCATCCTATCATAGAAGGGTGACTGGAGTGTATCAATGAACATTACTACAATTTCTTTCTCGGCTAAGGGAGGCTCCACCTGAGCAGCCAGTTCCCTCCATCGTTGTGCATACTCTTTGAAAGTCTCTACGTCCCTTTTTGTCATATTTTGGAGTTGCATTCTATCGGGAGCCATGTCAACATTGTACTTGTACTGCTTCAGGAATGCATCTGTTAGATCTTTGAAGGATCGGATGTGTGCCCGTTCGAGATGCGTGTACCAATTTGAAGCTGCACCAGTTAAACTGTCTTGGAAGAAGTGAATCAAGAGCTTATCATCTTGGGCATATGATGCCATCTTCCTAACATACATGGTCAAATGGTTTTTGGGACAAGTGGTTCCCCGATATTTGTCAAAATCAGGCACCTTAAATTTCGGCGGAATTACAACATTTGGCACCAGACAAAGTTCCGAGGCATCCTAAAGACCATAACTATTTACTCCTTCAATGACCCATAATCTTTCCTCTAGCACTTCCAACTTTAATTTAGATTGGGAACTCCCTCCTGACTGATTCACCGGAGTTTCAACGTACATATTCTGGGGGAAATAGTACGGCGTGTAGGGGGATCCGAAATTTTGCATCGTTTGAGCCCCATGGGGTCCATAATGCAGGGTGTACTGCGGGGGTTTTGGATTAGCATAAGGTGTCACTGTCGGGGTGTTACCATCCATAGGATCGACAGTTTATGCTTGTGGCATTTCAACAGCATTGGTGGGGGTTTGTGTCTGGGTGGTTGATAAGCCTCTGGCTTATCTAGTTTTATAACTAGTAAGACTGTCGTTTATGTGCTAATTATTCGAGTTCAATCTCGATTTCGCCCAAATTGGCCTTGTTTTGTTCTTAAGTTAGACTTTGACTCGTTTTAGGCATTTTTAGTAGTTTTTACTCTATTTTGAATAGAATTACGCTTTTTGTTTCTTTTTATTGTTTCAGGTTAAAAGGGGAAGCACTTCGAGTCAAGGGAATGAAGAAAATAGTGGAAATTGCCATTCTAGAGATACTCGCCTCGCGATAGTATGCTCGCCACGCGAGCCTGAAGACCAGCTGAAGCAGCAACAGTCATCCTTTCAGTCTCGCCCCGCGAAGATACCACTCGCCTCGCGAGCCTGAAGTCCTAGCTGTGCCAGAATTGTCATCCTCTCTGTGTCGCCTCGCGAGAGGCTGATCGCCTCGTGAGGGTCCAATTTGAAAGCGCGCCAATTTTAATATTCGCCTCGCGAGATCTGGCTCGCCTCGCGAGCGAGCGCAGATCCTGAACTCTATATATTGCTGTTTTAGGGCAGAATTTGAGAGCTTTTGGTTACCACTGTTTTTTAGCGTTTAGGAACGAATCCTTGTGTTTCTGGAGCTGCGTCTCCTCTTTTCTTTTTCTTATTTTACTATGGTGGTTATGTCCGATTGCTTGTCTGTCTTTACGAGCATGAGGAACTAATCCCCTCGTCTGAGGGATCAATGAAACCACCCATGGCGGTTTAGAATTCGATGTGATGTATGTTTTTCTCCCTTCTTTCAATTAATGTTTTCCAATTCTGATTTGATTGTGTTGATCATATGCATGCGTGATTGACTAGTTAAACGTGTTGAGGCTTAGGAGGCAATTCGCGTTTTAGAACTTGAATTGGGATCATCGATCGACTATTGCACGAGAGTGAATAGAAGATCGGTGCAACCTTGTAGGGAACAAGAATTAATAGAGTTTGATGATTAGGGTTATGAGACCTAGTAAGTAATTAACTCAATCATCGAATACGTCCTATTGAGCACGACAGTGGATATAGGAGAATTTGTGGGTCCTGGTTGACATTGTAATTGAACTTAGGGAAGAATCATCATCACTTGGGTACTATGCATGATTGGGTAGGTGGATTTGAGACCTTAGATATTTTAATTTCAGATTTTAATACCTTAGTTTCATTACATTTGTTAATTGAATTGCAATCCTATTTTCTCCCTCTCAACCATTTGCTGTTACTTAACCAACTTATCGAATTTCTCCCGAATTAGTTGAATTGGTAGCCCAATCCTTGTGTTCGACCACGGCAAATTCTTACCGTGTTTATTTTATTACTTGCGACGACCCGGTACACTTGCCGGTGACTCAACAAGTTTTTGGCGCCGTTGCCGGGGATTGACACAACCAATTTTCCTAATTTTTTGGGAAGTTTGATTATTTGGTTAAGTTATTTTTTTATTATTTTTTTATTTTATTTTTTGTTATTTATTTATTATTATTTCCATCTGCTTCTTTGATTCCACTTGGTCTTGGCCCTGTTTTGTATGCGAGGTACCCTTTCAAGGTGGATTGCAAATCATGGAGACTTATTATTTTCCAGCCTTGGACGGTGTTACAAAATATCACTTTGGGCCTAATGTAACCCCTCGGGAGATCACGGCGCTGGGACGTAATTGCCCTCATGCACAAGCTTATAGTGTAATCATGAATCATGAGGAGGAATGGGAATGGAATGAGCAAACACTTTTGAAAGTTGCTCTAGAACAGTATTCCCAAGAACTATCCACCTCTGAGGCCAAGGCAAGAGCCAATTATGACAAGATCAAACTGTGAAGCAGAACTTCAAAACGCAATTGGAGGAGATTTGCAAACAGTTAGTACAAGAGTCAGATGAAGCACAATTCGAGCAAAATCTGGTTTGGGGGATAGTTCAAAATGAAGATAAAGTGGTAGTGGACTCCACGATGCTTGCTGAGCAATCTGATTTTGCTGCGTTAAATAAATATGTTGGCTTGCATGCATGTGTAGACACTGGTAAGTTAGTCCCTCCCACTTGTCTGGCACACTTCCTCGAGAAAACACCATTTGACCCGAGAGGGAGTGAGTTCATAATTGCAGAGGTCAATGGAGTTTTCACACACGTGCTAGGTGGAATTGTGGAAAGAGTCGTATTGTTTCTACAATTGCCACTTCACAAACCATGGGATCCGGGTGGAGGATCTCACATGATGAGCATCTCTTGGCCCTTATGCCACAGGCTATGGGATCCAGGTGGATGCTTCTTAATAAGTCAAGCTAGTGACGTTAAAGAAGCGCTTATTGGGAGGCAACCCAAGCTAGGTATTCTTTTTTTAGTTTCTGTCATTTATATATATATATATATATATATATATATATATATATATATATATATATATATATATATATAAAAAAACCTTGATTTGCCACGCGAATCCACAGTGGCCACGCGAGACAGAAGCCCTGAATCTCAAAGGCTTGCTCACGCTTCTGTCTCACGTTGCGAGGACTGATTTCGCCTCGCGATTCTGGGCATCATCATCTGTTGGAATTCCAGATTCGCCTCGCGAGATACTACTCGCCTCGCGATTATGGAAAGTATGAATAACAATTTTCCAGATTCGCCTCGCGAGTGAGCTCTCGCCTCGCGAATATGCAATTAAGTTTTTGATTTGCAGGATTACTTCCAGGAGAGGCCTTTGGCCCAGCAGAGGGGTGCCCGAGAGACCAATTGGATGAGGATGCAACCATAGAAGAGCTTTGCGTGGAAGCGGCCACTCCAACTTGATCAGGGAGCACCCTCTCCTTTCCTCACTCTTATTTTATATCTGTGTTCTTTCATTGAGGACAATGTATGCTTTAAGTGTGGGGGAGGGAACCAATTGCCTTGTTCTTTGTTTTTGTTTGTGTTTTTGTTTTTGTTTGTCGCTCTTGAATAATTTGAGAAGATCAAGAGTATGTGTATGAATGTGTGTCGGCAAGCTTTTTGGATTTTAATTAAATTTAGCATAGATTGATTGCATGAATTATTTTGACCATCGATGATTTCCCCCTAGGTTCTGAAAATAGAAAAGTTGATCCCCATGTGAAAAATTGAAAATTGAACTTTGAGAAACTTTATTGTGATTGCTTGATTTATGACAAGTTTGGGGTGAAGGGGTGCACACACTAGGAGTTGTATCTCGGTCAAACAATTTGCAAAATGTCCAGGTGAGAATTTGAGCCTCCAACTTTGTTTTTGATTGTGTGGATCACTTTCAAGTTGCACTTTCCCGAATTTGCTTGAATCTCTTCATGGTTTGCATGTTTATGTGTTGCATCAAATGATTTAGGCAATTTTCTTTGAATAGCTACTTGGCCTAAAAAGAACAATCCCTAATACATGTTCCCTAGTTAGCCACATTGAGCCTAATTGGCCTATTGTTTCTTGATGACCTTATTTTATAAGCCAAAATCTGGAAAAAAAAACCATGTTAACCCAATCTTAGGATTAGGAGAGCATGGAAGCTTAGCAAGAGAAGGGTTGTGAGAAACTAAGTTTGGGGTGGCTACAAGGTGATATGTTATTTTGGGTTGAGAAAAAGAAAAATAAAGGTTGAAACCCAAGGCAAAAAAAAAAAAAGAAAAAAATTGCCAAAAAGAAAAGGGGCAAAACAAAAAGATTAGCAAGGAAAAGGCTGTTGTCACCCGAGGCAAAAAGAAAAATGGAAAAAGGAATTTGAGTGGAAGATGTGTCAGATGCTCATGCTCTCTTGGTTCCTAGGGACTTAAGCCTAGTATCCTTGAATATCCTACCCTTAGCCAGGCCCCACTACAACCTTTAAAAGACATTTTGATGTTGCATGCATGTTTTCGTGGGAACTATTTTTGAGATGAAAATCAAGTTCATGGTAAGTGCTCTTGGAATGTGAAGTTGAGTGAAAAGTTGATAGCCTAGACAAATTGAGCGAATGAGTGAATTACTAAATGCCCTTGTGAGGAAGGCAATTGTTTGAATTTGGTGATCTCCCTTTTGTGTGTAACTTGGATCCTCAACTTAGGTTAATGATTGCATGAATGATGAAGTTCTCAATTGTTTAAAGTAAATGAATGTGGGGATTACATTGATGTAAGGGGGGAAACATTGAAGAAAAATTGTTTTGTAAGATTGCATGAAATTTGTGCGAAATTGATTGAATCCTTTAAGCTTGTCAAGTCTTGAGTCTTTTTGAGTTTTAGCTTGCTTGGGGACAAGCAAGGTTTAAGTTTGGGGTGTTTTGATAAGCCTCTGGCTTATCTAGTTTTATAACTAGTAAGACTGTGGTTTATGTGCTAATTATTCGAGTTCAATCTCGGTTTCGTCCAAATTGACCTTGTTTTGTTCTTAAGTTAGACTTTGACTCGTTTTAGGCATTTTTAGTAGTTTTTAGTCTATTTTGAATAGAATTACGCTTTTTGTTTCTTTTTATTGTTTCAAGTTAAAAGGGGAAGCACTTCGAGTCAAGGGAATGAAGAAAACAGTGGAAATTGCCATTCTGGAGATACTCGCCTCGCGATAGTATGCTCGCCACGCGAGCCTGAAGACCAGCTGAAGCAGCAACAATCATCCTTTCTGTCTCGCCCCGCGAGGATACCACTCGCCTCGCGAGCCTGAAGGCCTGACTGTGCTGTGAGTGTCATCCTCTCGCAGCCTCGCGAGAGGCTGATCGCCTCGCGAGAGTCCAATTTGAAAGCGCGCCAATTTTAATATTCGCCTCGAGAGATCTTGCTCGCCTCACGAGCGAGCGCAGATCCTGAACTCTATATATTGCTGTTTTAGGGCAGAATTTGAGAGCTTTTGGTTACCACTGTTTTGTAGCGTTTAGGGACGAATCCTTGTGTTTCTGGAGCTGCGTCTTCTATTTTCTTTTTCTTATTTTACTATGGTGGTTATGTCCGATTGCTTGTCTGTCTTTACGAGCATGAGGAACTAATCCCCTCGTCTAAGGGATCAATGAAACCACCCATGGCGGTGTAGAATTCGATGTGATGTATGTTTTTCTCCCTTCTTTCAATTAATGTTTTCCAATTCTGATTTGATTGTGTTGATCATATTCATGCGTGATTGACTAGTTAAACGTGTTGAGGCTTAGGAGGCATGGGAGGTGTGGCTAGATGACCTTCGTTTGAGGCTGGAGGGTTCTCCTCTGTGTTCTTTTCCTTCTGCATTGCTTGTAGGATCTCCATCATCTTAGTCATCTGATCCTTGATTTGACTGACTTCATCCCTGATCTCTTGGCCTTCTTCTAGTTCATCCGCCATGGCTCTTGTCTGTGATCGAGTGCGATAGGGGTGTCTTGGAGCAATTGTTCGGTGATCGAACTGCAACATCATGGAGATCTTTTAAAAAAAAAAAAAGTAAATACGGTAAATGAAGATAAATGAACATGAAATATTATTGCGAGGGGAGACCGTTTCCAGATAGCAAGACACTTCCTCCCCACACATAACTCTAGGGGTACGTCCCCCTTAGGTTGTGTGTGGTTGATGACCAATCCATGGGAATATGCGTTCCTCAATGAACTGCACCACTCATTAGCAATGTGATCCATTGATGCAACTAGTTGAGGGAGAATTCACCCATAGACATAATCAAAACATCTTTCATTTCATCAAAGAGAGAAGTACAATGCCTTATAAAATAGAAACAATTACATCAAAAGTTTTGGGACTTTCTTTTTGAATCCACTGGCAAGCCTTTTACAATATTTCATGAAGTTGACCACTTTCGGGGGTATTACAGACTCAACACTCATGTAGGTCTGAATTGATGCCTCTTCGAGGTAACTTGCAAACTGGGAAGTATGGAATCGCAAACTGCCTGATAAGTATTCATATCTTCTCCTCCAAGCATCTCTATCAGCCTTCAAATTTTCTGCTACTAATTGCCAATTTTTTAACCATTCTTCCTGTTGTCGGACATCTTCTTCATATTGGCTTTTCTCTCTCTCTCGAGCATTCGTACCCTCATCCAAAGTTGTGCTTCTTTTTCTTGTGCCTTTGCAAGTGACTCGCGACATGTTGCAGCGACATTCCAACCTTCAACAGAATAATGCTCGGTGTGGGCCAGTGCCTGTTTCAAAGATCCCAACCTCTCTTCCAATATCTCAATGGTTTGAATATGCATCCCGACCTTCACCTCTGATTCTTCTCTTTCTTTAAGAACTCTTGCTAGTACTCGTCCTTGTTCTTCTATTTTTGCTCGTAGTTCACGAACTTCTGGCCCCTTCATATTATCTTTCCTTGCTTTCTTAGCTGGGCCTGCGGCTTCATACGCATCAGCACATTCATCCTTCAAATGTTCTATCGTCATGCTTAACTTTTGGATCTTGCGGTGAAGGGTGACAATGGTGATTTGATCCGTTTTATTCTTATCTTCTAGTACCCCTATCCGAGCCTTCAAAACTTCAATCTTTTCTAACATTTGTGCTTCGGTCAAATGATTTCCCTCCTTGTGTGGGACCATCTTTGGGATTACGTTGTCCCCTCCCCTTGCTTTCCTCCATGTGTCGTAGCCTTTAGTATGAGAGATAATTTGCTTTCCTAACTCCCGTGATCCAAATACACGAATGTCACTCCAAGCCAGTCTGATTGCCACTGCTGTGTTCTTGACAACTTCACATTCTTGATATAAGAGAGAGATTCCACCTAAGACCTCTTCAGGCGGTTCATGTTGAGTCCATTTTAATTGTCGGATCACAAGTGATGGAGAATATGACACACAACCCCTAGGCCCAATCAAAGGAACATTTGAGAAATTTCCACAACTGAAAATGACTGTATTTCCTCTGTACCATGGACACATCCAATTAAAGGACTTTGAATCAATTTCATCGAACTCCCGTATCCATTTGTAAAGATTATTTGGCTTTATTTGCACACGGTGGAACCTTTTCAAGGGGTCATCTATCTCACCAATGTAATTGCGAGCATACATGTGGGTGACAATCCAGACATACATCAATTGTGCACAACATCTTAGTTTGCCTTGTTGATTTTCGTGAACAACTTGCAGCGAGAGAAAGGTTTCTGCCAGAATTGAGGGAATAGGATTCGCATTATATTCTTCAGCCTTGTAGAAGACATCCATGGCTGGATAATCTACCATGTCTGGTATAAAGGGGAAAAGCACCAAACCGTAGATGGTTAAAGCTAACACACACTTGAAGACGGGCCAGTTCTGTCGTTGGGCCAATCCTCGGAGATGAACTTCAAGGAACCTCCGCTTCAAACCTCTAACAGTTCCCTTTTCCATTTTGTCTGATGGCTTCAATTGCCCTCCTAACAGTTCTGCCACCTTCCCATCACTAACATGTTGGCCATAGTAGAGATAGACACGCAACTCCTTTGGAAGAGGTGTCCTTAACATGTAAGCATATTCTTCTATAGTTGGTGCCATGTCCAAATTCGGCAAATCAAAGCACCTCAGATTCGGGTTCCAATATTGGGCCAATGCGCTCAAACCCCTAGCATCTACATGGATGTGCAACAAGTCCAAGATTCTCCCGTACTTGCTAGAGTGAGACACTTCCATTTCTTGCTATGTGGATGGCAATGGCCCTTCCTTCGCAAAATAAATCTATTACCAAAAAAGAAAATAAAAATAAATAAATAAATATATGGCAAAGAAAAGGTCTTTGTAGGGTTGTGAACCCAAAGGCTATGGGGTGTTTAAAACATTGCCCATTTTGTGGATCATTTGGGCCCGAAGCGACATGGATTCGCTACCACCTTCATTGTTAATAAATAAATAAAAGAGATTAAAGAAAAGAGAGAAGTTGCACGCCTCCCGTTGTCCTAAGAGGTAAGACTTATAAAGGTACCTACAGGGGCAACTTCTAGATTGGTTGGCCACAAAGACAATCTATAAGTGTGGATTTTAGGGTGGGTCTAGACTTCTAAAGGCCATGGTCCCCAGATTGCCCCTGCCCCTAAAGACAAGGTCCTAGTCCATGATCCCCACAAGTAGTGATAAACCCTTCAGGATAGCTAGTCCATGAAGCTAGTAACAATCTGAGTGGTGAATCGACAAATATCAGGGTGGCACTAGGCCATCAATGACAATGTTGAGACACCGCCTAATCCTTAAGCTTCCACAAGCTCGGGTATAGAGCTAAAAGTGTGTGAAATAAGTGTAAGTGATGTGTGTTGGAGACATACAAACCTTTACAAGAACGTACTAAAACAACACTACCCAAACCTGCAAAAAGAACAAACAGCCAATAGTTTTCTATCCTAGGGTTGCCAAAATATATACAAAGGGATATAAAGACATATTTATAAAAACAAATTTAAACAAACAAGGGGTAAGTCAAATAAATAAAATTTATTAAAAAGCACAACTAACTATGACAGGCCTGACTCTCAAGAGTCCCCAGTGGAGTCACCAGCTGTCGCGACCGTCCCGCCTGGGCGCCGCGAAAAGAAGGTAAAAACAGAGGAGCCGCCACCAAATGTTTATTTTGGGAAAAACATTGGAAAAAACCAATTATTTTAAAGAAACCTGGTCTTAAAAAAGAAAAGAGATTTGAGTTCGGGAGTCGGTTACGAATAGGGAAGGTGTTAGCATCCTACATCGCCCGTTTAAAAACGGTACCTCAAGTTAATTGTGCAAATTTTTTAATATTTATTTTACCCCAAAAATTATTTACGAGAAGACATTATTTTTATTTTTGATATTTTTTTTATTTTATGATTTTGCACTAAAAATTAAAATTTCGTATTTAAATCATTATTATTATTATTAAAACTTAATTGAGGTTGAACATGACACACAAATCCACAGAGCAACCTCAAATCTAAGGGATTGAATATGGCACTCAAGTCCATAGGACATCCCTAAAATAGTATTGATTTAATTAATTGTTTAGAGAAAAAAAAATAAAAAAAATAACATAACATAGGAATTTGAAAGGAAAAAAGGAAACGTTATTTCATGGTTTTATATATATCTAATTTAGGCTACTTTTGATTAGATGTTGTAAAAAAACTTAAGCAAGATTGAACATTGCACATAAGTCCATAGAGCAACTTTGATTATAAAGGACTGAACATGGCACCGGGTCCATAGGACATCCCTAAATAACGAAAATTCAATTGTTCATTTATTCTAAAGGGTTTTTCTTTTGGGAAACAAATCAATTGAGAATAATTTAAATAATCATTCTTTTATTTTGTGTAGCGAAGATTTTATTTTATTTCTAACGCGAGGAAACTTTGGATGATAAACTAAATAAGCATAAATGCCAATCAAAAGATTTTGAGAATCAATCAATTGTATAATTAAATTGATTCATTACCGTTAAGTAAACCTAAACAATTTATACCATTAGAGAAAAAAAAAACCATCATGACTTTTATTTTACTTAACTTAATACTCATACCTATACCTTTACTTAACTCAATCAAACATGCTTGAAATTTGAACACAGTAGGCAGCAGATAAAACTTATGACATTAAACATCATTGGCACAAGCAACTCAAAAAATTCCAGCAACTCCATTCAACCAATGTATTTAAAATTATCCAACTCACCCAAAAAAAATCATAGGCCTTCTTTTCCATATTAACATCACAGACATGAGCACGTAATTATCATGTAAATCAACAACTCAAGCAAGGAACAACTCAAGCAAGCAACACAGTAATCCCTACATTTTATCCGACAATTGATAGACAAATTAGATAAGCACTACGACATACATCATATTCTATTATCAAAAAAAAAAAAAGTAAAAGAGTGGTACCAATAGTGTATTATTTTTCATAAATTCTTAACATTGTCCTAATAAAGGCAGAATAAGAGAAATGAGGAGTTACCAAAGGAGCTTTTCTCAAAAATCGTATACAGTAGTTGCAACGAAAATTCTCTCCTTACTTCCCCAATTACAAAGATAAAAACCGAAATACAAAAGAAACTGAATTTCTAAAAAAGAACTCTATTAATTAAAAACTCTGGTTTACAGAAGCAAGAACAGAGAAAAAAAGAAAAGCTTCCTCCCCCTTCATCTTTTCAGAACCTGTATTTATAGAAGAAATGAGGGGAGGTATCTCATTCTTCTGCCCAGCGGATCGCAGATGGCTCTGGTCCAGGCACTGACCAGTGGCGTTCGCGTGTTCCAGAGGGGTTGCGTGCAACAGTAACTTCGGCAGGGCGATTTTCGTGGTAGAAGGTGCGACCATGGTGATGGGACACGAAGCTGGATATGGGTTTCGTGTGAGGTGCGATTTTTTGGTGGTTAGAAGGTGGGAGGCGGTGGATTTCGCACTGACAGGTAGGGGGCTGCATTTTTCTGATGGTTACAAAGAGGGGGGACGACATCTTGGAGAGGAGATGAGAGGACCTGTTTTTTCCCGATGGGTAGAGAGAGGGGGCGCTAGGGTTAAGTGAGGAAAGGGAAAAATGTGGGTTATAGGTCATGAACCGGGTCAGGCGCGACCCGGTTTGGAGGTGTTGGTCTGGGCCCTTTTTTTTGTGAGTTGGGGGAGAGTTTTCTTCCTTCCTTTTTGTTCTGATAGGATTTGGGCCATTGGGATGGAGCCCAATCTTCTTCTTTTTATTATTTTTTTCTTTTCTGGGTTCTTCTCTTTTCTTCCTTTTTCCTTCCCTTCCATTTTTTCTTCATTTTTCCTGAAATACCAAAAAAGAAATAATAATAATAATATTGATAAAGTTAGAAAAAAATAAAATAAAGACGGACAAAATTAGGTGTTCACATGATGATCGATGTTGCTTCTTTGCTAATTGCAACTTTGTTTTTACGCTTTGGGTTGGAATGAAGTACTTTGGTTTTTGTATTTATTGTCTACACCCAACTAAATAGTTATCTTTATATTTAATGTTTCCTCAATCTTCCATGAATGGAATAACAAATATCCCACCAGCACCTAAGTTCGGGACATTGTGTGACACCAGCCTACCTACGTTATAGCCACTATTACACTTTATTTAACGCTCCATCACCATTATTTCCCATCATTTCTTTATTCATAAATCTCTATTTCCTTTTCTATTTTTATAGGATGAGTATGTTATGGCTTATTATGTTGCTTTATAAGCGTATGTTATCCATTATCTATTTTTAATCCACCTCGCCGTGGGTAACGTGGTACATTCGCGGACGGCTAGCCCTTAATAAATCTATTTGGATTGCAAAAATAAACCTAAACATCTGAGTGTTCACAAATCCTTTTGTTTCTGGTTTCTTCGCTCCACTGTCCCCTCGTCTCCTCTCTTTTTCTTCACTTTAGTCACCAAATCAGCCACCACCATTGTTCCTTCATCGTCACCGGTGCGCCACCATCCTTCCACCTATGACTCCTATCGTTTCTCTCCATTACAAGCACACAAACAAATAAGGTACCCCTTTTCTCCTTCCTTAAGGAACTGTATTTGTTTGTTTCGCTAATTTTCAGTTGGAAAGTTTTATTTTGTTTTAGGTAAAATTTTGATTTTATTCAAAATTTTGTTCTTTTCGCTGTCATGGCTGCGAGTTTAGAGTTGAGAATTTGCTTTCGTGTTCTGATTTTTGGATTAATATTTTGACTTCTTTGACACCAAATTTATTGATGTGAATGAGATTTTGGATGTTGAATTTTGTTGATTTTGGTTTGGACTGAGTTATGACCAATGAGGCCGATGTGCATGCATGATATTCTGATCTAATTTTTTGTTGATGATAATGTTAATCTAATGAGTTGGTTAAGCATTATGTATGTGTGTTATTGAACTTTTTCAATGATTGGAATTCGGCCAAGTGATTGAGGAAACATCTTGATGTTGTAATTGATTGATCTATTGACTTAAAAATGAGTTAGACCAATTAATGATAGGAAAAAACTTAAGTGCAGTTAAATAGGTGTTGTTTTTTATGTTCCCCAATTATAACTTGCCACATAGATCAAAATTTTCATTTAAATTCAAATTTAGAATGTCCCTATGTTTTCTATTGGTTGATTAATCCAGGTGTTGAATTGTGATTGGAGAACAGTAAAAACTGCACATAAGGAACTGCACCTAAGTTTTGTCCTTAATGATATGGGTGCTCGAAAATTGAAGAGACAATGAAGTGACTTAGTCAATTGGTTTTAAATTGTCTCACATATTTGTTTGTGTTAATTAACTAAATTTGAAAGAAAATGACTTTAGGTTTTCAATTTTCATATAATTTTAGTACCATAAGACTTACGTATGATGTTTAGAAAAAAATTAAAAGTAGATAAAAAACG
Source organism: Sophora flavescens (assembly GCA_030762895.1). Lineage (NCBI taxonomy): Eukaryota > Viridiplantae > Streptophyta > Magnoliopsida > Fabales > Fabaceae > Sophora > Sophora flavescens. The sequence goes on along the minus strand of CM061070.1, from coordinate 130,494,125 downwards.
AGACAAGAGGGGTCTTGACCTCCACTTGGCTTACAATTTGGTAAATTAAATTCTGGATTAATATTAGTTTAACTGTTTTATGACCTTATTAATGGTTTTAACTTTTAAGTGTACCTCCTTTTGAAAAAAAAAAGTTATAAGTGTAATATTTTTATTGCTACAATTTAAGCTTACAGTTTGGTTACTTAAACTTTGGATTACTCAATTTCATGCCATGGGGAAAAAAATTAGATTAAGTACATCTTTAAATGAATTAAAGATAATTATATTATTTATTTCATTGGACGCATGCCCGCAAAATTAAGGGGTTACCACATGCAAATAATAATCAAGAAGTTTTGTCAAAAAAATAATAATTATAATCAAGAAGTGAGGAAAGACATTGCATCTATATTAGAAAGAATAGAAAGGCATATAGGTGCATAGGTGTATATTAAAAAAAAAAAGAATAACCAAGGCATATACATGGAGCATCAAAGGAAAGAAAGGCATATACGTGCCCCCTTATGCGCAAAGCATCTTGCACAAATGTGTTTAAAAATTGTATTTTTTTTTTTTAAATTTTTACCAAGTTATCTATTTGATGGTTTAGTAATTAGGTGTTAAGATGGGCCAACATAGTGAGTACATTGTATAAAAATATTAATACAAAAAATTCAAAGAAAGTAAAGTAGATAAGGGTTAGTGAGTACGATGAACAAAACCCAGTAGTCTTACACCAAAATAAATGAAGAACAACAGTGTGTTTGTGTAATAGAAATCGTTGTGGGTTCCGGTGATTATCTGATGAAAGACGATCCGCGGTGTGAAGCGTCTGTGTCGTGGTGGGTATGTAGGTGTTTTGATGCAGAGGTGGACGTCTGCCTCCCTAGCTGCATCTGCGTATTTGATGTGCGGCGGTGTATGACTGTTAGCGGTAGTCTTAGGCGAGTTGGGATCTTTTGATTTTATGGGTTCGATGGTGATGAATAGTGTGCTACGTCCCGACGATGACGGTGGTAGCGAATTTGTATTTGTATGATCTGAAAAATCAATAACAAAAGGTAAATCCATTTGGATTGCAAAAATAAACCTAAACATTATAAAATTATATTAGAATACTTCATATTATGTTGTTGTATAAAAAACCGATATTCTAATCTTTTGATAATAAGGTACATCCTCTAAAGATATACTCTTTTGGGTGGGGTTCCACAGTAACAGCAGATAACACTCAGCTATGGAACATGGTAAAAAGAGAATTGTGGGCTCAAAGGTTAGAAAGGTAATGTATTATGTATTGTATTCGATATGATAATATACATACTTACTATATAATAAGTTTTATTATTTCCACAATTTATTAAAATACTATCTTCTTTTTTTTACATTATTAGGAAACTTGAAGCTACATTACCAAGCAAAAGAAGTCGTGATAGCTCAATACATTTGAAACAAAAAATAGTCTTACTTGAGGATGTAATATGTTCTTTTAATAATACATTATATTTGTTATGAATGATTATGATAATGAATGTTCCAAATTTTAGTCTTATATTTTTTATTTCATTTGTAGTTTATTAAACAAAAAAACATTAAAGATGATAAAAAGTATGAAGATTTTTTGAGAATTGTGACAAGGGAAGCGACTATTAGAAGTAAATTATGTATTTTTTTTTAAATTTTTATATGCTTTGTTACTTTTTATCTAACAAAATTAACATTATAAAATTATTTTGTTTGTAATGCAGGGAAATGTAAAAAGTTACTGAATATCGATCCATACTTAATCTCCTTATAAATCTAAATGCTGAGATGTCGAGGTCAAATAATAGTCGCTTACTAAATTATATTTGGTACTTTGGATTTGTTTTTTATTAGATTATGTATCTTATTTATTTTTGCATTCATTTGTACCATGATATTATTAACACAGTGATATATAATGTATATTTACATTATTATGTCACATTATAAAGTTAGATAAGTCTATATAATAAAGATGAGTAAAAACATTAGAAATATCAGCAAATAGACACATAAAATGCCTATCTTACCGCTAGTGGATATAGAGTAAATTTGTAGACACCGAAATATTAGTTTAACCTTTTTCGTTTTAATGTTTACGACATGTGATGTGAAAGTGCCGTTGTATAAATAGTGAAACGCAGGGTGAGAAGCCGATCCACTTTGAAAGGGTTATTAGGTTAAGAAGAAATTGAGAGCGAGAAACTGCAAACCACTCTTTTTTTCTTCATCCTCCGAGGTTCTCTTCTCTCCCTTCCCCTTTCGATTTCGCATCCCTTTTCGATTCGATTTGTTAATTGAGAATTTTGTGATTGCATGCTTCTTCTCATCATTATTATCATTTCCCATTGTAATAATTAACATCGATTTGTTTAAAATAGATTATCACATAGTTGAATTTGGATCTACCGGGACAGGTTTCCCATTTATGCATTTTTATAATTATAATTTGTCTTTGCAGGGTCAATACATCAATTTGTTATTATCTTTTTTTCTTTTTAATTTGTTGTGTTCATACGATTGCCATTGAAAAAAGGGTCTCTTTATGGTCTCTTCCTCAGTTAATTACGCAATTTCAATTGTTTATTTTGCACAGCTAGAAAGAAATCAACAATGCCTCGCTATGATGATAAATATGGTAATACCCGCCTCTATGTAGGTCGCTTGTCTTCAAGGACACGTGCCCGCGATCTGGAGCGGATCTTCTACAGATATGGAAGGTAATCATGCCCTTTTGTATTATTTTAACAATCGTGATCGTTATATCAACGAAGTATGTATGGAATTTATTGTTACTAATTGCTCTCCGCGATACCCTTTTCCACAAAATTGTAATTTTTGTGCAAAGCTCCTCATGGTTGTTAGCTGCTGCACCTTTTCCACGTTTGTTATATTGCATCATGTTTGCTTTATTTTTTCATCCTTTTTATCTATTGGATAAATGGCTTTATTTGTATGAGTACCTCCTTTCTTTCTGAGAGTCGGCAGGATCTTTTTTTAAATTATATCATTTTAGTGCTGTTGTTGTTGTTTAATTTGTGCCAATCTATGTAAGGAAAACTAATGGTCATGCCTCCTTGATTGATCTAATTTTTGTGAATGGAAAGTAAGCTAAATTAGTGATTAAGGATGCGTTCAAGCAAACAGTTTAATTAAGTGTTTATACAATAAATATTTTTCAATAAGCTAAAAACAACTTATTTTCATAAGTTTCTCCGATAAGCTTATTGAAATAAGCTGAAAAGAGTTTATAGGAAAATCATATCTATTTTCGTAAGCACAAATAAATTCTCTTCCAAACGTCCCCTAATTGGTGAAGGGGTGTTGTCCACGTGCTATGCTGAAACTTGGGATAATAAACAGGTTTTTCCCAAGCTTTGTTTTGCACTTGGGTTTATGTTGGTTATTCGTCGTGTTATGCATGGAAACCATATCCCCTAGGTGTCATGTTTTTAACTTGAATGATCTTGTTGAAGGTTTCTGGGGTTTTGCCTAAACCTGGAGGTCTGTGGTGGGAGGGTGGCCTTGGTGGGATTGATGGAAATTCCTGCCGAGTGTTGACTTTGGCGATTCTTTCTGTAATGTTATTGCGTGTTTTTATGGAAATGGCAACAATGACAAACTGGTGTTTAGTTCGTCTTTGAGGGGTGAAGTATCATGCACTTGCAGTAGTTAAGTAATGATGGCCTTACTATCCCATTTCCGCAGAGTTCGAGATGTTGATATGAAGCAGGATTTCGCCTTTGTTGTAAGTTGTCGACCTTTCTCTGTCTCTGTTTATCTATTTCTTTTCACTTTGTTTTGTCTTCATTCCTTTGCTCAAAGGTGGCTTCTAGTATCTGCTTGGGGGAATTCAGTTATGATGGTAAAATTCCCTTGTTCCTTTTCCTGGCTTGTTCTTTACATCTTTTGGACAGGAATTTAGCGATTCTCGAGATGCTGATGATGCAAGATATAACTTGGATGGTCGTGATGTTGATGGAAGTCGTATTATTGTGGAATTTGCAAAAGGGGTGGGAATATCTTTCTTACAAGTTTTCTCTACATTTTTAATTTTATTTTCTCATTTACAACTATAATTATTAATTAACTATGAAGGGATGGATACCATGTTTCCTTTGGTACAGAAGTTTTGGGTTAATGTATACGATTTTAAAGAGATCAGTCACTTCATCTGAAAGCGCTTGCTTCATGTATATATTTTTCTTATGGTTGCAAATAGCACAATAATCCATTGGGATTTTGCTAGGACAGTTGATTTTTCATCATTTCTGTCATAATCCCTTGACTGCTGGTTGAAGAACTATAGTATTATTGAAATTGTGAGATTAGTTTTTTGGCTCCATTATTGGCTTTTCCATCAACCCATCCTGTTATTATATAAGCATAAAAGTACTTTTATGAAGGCATTTGTTGCTGTACTGTTTGCTTAAATATATTACATAGGTTTCAATTGCATTGGACACTGGCTTTTCTGATATTACGGTTGTACGTCTTTGACTTGTGAACAGTTAGTTTTTTTATTGCATGTTAATTTTTTGTTTGTGTCTGATCTCTAATTAATCAGGTTCCTCGTGGTTCCCGTGAATATATGGGTCGAGGTCCTCCTCCCGGATCTGGACGCTGCTTTAACTGTGGCATTGATGGTCATTGGGCCCGAGATTGCAAAGCTGGTGATTGGAAGAACAAGTGTTACCGCTGTGGGGAGAGAGATCATATAGAAAAGAACTGCAAAAACAGTCCCAAAAAGTTGAGGTAGGCCATGTTCTAGAGTTTTCAAACTGCTGCTGCATTGTTGATTTTTTCTTAACATGACTATTGCTTTCTGAAGGATTTCCTCAGCTTTAAACTAATGATGTCACTTTGATTTGTTCATGCTTCAGACGTGGGCGGAGTTATTCACGTTCCCCAGTCAGGTCACGTTCTCCTCGTCGTGGCAGAAGCCGGGATCGAAGTTACAGCCGAGACCGCAGCTACAGGTAGGATACTTTTAGTTCCCAATTTTACCATGTAAAGTTTTGATGCAGTGAACTGCTAGGTTTCAGTAGAATTAAGTGTTTGCTGTTGTTTCAGTGGACATTATTGTTTTTTATATTCATTGTTTGTAAGCTGAGCTTTGGGTGCGCCTCTGTCCTTGCCAGCCGATCAAGATCTCCTGTCAGAGAATGCAGCCCAGTTCGTGAAGATAGATCAGAGAGTCCTCGCTATAGAAGCCCTGGACCCAATAGTAGTCCTCAGCCCTCCAAGACAAGGAACCATAGTCCATCACCTGACCAAGGCAGCCCACAGAAGGAAGGTGACACATCTCCTGGAAATGATAGGATGGTTACACAGCAAGATGGGTCTGACTACAGTGATGGTCCTAGAGGGAATAGTCGAAGCCCTGCTAGCCCTTCAAGGGACCATGAAGATAGTGGCTATGATAATCCTAAAGGTAATGGTCGCAGCCCAAGGGATGATGACAGGAGCCCCGTTGATGATGATGATGACAACCACCGCCATTCACCAAGAGGCAGCGAGTCACCATAAAAAAGTACGCTTCTGAGAAATAAGCTCAGGAAGTGGCCAAGGATTTATCTGCTTTGATTGTCAAATGCACTGTATCAGTGAACTCTGTGACCATTGGTCACGAAAAACTGTCGATGTTTATGGTTATGAAGAACGGTTTTATTATGTATGGTATTTTTCAGATTTCGCATGAATTTGTTGATAATTTAAACAATGTGTGTTGTTACGAGAAATTTAAATCCAGCATATTCTGAATTTTAACTCTATAGAGCACTAGTTATTTTGAGAAACTGTTGTCTAGTTGTGAACATGGGTGATTATAGAAGCCATTTTAATGTCATTCTGATAAACTCCTAATTAGAGTGAATTGAATAATTGTCTAGGAGTTTAATTTAATTAAAATTCCTGAAAGCATTTGGGAGACGATGCGGACGAAACAAGTATTAGTAAATAGTGTTATATATAATTTATCATTGATAATTGATAGGAAGCAAGTGTATTAGCAAATGGTGAAATATTTAGTAGTGGACAGAGCGAAACATGCCATAAATCCGCAGTGACACGGCCGTTATCCCTCAAATGTAAATCCATGTTTTGGAACGAGGTACTCCCTGTTCAATATGTGCCATCCTTGTTCCTTATTCATGTGTTTGTAAAATTCAAAAGATGAATGATTTTTATACATCAAAATAAGACATCATTTAGTGTCCTTTTTGTTTTTTGGGGTGTATGAGAAGCGTGTATACATAGAATATAAAAAATAAGTGAAAGATGAAAATAAATATATACAGTGTTCAAATATCATAACTCAATTCAAAATATCTTTTCATGATAAAAATCTTTACTTTCCTTATCCAAGTGTGGTTTTCTTCAAATTAAAAGTAAAAAGTGATCCATATCTTATGTGTGGTCTCGAACAAGTTAAGGTATATTCATCCTTAAATTATGTAATGATTTATTAAACATTTAAAGTTTTTTTTACTCAAATTAAACATTTAAAGTTAAACACATTATTATGAGCTTACTTTATAAAAAATGGACACTTTAGAATAACTTCTTTAATAAAATAACCATCAAAATTATGAAAAAAAATAAAATGTTCATAGTAAATTGAAAAGGAACAAGCTCATTGTCGGGGTGTGTAAAGTTCATTTTAAATTTTTTTTTAAAAATATTTTCGTTCAATATGTAAATTCACATTTTTTCGCTATAATTGACTTGACATCAGGAAATCCTATATATTTCAGCTGCAACTGACCGCATTATCTTCATCCCAACTTTACCGATCACAATCAATTTACCTTTGCAGTAAGGATTAGCCTTAAGACAGCTTGTAAGTCCGTTTTCATTGAGAAACAAACATGAATTTCAGCAGAGCAGTCTGCTTTGCTAACCAGCGAGAGCAACTTTTGAAGCTCCAAAAAAATTTAATGCGTGAGGAAAACTCCAAAACTGTCTTTTGACAATCCTTGTCAACAAGGAACCTTACCAAACAACATCTAGTCAATGTCATATGAGACCATATTCAACTTCACAATCCTTTCTGACTCACGACAGGAATTGATTTCGAGAGGTAATCCTTTTGATCTTTAACTAAGTAATCTAAGAAGTGTTTCCTCTGTTCTCTATAAATATAAGAGTTCATGAATTTTTCAAAGCAAATCAAGTGCATGGCAACACATATACAGCCTTGACTAGCATCTGGACCTTAGTCCCGTTGGCAGAGGTACATATGTATATTAATTATATAATGTACACTTTAATCTCATTCGAAAATGGAACAATAAAAGAAAGGATAGTTTTTACTTGATCGTTTGTGCAACACTTTCAGATAAAGTACAAAATATAGCTATATAGTATGTGTACTGTGTAGTATGTACAGGTGACTGAACAATAACATTACTTTCCACTTTGATAGATAATCGTGAAAGTTGCATGTCAAACCAGAAAATCCTTTCTCATCTTTTTTTGCAAACAAAATTGTGAGGTAAACATACTGTACAGGAGGAATTTTGCTTACTATCATATCACAGTGCCAAGGCCTAGCTCATCCTCAATGTCATCTTCGTCTTCAAATAACTTTAAAAACCGAGCCTGATCCTGCTGCCTCTTCTTCTTTTGCCAGTACTTGTACGCACCCACCGCTCCCAGTATCAATATAGTTGATACCAAAACACATAACAGAACCACAACTACTATATGCATTCCCTTTTTTCTATTATCATTCTCGTCAGGTGCAGAGATAGAAACTAAACACACAAAGTCAGAAACACAATTATTTATGCAAACGTATAAAATTGCAGACGTTAGCCAGTATAGATGCAAGCATACCCAGAACAATATTTTGCCATGAACTTATGACGAGATAATAGTTTAGAAAAATGTCATGAAGGTTTGTTCAGAAATGCAAGTGGAACAAAATTATAATTAAGGCATGCCAGGTAATTACACAGATCCACAAGGCCATAAATCATAATAAATCAACATAAAAAAGAAAATCATTTCAGATCTAAGTTAATAATATTAAAAAAATAAAAACAATGAAGTCTTATCCCATTAGCTAGGGTAAGACCTAAGGTAATAACATCTAACATAATTAGCATACAAGTTTGAGTTAAGATAAATAAGCCCACGTAATTTTCTCCACAGTATAATTCCTTCCTCCAGTTGGTTAAGGGGAAAACAAGTCAGCAGGATATAAATGTTTTTCCTTTAGAATCTTAACTAAATAATCTGCTATACTGAATTTAAACATACAAGTCATCTATAGTAAGCAACTCCGATACAATAGATGATTGAGTTTAATTGCTCTTCTTTTAACATAAATCCATTGAAACTTGAGCAATAATATTACTAGCGAATGAAAAGAACCATTCATCAAAATTGAAATTAATTACTTTTGATAAACTTTATAATGCCTAAAGTGGCATAATTGATGTCATAACTACTTTTGAGAATAACACATTGGCATATTCAGTCACACAGCTGTCTGCAAGGTCTAATATCATGATAGCGGGCAGAAGAAATTTACAAAAGAAAGTTGAAAGACACTCACCGCCAGTAAAAGTTAAGCACTCTGGGCACAGAAAAGTAGCATTAAATTCTTTTTCCTTGACCCGGACGTACTTGCCATAAGGGGCGGTAAAATCAGACGGACAAAACTCCCATTCGTCAAACACATCATCTGAAAGAAGGTGATCTTTCTCATAGAATCCACATCGCTTGCATTTTTTACTTGAAAAATTAGTCAAAGGCTGGAAGCACAGAGCAAAATCTCATTAGCAGCTTCAAATAGTAACACGTGTAACAACAAATGTGAACCCACCTGAATTTAATGACAAAGCTTCATGTTACCAAGCAAATGAAACCACATAGTTCAAGCGTAAAACTTACTCAAGTGGTTGCTTGCTTGTATATAACATAATATATTTATATGAGCTAGTTGCCTAAGTTTGAAAATGATAGTTCTTTGGCCAAGGAGGCATGGTTTCAAAACTTCCAATATATACATATACCTTATCGACCGGTGCATTTGGGCAGACAACTTAATTAAGCGCTTATTCAATAAGGTTTTATCATATAGGCTAAAAACACTTATTTTGTTAAGTTTCTCTGACAAGCTTATTGCAATAAGTTAAAATAAGCTTATATGAAGATCATAAACTATTTTACAAACTATTTGCATAAATTTATTTTCATAAGCTCTCTATAAACTCTTCCAAAGGTACCATCAGGTAACTAAATTAAATCCAAGACATATGCATTATGCAATACATGAAAGGGAAAAAAAAGAAAAGATGCAAAGATGTAATAATATAAGGAACCTGCCAAGACTCTTCACCCTTAAAAGCATAAAAGGCATGAGCTTTCTTGATATCAGGCAATACGGTCTTGTTCTCCCCTTTGCATAGAAAATACACAGTTGGGGTGGGTTTTAGCCACTCATGGGTTGTAAAAATCTCCATTGAACTCAGCGTTACATCTGCAGATAATATCAATCCTGCACAACGACATAAATAAAAAAAGATTCACTTCCACTAGCTCTGAATTCAATTTAAAAACTTTATCACACATCACATATATCAATATGGTAAAAACAACTTTAAAGGCCTCTTCCATAGAATACCCCTGTCAGCTAAATAGGTCAAAATCTTTTTTTTTTTTTGGGTATGTTATGTTACATATGCGTTCACCAGTTACCAATTGAAAATAAAAAAAAAAATTATTACCTGGAAAATAGGTGAAGAATATGCAGGAGATTAAATAGAGATGAGAAACCGTAGAATTGCGGAGATGGCGAACCGACATAGCAAGAAAATTAGGTCTAGGCAGCGATCAATTCAAAATTGTTGAATGGAGGAATTGAGGGAGTGGAATTGATCAGGTTCAGATAAAACGACGACGTTCAAGAGAAAGGAAAGGAAGGGAAGGGGAACAGCTATAGCGTGGGAAGGGAAGGAAAAGGTAACAACTGACCAGGTCGCACAATGTTAATGGAATCTGATCTGGTGCGTACCCAACACGCGCATTTCGCACCAACACATTATATTGCTGCCACGTCATTGTTCCCCCTACTGGCGGGAAAGCAAACTATCTGCATCTCGGGGAGTCGCCAACTAATAAACCATCGAGATAAGGAAAAGCAAATTTTGAGTTACTAGTAAGTTTTTTTTATTTTTTTTTAATTAAAAAATATATTCATTCATTTAAAATGATAAAATATATCAAAAATAACATAAATTCAATATCGCTAAAAATCGAGAATGATCAATCTGCGAACAAACTCAAGCATAAATATTAATAGCATAACACGACAAAATATCTACAAATATGACAAAATCAAAGTAACCGGAATACCCATGCCTCCGGATCTGTAATGTTGACGCCCAAGTCTTGATTAAATCTGTAATGAATCTAAAATGGTCTTGCAATCTGAACCGAATGAATACCGCAACAAGACGGGAAACCAAACGACGCCGCAACAAGACGACAAACAAAACACCGCCGCACGCAGGCAACGAAAACACGAAAAACCACGAAAGAAAAACCAGATCTATATGAAAAAACCACTTATTTAGATAAAATGAGAGAAAAAACGATGTTGAGAGATGATTCTGGGTAAAAAAATGCCCAAAACCACCCCTCTTCCGATGGATGAGAAAGAAGGAAAAGAGGAACAGAAGGAAGGTTGAGAAAGAGACGAGTCTAAGTTGTATTCAATTGACGTCGAATTTTAAGGTACTAGTAAGTTACCCGTGCGAATCAGTATATATATATATATATATATATATATATATATATATATATATATATTAATTAATAAATTTGTTTATACTAACTCAATATATACTAACAACTTTTATGAAGAAAAAATAAAGAATGCATAAAAAATATAACAACTTTTCAATTTACATGTGCCCTGTATATTGATGATAACATAAAATTGATATATACTCAAATACAATGAAGTTATGTCAACAAACACAATCCAAGCCAAAGCATTTTTTCGGATAGATAGGATATATTGGTCTTTCGACGAAACATATTTTGGTTTGAAATTGGTAATGCTCAAATTGTCCATTGTAGGACCAACTAAATGACATTAATTATCATTGAACAACCAACCAAAGAGCAAAGGAAGGAACACTACATCAAATCAAAACTATCAATATCCATTGTAAGACCAAAATAAGTATTATAACAAATAAAAAACACTTACTAAACTACCACTCTACATGTTTAATTACTCCGTTGCACTCAATATTAACATTTTGAGCATTTTACACATATAGAAATAGGGAAAGACTGACTTGTAATAAATGAAACAATATTATTTAATGTAGAAATTATGATATACTTTATAGTTCTTTCATGTTATATCATGGTATATAAATTCTAAATAGTCTTATTGTCACAGTTATGCAATAGTAAGCAGTGACTACCAAGTATTTGCTAGCTTGTGAAATATCAGAATTGAAATATGTGCATAAAAATACGTGGTCTTGAAGGAGATCTCTAATTTTAATGGCAAGTCCTTAATGTTGCACCGAGAAATCTATTATTAATGCTATTAAACTTTTTTTTATTTGTCCAAGGGAATTCCCTGCCATGCTCAATTAGAATCTCTTTGAACCTGTTTATAGTTCAAAGCATTGGTTGACCTTTTGGCTTAGTGGTGTTTAATTGTTGATATGATTCTGTAATCAGCAGTCTCAATTAATTCATGATATGTATTGGAGGATTATGAAGATGTTGCTAGGCTTTAGGTGGCAATTGCAGCTACAGCTACCAATGACAACGTTGGAAGAGTGATGTCTCATCTCAAAAATAGTACCAAATATTTCTTTTGCACTAAATTAGCATCATCTCTAGCCAAAGTAGATATTTGAGACCACAAAAGAATTAAAAAAATTAGTATAAGCGTGTATTTCCACATTGATAATTTCGTAAATTTAGAAGTACTCTACAGGAACTTGTCTAAAAAAAATGGTACTCTACAGAAACTAACCAAACTGTTAAGTTTTGATTATATATACTAATTGACAATGAAACTTTGCATGCATAGTAATATAGCAAAATTTACATCATTAGCTAATAGCAGTGAGGATCATCATTGAATTTCATTTCAAACTAAGAATGATAAGTATCAAACTTCAATTATTACATCATCCAACAATCCTAATTCTTTATAATACAGAATGGAAATTTATTTAAATAAGGGAAAAAACACAAAGAAAACACATGATTTTGTTATTTCGTGATACAAACCTGTAAGCTTCCATTTAACGAATCCAACATACTTACACAAATCGGTGTCTGGTTCCTGCAAGCAAACAAAAGAGGGAAACCTATTATTAATGCTATTAAGCTTGTTTTTATTTGTCGGTTAAAGTAATATTTTGGTCCCTATACGTGACACGAATTCTCGATTTGGTCTCTATATATAAAAAATTATTAAAATGATCCCTATACATACAGAAAATCTTCATTTGGTCCCTGCCGTATAAAATTTTAGGGACTGACTTGATAATTTTTTGTTCGTATAGGGATCAAACGAGTAACGTATAGGGACCAAATGGAGACTTTTTGTATGTATAGGAACTATTTTAATAATTTTTTATATATAGAAACCAAATCGAAAATTTGTGTCAAGTATAGGACCAAAATATTACTTTAACCTTATTTGTCCACGGGAACTCCTTGCCAAAATTTAACATTTCCAAATATTTCTTTTGCACTCAATTAACATCATCCCCAACCAAGATAGATATTTGAGACATCAAAATATATATATATATATCACATTGTTTTCCACAGTGATTAATTGTTTCCTAAATTTAAATGTATTTTACGGTCAAAGCATGTATATTACAGGGGGTAAAAGCAAGGTGATTGAGTCATCGCATATCTCAATGTTCTGTTTGTCATTAAATTAAATAATTAAATAATAAATACAACTACTTGTGATTCAGTCTTGCACCATTATTTAGCCTACGAAAGAATCAAATATGCCAGTAACAAAGTTAGAATTATGGCAACTTTCACTACCTTGCTAGTAACATAGTTAGAATTATTGTCACTTGTATTTCTAGTTTCTACCCATGTTCTAAACGGACTTCTATATAGAATTTAGGTTAAAGTAATTTTTTGGTCTTTATACCTGACAGTGATTTTCAATTTGATTCATATACGTAAAAAGTTATCAATTTGGTTCCTATACGTGACACTGGTTTTCAATTTGGTCATCACCGCTAATTGGTCCCTATATAAGAGGGACCAAATTACAAATTATTATCACATATAGGGATCAAATTGAAAATAATTGTCACATGTAGGGACCGATTTCAAATTTTTTTTGTTAAATTGGTTCCTACATGTGACAATAATTTGTAATTTGGTCTTCTTATATAGGGACCAATTAGCGGTGAAGACCAAATTCAAAACCAGTATCACGTATAAGGACCAAATTGATAACTTTTTACGTACAAGGGCCAAATTGAAAATCAGTGTCACGTATAGAGACCAAAAGATTACTTTAACCTAGAATTTAACTATTTTCTTAAAAACAAAGACATCTATACACATAGTAGTTGCAGCATAACAATTGTGCTTCTTTTGATTAACAATTCCAGCAAAAACAACAGGATGTTTATGACTTCAAGGTGCACTTAGTATGATTAAAAGATGCCTGGTGAATCTTGCCCATATCCTTGTATTTTTATGTAACTATCTTTTTACGACCTAATTGTTTACTATTGTTTATTTTGCTGTGCTTTTGTTTCTTAACAAATTTGTGTTTTTTTTTTCTAATTTCAAACTTATTCATATTTATGAATATTTGGTTTAATTGATTTTGTATATAACTCAATAGCTTGGGCATATTGAAGGTCGCTTTGACATAATTCTCTAGCCATTTTGTTCCAAATAAAAGTAAGTACTTTTGGAATAAAAAATAAGAAAAAAGAGCAACAACCAAAAGGCATTAGAAGAGTAATCAAGTGGTTGAGTGTAAGTGGTTAAGACACTGTTACTTAAAGACAAATCGTTTGGGCTCTGTCCGAGCTCGATCCTTGGGTATGCAACAACCCTTGGCCAGGCTTTACTAACCGCGCGGTCGACTCGGAGATTAATCCCATAACAGGTCCTAAGGATCTAAGCCGTGGGGATACTTCGAGGGCTCACTCGATCCCAATGACTAATTAGGGTGAGTACCAAAAAAAAAAAAAAAAAGGGCATTAGAAGAGTAGCTTCACCTTACCAGAGGATGTGACCATCAGTATTATCATTTGACAATTTGTTAGGATGATTTTATTTTCCTACATAGAAAGAATGCAAAAGCACATGCACATTTCTTGACAGCAAACTTTAAATGTTTTATGGCTGCGAGCTTTAAGGTTGTTTCATGTGTCACTTTCTGCACCACAATCTTGCTGAGTAGTGTAATTGGTTTCAAGTTGCTTAATAATTGGTTTCATTAATGTTCCTCTAACCTATCCATGGAGCACTCTGCAGAATTTATATACGCTACTCAAAGTCCAATAGGAAGTAGAGTGAAGCATCCATTCCTTTGCCCTTGAAGTAGAGAACCAATCGTAAGTAGAGTGAAGCATCCATTTCTTTGCTCTTTCTTTCCCTTCGTGAACCAAAAACACTCATATGATCTCATCAGATGGCCACAATGATTGGTTATATTTTAAGAAGATAAATAAAAGCAAAACATTAAAAAAAATAGAAAACCCCACACACAAAAGAACCCTTTGAAAAATTAATGTTCACCCAATGATAAAATCCAAGATCTCTATTTACCTTTTTAAAAAATTTGAAGGAAAAAAACAAAAAATGATAAAATCTAAGATAGAAAATAGAAAATCATAAACAAAAGAAATAAAAAGAAAGACATTCTTCTTTTGTCTGGAACAACAAACACACAACCTCACCCTGACACCCATTCAGGTCGGCCCTAGCATAAAGCAACCAAAGCTAGGGTTTTAGGCCTCCAACTTGTTTTTTTAGTTATCTAGGCTTCCAAATTTTGGTCTCTATTTTTTTTGGTTAAGTTTAATAAGAAAAATAATTTAAAATAAATCTTACACATGATTGCATGTGCACCACCCAAACGAAATAGATTATCTTGACAATAAAAAAAAGCTCAATTACCGACGGCCAAAAACCGTCAGAAACGCTAAAAATCCGTCGTAAAAGGGCGTTTCCGACGGACTTTCCGACGGACCAAGTTCCATCGGTACTAGACTCGTAGGAAACGGTTACCGACGGACGGGTCAGATCCATCGAAAATTACAGATGGAAAAAGCCGTCGGGAACGTTTCCGACGGAAAAAGCCGTCGATAATTAAGGGGATTAGTGGTGTCGGAAGATGTCATCGGCACGATCTTCTTCAATGCTGTCGGAAGATGGCACCGTCGTCTACCACAAGATCTCCCAAACCCTTGTCTCCCTCGGCTTCTGATCATCATTCCTCTACTCCGTCGGCGACGTCCTTCCCCTTCTCAACTTGTCTCAGATTTTTGTGGTTCTCGAACTTGCTCCAGCTAGTGGTGAGATGATGTCGCCGTGGTAGATGTGCCAGATCTGAAAGAACCTGGACGGGAAACGCCCCGACTGTCGGTGGATCGAGAGGATCCCGGTCCCTCGGCGGTGGCTCGAGCGGGAGAGGGAGACGGTGCCACGCGGTGGTTGCTCTAACGCAGGGGGTGGAGGCGTGCGTTGGTGGTGGCTCAAAGAGAGGGGGAGCGTAGAGAGCGGCGACAGACCCGGTGGTGGTCGCGTTGGCGGTGGGTGGTGGCGAGGCGATGGGAGGGGCACCATCAGAGAAGATAGAAGAGAGTTTAAGAGGGAGAAGGTAAAATGGAAATGAGGGAGGAGGGGACGACCATTTCCCTTTTAATTGAAATTTCCAATGGCCTCCCAAGATTTCCGACGACTTTTGCCGTGAGTAATTCAAAAAAAGATTACCGACGGAAAATTCCGTTGGTAACTGAGATCTGATTTTCCGACGGAAAATCCGTCAGTAACAGTAATCGGCATTTCCGACGGAAATTCCATCGGTACAGACACTCGCCAAAAAAATCGCATTTCCCGCTATCGATACCGACGGAATCACCGATGGAAAAGTCGTCGGTAACCTTACCGACGCCTTTTCAGTCGATAATTCTTGTGACTTTTGCTTTCCAAGCTTTCCGACGGAAATCACGACCGTCGGTAACAATCCGTCGGAAATCCTGCCTTTTCTTGTAGTGTAAAATTGCTTTTCAGCAAACATACTCAAACAAAAATAGATTCTGATTATAATTGATTATCACAAAATTCGATTATACAAAAATAAATTATCAACATAATCTTTTTTTCTAGCTTTCCCAAACACTCAAAGAAGAAGGAGGTGAATGAAACTGAAAAAATTAAAATATAAAAAGAAAAGAAGCTTCTTGTGAAAGCTTAGTAGAAAAGGGGTTTTGGTTTTGGGCAAGTGACCATAGGGAAACAATGAAACTTAAATCAATAAACAAATTAAAAAGAAAAAAGAAAGAAAGAGGAAAGAAGCTTTGTAGAGAAAGAAGGGGATCGGTTTTGGGCGAGAAATAGAAATGCTAGGAGAGTGACACTTGTCCTAGGAATCATAATTTTCATAATAGTAAATAGGTTAAAATAAAAAAATTGACTGGTAAACAAAAAAAAAAAATCACACTAGCACCAAAAACTATATATTTTTTCACACAAAATCCTAAATATTTTTTTATACTTGTTTAGGAAACAAAAGATATAGAAATTAAACGTATTATTTTATTTTATTTTTGGTTTTATTGTCTAAATAATAAGGTATGGCTTGTATAATAAAGTTAGAGTGCAAATATAATTATTGGTATGATGACTATCTCATAGCAACAGGCAGATATATCAACTATATATTCTTCCGGGAGTTATAAGATGGTCAAGATGGTTTGAAGGAGGGACATGAGATTTGAAGTGATAAGGAGGTTATGAGTTCAATTTCCCCACTAACATAACACACTAATTACTAACATTTGTCTATATTAAAAAAACTATATATTCTTCCATCTTCATAGACGTATATTGATGTCAAACCATGATGTGGCACAGTTGGTAGACAACTGGGCCCCTTAAACACGTGGTAAGCGGTTCGATTCCCGACTCATGTGTACAGAAGAGCATTTGTTGGGAGAGGTCAACCCCTTAAATGGATCTCGATCGCCGAGGGATTAGTCTGACTCATGGTCGGAAGATACCCAGATTCACCCAAAAAATATTGATGTCAACTTGGAGCAGGCCAATTTGGAATGGGCTTATCTATTTCTTTATGGTTCATGTCAATTTAGTGTCCTAACAGAACTAGTTATTAATTAAGAAATACAAAGAGAAAAATATTTCATTGAAAAATAAAGTATATCACACTTTCTAAACAATAAAGACACAAATTTTCATAAAATATTTATTTTTTATTCCTTAATCGGTATTAATATTGGTTAACATTTTCCTGGTTTCTCTATCAGGAATGGATACTGGAATATAGCATAAATAGAACAAGTTTCTTCCATTGAGCACTTTGAAACAAGTGCGCTTCCCATTTATTCACCCGAATCAACTTCATTACATTGGTCAAAATTGTGCTGTTGTAATGAGAACATTTCCTCGGTGCACTTATTGCTTATGCCAGGTGCATCAAAGCTACATCTGCTGTCCGCAATGAACATTTCAACTTTATACTTTTTCCGCAACATTGGATTATAAGGTTTTTGGAACCCAAAAATAACTTAATACGGAGACAACACCTAGTCCCCTATTCATCCATCATATATAAATTAATGCAACCTTGAGAATTGTTATGACTTTATTCTGTCAAAATTTGTTTCTCAAACAAATTTATATATCATCCCAAAAACTACAATTTAGTTGGGGAAAAACCCGGTCATCTACAATGGGAACTGAATAGATTCTATGAAATCCAGATGTTGTATCCCGGGGATGGAGATTTGAAGGTGGAATTAAGGTTTAATTCAACAGAGGTAGAGTCAAGTTGAGAATACTTTGGTTTCCAACTGGTAGGCCTTGGTGAAAAATGCTGGCCAACATAGGTAAGTAGCCATTATGCTGCTAATAGTTGTTGCACCTATCATCATATTCATGACCACAATTTGTAGTTGAATGGCTTCCAATGGAGAAGCCCCTCCCATAATGAGACCAGTCATTGCCCCAGGAAGGGAGATTAAACCCACTGTTTTGGTGTTATCCACTACAGGAGAAAGTGCTATGATCAGAGCCCTTTTCACTTGCTCATGTGTAGCTTGTCGAGGGATTGCACCAAGAGCCAATGCCGTCTCAACCTGTAAGAGCAACCTATGTTACCAATAAACATAGCTGTATATATATAAAAATATTAAGCCTCAGTATAAATATCAAATAATTTGTTATGTAGTAATTGAATTAAGCCAAATTCTACCTTACCCTTGTATTTTCAATGGATTTTATAACAGACAATTTTGGATCAATTGATGAATGGTCTTCATTTAATGAATTCTGGTCAAACATTTTTTTTTAATACAGAAACTTTTACTTATTACAATTGAGTCCTTAACTATTTAAATATCTTTTCAATTTAAAATTATGATTGTTTTAATTTTAATAAATCGGGTTTAAACCAATTTTTTTCTTAAAAAACAAATCTCCCAATCTCTCCTTCTTCTTCATCTTGTTGAACCCTAATTCTCCTGGTCAACACCGCCGCACGCCACCTTCTGGTCATCACTGCCGCACGCTGCCCTTCGAGTCACTCACCGCACCGGTGTCGTTTTCAACCTCAATATGTTTTCCTTTTGTCCCTTTTCCCATTTCAACGTTATATTGAAAGCGAAAGTTCAAGATCCATTATGAACTATGAAAAGGTTTCTCTAAAATAAAAAAACGAAACAAATTCCCGAGAGATCAGACATACACGAGATTACTACTTCTAAGCAATTAAGATCTAGTCATAGAAAAGCATGAGGAAAAGAAACAAGGGATTTTCGAGATGGCCATCTTCCAGAAATCGTCGATAAGGCTATGTTCCAAGGAGAAGAACAGGAGATTTTAGAGTTCAAACGGTTTATTTAGTTCAAGAAATTTGGATTCAAATTTTTTACATTGTATAATATTTTAAATTTTTAATGTTTATTTAAATTTACCAAAAATAAAATGTATTTAATTTGAATGACTAAATTGCAGTATCAGAAACTTTGACTACTAACTAATAAAAAGAAGAGATAGCAAGCATCATTAAATGAACCAAGCTCCCCTGTTGGCCCATTGAAAATTGTTCCAAAACCCCTTGTATTTTCATGGGTATTGTAGCACCCCTTGAATTAATTCTTATGCAGAATTTGAAATAGTATAATTTTTTTTTAAAAGGTTAAAGTAATCTTTTGATCCTTATACGTGATACTGATTTTCAATTTGGTCCCTATACGTAAAAAGTTATCAATTTGGTCCCTATACGTGACACTGGTTTTCAATTTGGTCCTCACCGCTAATTGGTCCCTATATAAGAGGACCAAATTGCAAATTATTATCACATGTAGGGACCAATTCAACAAAAAAAAATTGAAATCGATCCCTACATGTGACAATTATTTTCAATTTGATCCCTATATGTGATAATAATTTGCAATTTGGTCCCTCTTAAATAGGGACCAATTAGCTATGAGGACCAAATTGAAAACCAGTGTCACGTATGGGGACCAAATTGATAACTTTTTATGTATATGGACCAAATTGAAAATCAGTGACACGTATAGCGATCAAAATATTACTTTAACCTTTTTTAAATAAGAAATAGTTAATCGTTGAAGAATTAAAAGACTTTGTATGAAATCATTAAGAAAATTAAATAGATTTTATTTTATTTGTTTATTTGATTTGATTTAGAATCTAAATTAACTCACATTCCATAATCTAAATAAATTCTTAATTATATTTTTTAAACAAAGAAATTTGTTTTTAAACCAAATTAATTTTTATTTTATGACTTTCTAAACCAAGAGTTTTATCCATAAATTAAATAAATTCTCAAACTATGTGGTTCAAAAAGTGCTAGATAATTCTCAAGTGACTTTTATTTGGCGTGTGTTGATTTGTTCAAGTTTGTGTAGATCTCGTCTCAGCATAACAGTTGCAACTTGCAAGTTTTTCTATCTGCAATTATTTGTTGGAATTATGGATCCTGTGATCATATGAAAATGACTATAATAAGGTCCTACAAATTTAATTCATCATTCCAACTTTATGCCTCTATCACTCTATATCTTTTGAAAATTTCACATGATGAGGATCAAGTTTTTTTCCACGAATTATTTTTTCATGGTCAACTATATATATTGCTTTATCTAGAGTTAGAAGCAAGAAAGGATTACAATTTAATATTAGACAAAGATGCAAATCCATGTGATTCTACAACCACCAATGTTGTATATAACCAAGTATAATTGACAAAAAATACCATCAATAATTTTTTTTTTTTGTGTTGACATTCAATCTATTTTTTTATACAGTTTTTTGTTATAGTATTATTTACACTTTTTAAATTATATTAAAAAGTTTCCAACCAATAATAGCCACATGGGTAACAGAGCTAGCTTGTGACAATAGTAAAGATATTTAATTTGGATTCCCCAAAATTGCATTTTCCTGAAAATCCTATATTTAGGTAGATTTTGAGTATGTTTTTATTTTTATTATATCTAATAAATTTGACTTCAAAACTTACTTGACATATTTAAGCGAAACGTAGAGATTTCAAAATGTTGGGAGTTCAGATACAAAGATATTGAATACAAGAGAAGAGAAGACATACCAAGTTCATTTGTGTTTTAATGTCGTCGCGGAGTCTTTTCATGGTAACTCCTGTTACAGTCATTGAGTTCCCAACCATCATGCCCGCTACAGGAATGATATATCTGGGAGTGAAAGGGAACACGCTCAGTAACACTAGCACGCACATTGTCACTGCGGTTCCTGTGAGAATGGAAGCTCCAGCCACATACTTTCCACGAGGCACTTGTTTGGCACGTTGTCCCGCAGTATAACCAGCAACACACACCTGCACCACAAGACATCATAGTCCAAAATCAAATGAAAAATACTTGTCATCGAGTCACTCACTGAAATCATTAAATGGATTCAATGTTCTGGATGTGATTATATGTAATTGTTTGAAACCACATGCAAAGTTGGGGCTTCAAAACATCATTCAAAGAAGGGAATCAATTACTGGAAAGTAACACGTAAATATTGAATTAGTATTAAACGGCAATGAAATTTTGATAACCTATCCTATTTATCTCTCTCCAGAAAAATTTGTAAGTTTTTTTTATCTGAAATCTTTGATGTTCGAAAATTATATTTTGGACTCCAATTAATCAAGATTTGAGCTGAAAAAACTCATTTAAGGGTACGAAATTCTTCGAAGCCTATTTTTTTTTTTTTTTTGTTCATGAGACTTAAACTGAAGACCTTGTTAGGGCAATCAAATTCCTTGTCCTTGAACCAACAGACATTAATAATTGTAAGTGCATGTAAATGTCGTCAAGCCAGATTTTAAATTAAACCACCT
Source organism: Sophora flavescens (assembly GCA_030762895.1). Lineage (NCBI taxonomy): Eukaryota > Viridiplantae > Streptophyta > Magnoliopsida > Fabales > Fabaceae > Sophora > Sophora flavescens. The sequence continues at coordinate 130,472,494 of CM061070.1, read as the reverse complement.
TAACCCAAATACATCAAGACAGCAACAACAAAAAAAAAAAAACTATATCAAAAGCTCTGTTTGGGGAAGAAGATCCAAATTAAACAAGGAATTGGGGGCGTTCAGTTATTGAATCTAATTAATGGGGGTAAGAAATTAAGAAGAAGACAAACCATGAAGAGATAAGCTAGAATGATCCATCCAGCGTTGTCCTGGTTGAATATGAACTGCAACACAAACCCAATAATAGAAAGCTGAATAAATGCCCTGACAATGGAGACAACCATCTCCCACTCTATGCCCAGCTTCTGTGAGAACGACAAGACCACAGCCAAGAAAACCACGGCAGTGGCAGCCACTGGCTTCGCCATGCCCTTCAGAAACTCAACCAACCATGACAAATCCATGTCCGTCAATGGAACATGCTGTTTCTGGGGTAGCATGGTTTTGAAGATCAAAGATTCCACAGTGATGATAGTACACTAGCTAGCTAGGGGTAAAACTGAAAAGTTGCTTTAATAACAAAAATATGCGATGGCTATAGTCAGAATTCAGAAACGACCTTCCCCAGTGTGACTCATCTCTCGTCTAGTCCCTAACACTCTATTCAGCAATATTTGGCTCTATCCAACTAATCTAAGATTAGGAAGAATAACGTTTGTGAGTGGAGTTCTATGCCAGGTTCGACCCTCCCGTAAATTCTCTGCATAATGGACCTTTATCTTACTCTTTTATACATATAAAATTCAAGCAATTATTTATAAGTAATATTTTTCAATAGCTTAAATATCGATTATTTCAACAAATATTTATCTTTTTTTTTACTCTTTAATATTTTCCGTAAATACATTACTATATGTATATATGATTAAATATTTAATTAGCTTTTTTTAGTGTAAGAATTTTTTATATTATCCATCGAATATGAATTAGTATATCATTAAAAAAAATTATAATCATAATTACTATTCAAAACTTGTCCATGATATAATTTGTAATTGGTTAATGTTATAAACGTGTTTTATTTCAAATATTTAGAGTCTTTTTGTTTTAGATTTTGATAGAATTGATTTTGGAAGAATTGATTTTAAAAGAATTAAGGTTAAAAAAATTGATTTGTGTTTGGTAACAATATTTTAAAAGTAAGTTTAGAAGAATTGATTTTGTTTAGATGATAAAGTAAAATCACTTTTGAGGTGTAAATATGTAGAATTTTGTGGGTCCTACATAGAATCAATTATTGTCAACAGAAAAACTAGAAATTTTTGTTTCCACAAAACTCAGTTTTGGACTCCCCGGACACTTTTTTTCACTGTGTTTTTTACCAGAACACAATTAGACATCACAGACTGGATTCTAGTTAACGCCAAATAAGTTTTGAGGGTTTGAAATCTAAAACAAACAGGCACTTAAATGTCATAACTCATTGGGAATCATAAGATGGGCAGTTGGTTTGGAGCGTTGAACAAAGGTGTTGAGAGTTATAAAGTGTAAAATTTGAATCTCATCTCCTACTATCATAACAATTAATACTGTATCCAGACTCAATTATAAGCAAAAATAATTAATTTCACATTTATTAAGGAAGTTAGTTAATTTAATTTAATTGTCTTGATTTATGTAAAAAAAATGAGTTACAATTATTAAATTACCCTTTAATTATCTCGGGAATATGCAATACTCCTGAAAAAGTAAAATGAGAATTGGTTTGTTGATTAATTTTCTTGATTTTTGGAATATTTATATTTAAGTTGGTTAAATTTTGTTTATATTTAAGTCCAAAAAATATTTAAGTCCAAAAAATATATATATTTCTTTTTTACTTATAATTGAATGGAGACGGAGTATTTCTTCACTATAAGAAGTCATAACTCAATTATTTTATTTTAGAGAGGAAAACATACTTTTTGTCATAACTCAATTATTAAATCATTATTATGTAATAATAATTTGATTAATCAGAAGTCACAACTTTTTTCTAACACTAACGAGAGGTACGTACGGTACGACCGAGGACGGTAACAACAAAGGGAGGGTTAGTGGGGCTCTGTCCTTACTGTCCTTGGAGTGCTTGGGGACGGCGCCTACTGTTTTTTGTCAACACTGAACATGAGTGAAAGTTGGATCTTATCGCTTTTGGGTTCTATTGATTCTTTCAATTTTTTAGGAATTGTTTTGATTGTAGGATGAAAAGGAAGAGAGAGAAAGATATGAGAAATAAAATGAGGAGAAAAAAATGATAGATTTTAAATATTGATAGGTACAGAGAAATATAAAAGAAAAATGGAAGGAGAGAAGATAAAAAAATTAGAAACAATATATAAAATTACACAAATGTCTCTTCTTAACAAATTAATATATGTTTTGTCAAAAAAAATTCATCTACAAAAAATTTAAATATATCGTTTTTATTTTAAATATCTAATATCTAAATAATACTTTTACGAATATATATATATATATATATATATATATATATATATAATACAATAATTTATAATAAATAATAGTAAAATATATTTTTATCATAGATATATTTATTACCCCAAAACCCCCATCCCCAACCCATATAACCCCTCCCCCCTTTCTTATCTTCCCTACGCCTCCATGGCCCCTAACCCTTCCTCGTTATCTTCTCGACAGTTCCACAGTATAGTTGCAGAACATTATTCCAATTCAAGATCTGCAAGGGAGATGAAGCTGTAAAGGGTAGAAATGTAAAACGGTTGGTTTTCTTCTCTGGTGGTTCTTTTCTTCGCACACCAGATGAGAAAAGAAATTGGTGGGTTCCAGGCCAGTTTTTTTTCTCTCTCACCCTTTTCTCTTTGTAACCAAACAAGAGAAGATTGCACTTTCTCTTCAATCTCTCTCCTATCGATTTCTCTCTATCCTTTTTCTGCTCCACCAAACCGAGGCTTAGTGTCTTACCCTTCGTGTGGTATGCAAGAAAAGTGGAGGAATGAAAAGGCAAGAAAGGGAAACAGAGGGGGCGGCGCATTTTACACCATTTGGTTGCACTTGAACAGCAGGGGGATAGAAAAATTTCTAGTGGGTCCCAAAAAAAATGATTCTCTCCAAATTGGAGTGAAAACACAACACGGTAAACGAGGTAACTTGTGGAGAAAGAGCTGAACCAATTTTTTATGGGAAAATGACAAAAAAAATAAACTTTATTTTTTCTTTTTTAAAATTATTATATAAGGGTATTTATGTTATTTTACAAATATGTTTTTTCTTTCCTCTCACTTTTCTACCCAACCAAACAAGAGGAGAGAAAAAATTCACTTTTCTTGTCTCTCATTTTCTTTCATATCAAACAATCAAATAATCATCTCATTTTTTACTCTTTTTCTTTTCTTTCCTTTTACTTTCTTTCCTTTCATTTTCTTTCCTTCTTTTTTCTTTCCTAAACCAAACACAGTGTTCGGGTCCGTATGGTTTAATTGATATAATTAATTTTGAAGGAATTGATTCGAAAAGAATTGATTTTGTAAAATTAAAGGTTGAAAATTTGATTTGTGTTTGGTAATATGATGTTTCAAAAGTCAGTTTAAAAGAATGATTTGTGTTTGGATGATAAAGTAAAATCACTTTTGATGTGTAAATATAAAGAACTTTGTGGGTTCCACACCCAGAATCAATTATACTCAACAGAAAAGTTAGAAATCCTTGCTTCCATCAAAATCAATTCTAACCGCACTGGAATCAATTATTTTCAACTGATCTTTGCAACCAAACACACCGATTATTACAGCAACTGGGGTGGGTGCCAAAAGTTGGTTTGCGTTAGTAACCAAACAGGCACTTATTAAATCATTTTTATCGCTTTTTTTAGTCTGTGATCAAACTCAGGGTATCCCCGCAGTTAGTAACCGTATGACTAATTTCTCGAGGATGTAGAGTATTGCCTCTGGACTCAATTATAAGCACACAAAAAAAGTAAATATATTATGTGAACTCAAATATAAGCAAATTACAATTAATTCAACTCTATTTAATGTCAATGTTTCAAAAGTCAAGAAAATTAACCAATCAAACTAATTCTTCTTTTACTTTTCCAAGATTATTGCACACTCTCGAGACAATTAAAAAGTGGATTAAAATTTCTAACTCTTTTTTTCCATAAATCAAGAGATTAAACTAAATTAACTAACTTCCTTAGTAAGTGTGAAATTAGTTAATTTTGCTTATAATTGAATCCAAATGGAGTATTAGTTAAGAGACAGCTTCTCTACCTACAGATGTAAATCTATTCATATCACCAAGATTCAAACCCTGAACATATGGTTAAAGGTTAAATTTCTATAGGTATTTGGACCACACCTAGTGGATATATTTTTATCACTTTGATTCAGCAATAAAAAGGAAATGGAAAGGTTAATCACATAAGTAATCATAAGAAATAACTTTTTGAGAAGTATCATGTTCAATATGTTGAGAATGATATGTATTTCAAGAAAATAAATACTTCCTGTCAAATATTTTTTTTATACAATTAAGAATTTGATATTGATAAATTGTCAGTGAATAGTTTTTTATATTATTAATTAATTATAAATCATTTAAAGCATGAGTTTTAAGATAATTGTGGTAAACATCAAATATTTTTAATAATATAGAGTTCATTGATAGTATAAATTTTTTTTATACTCATAATATGTAAAAAAGTATATTTTTTATAAATTAAAATAATATGTATTGTCAAAATAAACAGTTTTACACTAACATCGATTAATATTTTAACGCTTTTTTCCCTTTTTATTTTAATAATTAAATGTTAAAATAATAATAATAAGAGTGATTTGTCAAAATATTATTTTATATCAATAAAAAAACCTTTTACAATGAAAATATATAAAAATTAACATTTTTTATTTATTTCTTCATCGATATATCATATATGAATGCATGTGCTTTCTTTATTTTGATAATCGAGTATGTGGTAATGTCTTGACATCGCGTAGTGGTAACTAGTCAGTATCCGTACGTCGCACGAGAATATATATTTTTTCTTAAAAAAAAATACATGATATAAATATCTTTTTGGCATTTTAAATTATATTTTGGTTGTCATTTGAAAAAAAACTTACTATTGATTAATTAAAATTACATAGATCTTCAACCTTGTTTTAATTAAACTTATTGAACTTTTCAAAATAATCATTTAATTAAAATATTCAAAACAACCTTTTTTTTTTTTTGCACATGTAAGAATAAAATATATATAACTCTAGGATATTGGAACGTTATACTGTCCTTAATACAAGGTACATGCATTGATTATTTGCCACTGAAATATCACATCAGATTATTTTTTTTTTAGGCAAAATACCACATCACTTGTTCATTGTTTTTTGCAACAACTTATAAAAGGGACCTTGGTATTGGGAGATAATTAAAATATCAAGGTAAGGGAGAAATGAATTAAAGAAATTTTCAAGAGAGGAGAATAAAAATTAGTTTAATATAAAGAGTGAACTTACATAGAAAATGAGAGAGAAATAAATCAAACATGAATTCAATTAAGTAAATTATATTTGGAAATGATTACTCGTCATCTAATGTTTTAGTTGCTATTAAAACATACATACATACATACAGGGGCCATATATAGTGAGAGGGCTCTTCTTATATGAGAGTGGGATAGGTGAATCTTGGCCATACAACCATATATGGATGGTCAAGATTGAAAGTTATTTAATGGTCACATGACCACTTAAAAAAATCACATAACTTTATGTTTTAATCTTGATCATTTAATGTTTGATCTAGTGACTATGATTCACCCCTCTCACTCTCATATAAGAAGAACTCCCTCACTTGATATGTCCCCCTACATACATACACACACACACACACACACACACACATATATATATATATATATATATATATATATATATAATTAAATATTTTGAGAAATACAATGTCAAGGGAAGTGGGAGAAAAAATGTTTGATAACCCATAAATTTGCTTTGAAAAAGAAAAACCAAATTCACTATAAAAGCACATGGCAACTGTGAAATGACAATTTTTTTTAAAAGAACATAAAGGTACTAATATTTTAAGTAATTAAGCTTACTTTACAAAATTCTATAATACTTCTTAAGCTATGTATTAGTAAAAGGGAAAATGGCATATACACCCCTTGAACTTTAGCTCATTTGCAATTAGGTACCCTTAACTTTTGATTTTTCCCAATTAATCCTCTAACTCTAAGTATTAGTGAAATTAAATAAAATGCAATCAAGGGTTCATATTAAAGTAGGATCAACGGTTGGATTCAATGGTAATGATTTAATTTTGGGTAACAAAAAGGACCAGTTTCATTAATATTTAGAGTTTGAGGATTAATTAGGAAGAATCAAAAGTTAAAGGTGTCTATTTACAAACACACTAAAATTTAGGGGGTGTTTAAGCATTTTTCCCTTAATAAAACTATTAATAAAAGATTTCTTTTATTTGTTGCGACAAAATATTGGACTATTTAACTATTAGCAACCTTTTTTTTATTTTGGATGTTGATAAGTTGTCAATATGCATACTTTTTAGGTGTGTATTTTAGGTAGATTATTTCCTTTTCAATTCTTAAGAGGTTGTTTATCTTATGTTTTATGTGTTTTATTGAGTCATTAGAATTTATTTTTATTATTTGTTGTTTTGGGTTAGTTAGTAATGTTTTTGGTGTTTTAGTGTAGTTTGATGCAAGAAGAAGAAGCCCAATTAAAGTCAATGTGAAGCCCAACCAATAGCCCAATTCTGCAAGCGGGGCTAAGCCCCATGTTTTTGAGCTTAGCCCTATGTCGCGAGGCTTAGCCCCAGATTCCGGGCTCAGCACGGATACGCCAGAGAAGGTGTTAAATTCTGGAGCGATGGGACTCAGCCCCACAAAATGGCGCTCAGCTCCAATTACTGATGACACACGGACTATAAATTCCGTTTTTGGTAAAAACCTAAGGATTCAGCAAGTATCAAGGACGAAATTTACCCTAAAAGGGAGAGGATTTCTCTGCACTTGGAGCTACTAGAGCTAGCTGGAGCTAGAGGACATCATCCATGGAGTCTTCTACACTTATCTTTGTTATTTCTTTTCCTTTTGCTATCTCTATGACTATGAGTAGCTAATTCCCCCATTGTTGGGGTTAGGTGTAGCTAATTTATGAGTTTCCATGTATTTGACTTGACCTCTTAATATAGTTCTTCTTGCTTCTTTATGAGTGTTTGATTTCCATACTTAATGCTTGTTGTGGCTTGATCATCCATGACTTGATTATTGTCTTGGTATGCAATTGAAAAGTCCATATCAGGACTAGACTTGAAATCAATCACCTAGTAAACCTTGTATCTAGGGATGGATTTAGGTTTATTAGTAATCATGCAATCCTTGATCTTCATGCAAATTCACTAATTAAGCTTCCTAAGGAATTATGGTTTAATTTGGGGATTTAGGCTCTTATCATCTAAGGGATTAGGATTTGAGTAATCTAGAGGATTGATTGTCATATTTGAAGTAGGAACTATTTATTAGTCATTTCATTGCATGTAAATGAAGTTTAGTGAACCAAACATCAACATTTCATCATTCTTGCATTAAAACTCATCTGTGCTTGTTAGGTGTTTGATAAAAATCCAAAAAGAACTTGTTCTTTTTATTTTTTTATTTTTAACTATTGTTGGGCTTGGTATTTCATATTGAGCTCCCTTCCTTCCAAATATTCGCCTAGATAGTAGTCTAGTTGGACGTGTTGGTAGTTGGTCTTAATCCTCGTTGGGAACGATACTCAGTCACACTTTATTACTTGTCATGATTTGGTATACTTTCTAACGTCCTAACAAGTTTTTGGTGCCGTTGTCGGGGATGGATCAACGGTTGGATTCAATGGTAATGATTTAATTTTGGGTAACAAAAAGGACCAGTTTCATTAGTACTTAGAGTATGAGGATTAATTAGGAAGAATAAAAAGTTAAAGGTGTTTATTTACAAACACACTAAAGTTTAGGGGGGTTTAAGCATTTTTCCCTTAATAAAACTATTTATAAAAGATTTCTTTTATTTTTGCGACAAAATATTGGACTATTTAACTATTAGCAATTTTTTTTTTATTTTGGATGTCAATGAATGAAAGAAAGACATCTTATGCATCAATCTTACATATTCAAATAATTTTGATTATAAAAAATATATTAATTAAAACTCTTAAAATTAATGATAAAATATTTTGTCAAAAAAAAATTAATGATAAAATATTCTTCCAATAAAACTTGGCATTGCTAATAGGATGAAATCTTTTTTTCAATAATAGTTATTTAATTAAATCTACATTAAAATATAGATTGGGAAATGGGTATCACTACTATTTAAAAAAGATATTATCCTTTTTTTATGTGTATGAACTAAAGTTATGATAACATAACAGATTTGATCGATTAGTACTCACTTTATTATGTTTAAAGATATTGTTATTATTTGATAAAAAAAATATCGTTATTCAAAACTCCAAAACAAAAAGGAACGAAGTATCAGTTTAAAAAATAAACAATGAACAAAATAGAGGAAAAAAAAGGTTAGTAACTCAACTAAACTCATAAAATATAACATGTTTTCCTTCACATGCACGTCTAAGAGCCCTTCAAGGTTGTTCACATCCACTTCAAGATTATAATATCCCATTAGACTAATCTTTCTCAACTTTTATCTTCAACAATTTGGGACTTTGGCTTTAGTGGACGACAACTTGTCTTCATTATCAGCAACATTGGTTCTCTTCAATTTTAACATGACTGATCTTTGAAAGTATTGCAAAATCAATGCACTTTCACATGTTTATGAACTGGATTCCTGCATAAAAAAATATAACAAAGCAATTATTAACACAACTCAATCATAAGAATATAATAACATTGAAATTTAAATTTAATAATATGATAACATCACCACTTAACGTTAAACAATGGTTATATATGATACAATATCATTCAAAAGCACAATCTCTACATTATTTCTTAATTGAGGTTGAAAAAATCCAGTTGCTCACTCTAAACGAAGAAATTTCTCAAGAGAGACTCGAAGGAAAATGTTCCATTTGATTGCCTACATTTTTATAGTGCCTATATGACGTTAGATAAAGAGTAAATTTGTATCTGAAAGATAAACAAAACAACTCAAACATGAATTTAAGTAAATTATATTGGAAAACTATTCATCATCTTTAAATTATTTATTTTCTTTGAAAACCTCAATAAATCTATAAATATTCTAATAAATAAATTTAATAGCTCATATAAAGACAATCCCTAGAAATTATAAATATAAGAAATTATAAATCTATAAAGATCCTATCTTGAGAAATGATAAATATAAGAAATTATTTTAGTTGATTTACTATGTAGTAATGGAAATGAGCTAAAATTATGATAACAATTTTCATTGATAATAATTTAGGACTATTTTGTTAATAACAATCCATGTACAACAATTAATGAAATTAGTTTTTTATATATATTTTCATGAGTTCAAATGCTATCGATCAATACCATCCAACTTTGAGCTTTACCTATAGATAAACGCTTTGATACTACCCTACCTAGAGAATTGAACACCGACTTTTACAATTTCTGAAAATTGCATCACATGTTCAACATTAATTAATACCATTTTCATGTTTTATATAATAATCAAGTATACACTTATATAGAAATTAGTGTTAATATTAATCTATAATAATTTACCTACTTATTATGCCCATTGTATTAATTTTTTTTCTTCCATAAATACATTTAAAGAAAACAATCAAGATTGCAGTGAGCGGTAAAACAATTATTCACTGCAATCTTGATTGTTTTTTTTAATTGTATTTCTGTAAAAAAATATTTAAATACAACAGGCATAATAAGTAGGTAAATTATTATAGATTAATATTAACACTAATTTCTACATAAGTGTATGCTTGATTATATAAAACAAGAGTAAAATGGAGGTCAAAAGCTCTAAGGGTTTTGTCTTTTCGGCAATGGCTAAAGATAAGCCACCTGATGGTGGAGGTGGAGAATATCATACAACCAAATTTCTGAGGACTTTCTTTAGGGATATGGTGTTAGGTAAGAAGGAGGCCCCGGCTCCAAGGAAAATGATTGATTTGCTGAGTGAAAAGTTGGTAAAAATTGAATATGAAGATGGAAACCCCCTCAAGCCAATGGTTCACATTGAAGAATCGGTGTTTCAGGGACTGTATGCCCCATGGCAGGATGCCCTAGTTATCAAACTGCTAGGGAAGAATATTAGGTACCGCGTGATGAAGGACAGACTTCAGAGAATTTGGAAACTAGTTGCTGGATTTGATATCATGGATATAGGCAATGGCTTCTTCATGGTTAAATTTGAGGAAGAAGTGGATCGTACAAAAGTCATTGATGGGGGTCCTTGGATGATCTTTGATCACTACTTAACGGTGCAATGTTGGTCTCCTGAGTTTATGTCTCCCAAGGCAAAGATCGAGAAAACTAAGGTATGGATACGATTTCCAGGATTAAACTTGTTCTTCTATGATGAAAGTATACTATTGACTCTTGCTGCAGCAGTGGGCAAGCCTATTAAAGTTGATAGTAGTACTATTGATGTGAGACCTGGAAACTATGCCTGAGTATGTGTTGAAATTGATGTGAATAAACCTGTTATAGGTAAGGTATGGCTGAAGGGACATTGGTATCACGTGGAATATGAAGGCTTACATAGGATATGTGGCTCATGTGGCTGCTATGGACACCTTACCAGAGAGTGCAAGAAGGTGGTAGGTGCTCAGGTGGATGCCTCTTCCTCCCAAAAAACGGCGGAGACTCAGCCGAAGATTGTAGTTCCGGCCAGTTCAAATTCGCCTCAAGGGAAGGAAAATCAAATCCCAGATTTAGTGGGAAAAACTGAGAAATCAATGGAAGCGAAAATTGAGGAACCAGTTCATGGTGATTGGCTTGTGGTTAAGAATAAAAAGCAAAGATCTCGCAAGTCCAAAACTGAAAGTGGAGGAAAAAATTCACACGTGACTAAGGCTAGTAAATATAAGAAACATAAATCCCATGCATCAAGGGATCAACCAAGCTCCCATGCAGATATGGTGCAACAGAATAAATCCACTAGGGGCCAACCTGATTCTCATAATGCACGTAAGCCTGAGTATGCTAGTGAAAAGAATAAGAAGCAAAGACAGGATCCTAATCTTCTTATTTGGTCCAAGGTGCAGTCTAACGCTCCAAAATCGAATGTGGATGCCAAGTTCATCAAGACTAAGAATTCCAAAAATAAAGAGATTCAAAACAATGTAAAAATTTATGAGCTGGGGGATGGTGCAAAATCTTCAGTCAAAATGAAATCTATTTCCAATAATCGGTATATCCTGCTTCATGATGATAATGATGAGAATCATGAGATGGAAATTGCAAAGACTCAGATTAATGATGCTCCTCTTAATGGAGTTAGTCAGGAAGTGGTTCCTGAAACCCAACCTCTGCCAGACTCTATGGACGTTTGACCTCCATGGTCCTATTTTCTTCTTTGTTTTTTTTATGGATTTCTTCCAAAATTTTTCAATTTTATCTTGGAATATTATAGGTGCCTTTAGTAAAGCTTCCAGGTGCCATGTTCGTAATTTAATCATGTTGCACCATCCATCTCTTTTTTGTGTTTACGAAACACATGTTCAGTTTACTGAGGTGGAGAAGTTTTGGTCCTCCATGGGCTATAAACCTATTTTCATTCAGGAAGCCAATGGTCACTCAAGTGGAATATGGATCCTTTCATGCTCAATTGATACTGTCATTAACTTGATTGATTCCATGCATCAAGCAGTAACTGTCTCTATCAAGCGTAGAGATATTATTTGGCATTGTTCTGCCATTTATGCATCTCCCGTCTTCTTGAATAGATGTCATTTATGGAATTACCTCAAGAATCTAAGAAACTCTATTGGTGGTCCTTGGCTTCTTTTAGGAGACTTTAATGAAATTCTTTTTTCTACTAAAGTTTCTGGTGGTACTTTTAGCCCTGCTAGGGCTGATTTGTTTGCTCAATTACTTTCGGATTGCAACCTCTTGGACCACCACACTACTGGTGGTTTGTTCACTTGGAGACGAAACATTCACCATGGTGGTCATGTGAGAAAGAGGTTAGACAGATGTGTTGTTGATGTGGATTGGCAATTGATGTTCCCTCATGGTATAGTGGTAGTTCTTCCGCAACATAACTCAGATCACAACCCTATTCTTCTTCATTGCAATAAGTCTAGAAGCACTAGATCCAAGCTCTTTCACTTCCAAGCTGCTTGGATGTCCCATCCGGACTATGGTACTTTGGTAACAGATACTTGGCAGCATTCTAATGGAAATGTAAGGGTGAAACTGGAAAAAATTAAAGACCAGTCTATTACTTTCAATAAGGAAGTTTTTGGTAACATCTTTAAGAGGAAACGTCACATTGAAGGCAGAATTAGAGGTGTCCATAGACAACTAGATATGGCTTTATCTTATGATCTCATTAGACTAGAAAGAGAGTTGCAGCAACAATTCAATGAGATTCTAGCCCAAGAAGAGCTCCTGTGGTTCCAAAAGTCAAGGGAGAATTGGGTTAGATTTGGTAACAAGAATACTAAATTCTTCCATACACAAACTGTTATTCTTAGAAGAAAGAATATAATTACAGGGATCAATATTGATGGTCTTTGGTGCACTAATGATGACATTTTAAAGAGGGAAGCTTATAAATTTTTTTTCAAGAATCTATTCCAATCTAGTGATCAATGTAATCCTCATAGCCTTATTCTAAATGGTATTCCTAAGATTGGTCAGGATCTGCATGATAAACTTTTGCTGCCAGTCACAATGAGGGAAGTTAAGGATGCTTTATTTAGTATGGCTCCTTATAAAGCCTCGGGTCCGATTTGGTAACAAGAATACTAAATTCTTCCATACACAAACTGTTATTCTTAGAAGAAAGAATATAATTACAGGGATCAATATTGATGGTCTTTGGTGCACTAATGATGACATTTTAAAGAGGGAAGCTTATAATTTTTTTTCAAGAATCTATTCCAATCTAGTGATCAATGTAATCCTCATAGCCTTATTCTAAATGCTATTCCTAAGATTGGTCAGGATCTGCATGATAAACTTTTGCTGCCAGTCACAATGAGGGAAGTTAAGGATGCTTTATTTAGTATGGCTCCTTATAAAGCCTCGGGTCCGGATGGTTTTCAAGCAGTATTTTTTCAGAAATTTCTGGAATATAGTGGCTATTGATGTGTGGGAGATGGTTGCTAAGACTTTTTCAAATGGTTATATTGAGCCACATTTTTCTGAGACTCTAATTGTGCCAATACCTAAAGTGGAAGATCCTGCCAATTTTAAGGACTTTAGGCCAATTAGCCTTTGCAATGTGATGCTCAAGCTAATATCCAAGACCTTGGTGAGAAGGATAAGGCCTTATCTGGAGGATTTCATAGGCCCTTTGCAAAGTAGTTTTATCCCAAATAGAGGTACTGCAGACAATGCTATGATTGCTCAAGAGATTTTTCATCATATGCACAAAAAGAAGAGCAAATAGGCTTCCCTATGTTTAAAATTGATTTTGAGAAGGCCTATGATCGTGTTGATTGGAACTTCCTCAAGATCACTATGACTGAATTTGGTTTTCCTCAAAAAACCATTGATTTGATATGACCTGTATTACCTCCTCAACCCTTTCCTTAAAATGGAACAATGAAAGGTTAGACAGTTTTGCTCCTACTAGAGGATTGAGGCAAGGTGACCCTATGAGCCCATACCTATTTGTCTTATGTATGGAGAAACTTGTCATCTTGTTTCAAGAGAAAATCGGTGAAAACAAATGGCTTCCTGTTAAAATCTCTAAAAATGGGCCAGCCATATCGCACTTGTTCTTTGCTGATGATTGTTTACTCTTTACTAAGGCCAAGGAATCATAAGTTAGATTGGTGCAGGATGTTTTGAACTGCTTCTGCAAAGCCTCAGGTATGAAAGTTAACATTCAGAAATCCAGGTTCCTTCCATCTAAGAATATCCCCAGAACCAAGGTTTCCAAGTTTGAAGGCGTGATTGAGTTTCATCATACTTATAACATTGGCAAGTACCTTGGTTTCTGATGGGAGCCCGGCAAGTGTACCAGATTCGTCGCCAAGTAATAAAAAGATAATGAACCACAGAGACCGTGATCTTAAATGAAAATTAGTTATTAAATTGATTTCACTGAACTGAAATAAGATTTGGTTTTTAAAATCAGAATCAAGTAACAATCAAATTTAATATCGCAATTAAACAAAACAGGAAAGCAATTCAAATTGGGTATTTTCAAATTCAAAAGGGATTCCCAGAAATTGGGATACCACAAAACTGCCTATGTTACTAAATTGACTACTCTCCTTGTTAATTACCAAAATTTGCTTGAAGGCGAATTTATCCTAAATTAGTTAATGCTCCCTCTCGGGTTACACAAACCGTGCCCAATTAAATCAATCTCTACTCTCGTGGCAATTGAATTTAAATCGAACCCCTTGAGTTTTGTGACAATTCGTGAACCCTCGAAGGACCGCTTCTAACTCTCGTGATTTAAGTCCTAAGTTTGATTCATATAGATCTGATACCTAAGTTCACCGTTAAGTTCGTCCTTAGTGTATCTATGGCACACAAATAAGTGGCCACCGAATTTATGAGTAATTAAAACAATAGGGATCAAATCGAAGCAAAAATTGAAATTAACAAGAAATCAAAAATCAATTCATCACCATAAACAAGTCTTGGGCATAGCCCCAATTCCTAGAAACAAGACTACTACTCAAGCACTACCATGGTTGTAGCAAACTTGATTGAAAATAACATAAAGAGAAAAACCTAAGAGAAGAGAAGAAGAAGAAGAATAAGAGAAATCCTGATTTTTCTAAGGTAAGCAGTCCAAAAAAAAGTGCCCAGATTCGAGCCCTAGAGGGCTATTTATAATATGGGGTAACTTAAATCCCAAGCCAACACAAAAACCAGATCAAATCAGTTGTTGAAGATCCATAGATTGCGTGTCACGACCGTGACAGATTCTGCCTTAGGCGTTGCTTCACTGAATGGTCTGTCATGGCCGTGACCACCATCACGGCCTGGCCGTGACAGATTCTGCCTTGAAAGGGTCTGGCTCAGTTGACATGTCACGGCCGTGATGGGCATCACGGCCTGGCCGTGACAGATTCTGACTTTTCCATTCTTCCTTTTCAGCTTCACTTTATCATGGCCGTGATGGGCATCACGGCTAGGCCGTGATCAGCTCTGTTTGCCTCATTTTCTTGCCTTCCAAGCTCCATCTTCATGCCAGCTTCAACACAACTGATCCTGATCAATTTAATCTTCGATTCCTGCACACAAGCACCACAAAACCACCTTACTCATTCCAAGATAAAAACTAACAAATAATCAAATAAAATAAGCCTAAACTATATGAGAATGCATGCAAAATGTCATAGAATTATGAGGTGAAATCACACTCATCAAACTACCCCAAGCTTAAGATTTTGCTTGTCCTCAAGCAATAACTAAGGCTAGAAAAGATAATCAATCGAAGCATGGACAGTGAATCTAGAACCCGAGTAATGAATTCAAGTAACAGACATATTCAATAAGAAACCAAGAGACAATCGATTTTAAGTCCAATTAGGAGCTTAGGTTCCCCAGATTCACATCTCTCACTAATTCGGGCACTCTTCTTACCTCACTCATATGTTTGAGGGTATATGACAATTCGCTCAATTTCCTCAAGGAAAGAACCCTACCATAAGCTTGACTATTAACCAAATCTCTACTTTATTAATGAAAACACATAAGAATCAAGAGGTCTTTTATTTTAGTTGTAACGGGGTCATGGGATTAATTGTTAGGTGGGGAAATCAAGAAAGGGAAAATTCAAGAAGGCTAAACAAAATCAAACAGTGCAAAGCATGACACCTTCTAAAATTCCTTTTTTGGGCTTCAGTTCAGTTTTCCACCTCTCTTTCTTTCTTCCTTTTTACTTTTTATTTCTCACTTTCTTTTTCTCATCCTCTTCTCCATTTTATTTATTTATTTATTTTATTTGAAGAAGGGGAGATTTTCAACTTTAGAGAAATTTCTCTAACTTTTTATCCCACAATTTATTCTTAGAACTACCCTTTTTGCCCTTTTGCAATACTTTAAGAGGTGCCATATCGAGCATTATTCATTAAAATAGATCAAGGTACCAAGAAAAATATTTTATTCTTTTAGGCTTAAAATTGGGCGACTAAGGGGTAGCAATTAATCAGTCAAAGTTCAGAAGGCCAGAAAAATACCTAGTGCCTCAATCATTTTCAAATGTGTTTTCAAAAATTTTGAAGTTTCAAAACGGTTTCAAGTCAAGTTCTAGATGACACAATCCAATAAGAGGAATAAAACACTCGATCACAAGGAATGGGGTAGATTTAGTGAGTACCTCTTTTTGGCTCAAAATCTCACATTTAGTGGTTTAAAATCAAAGAGAAACCTAAATCTAAGGAACCCCCACATGCTAATTATTAACTATCAAAATATCATCTCAAGCATTTTTCATTTTTAGCCTATCACAAGAATACAAAAATTGGGTTCAAAAATTCACTGTCTTAATTCAATTGGCACAAAGTTTTTCACTATTGGAGGCATATCCTAAGCAAGGGGCAATCTAATCATGTGATATATGCAAAACTAACCCTAAATGAATGCAACATGCAAGAATGCAAAAATGATACCCCTACCCCAAGCTTAAAAACTTACATTGTCCCCAATTTAAATAATTAAGTCGTAGGGAGGATAAAATAATAAAAAAGGAACAAAATAACTCACTGAGGTGGTGGGTGCTGACTCAGATG
This sequence comes from Sophora flavescens, assembly GCA_030762895.1. NCBI lineage: Eukaryota > Viridiplantae > Streptophyta > Magnoliopsida > Fabales > Fabaceae > Sophora > Sophora flavescens. Next base: position 130,455,620 of record CM061070.1, on the reverse strand, counting down.
TCAGTCGTAGAGCTGCTGAATCATGGCTCTCTGCTCACGCTGCTCCTCCATGATGCGCTCCTGGTTCGCTAAGATAATGTCAAATGTGGATGCGAACCGCGCATAGGGATCATCGGACGACGTACCTGCAGAGGAAGAAGATGGGTGCCCAGACGGCCCAGCCTGCGGTGGCGAGCATAACGGTCTTTGTATTCTAATAGGCTGAGGCTACTCTCCCACCGGCACTTTCCAATTTGCCGGATTTGTCACATCCAAATAGTGCCACTCGAACTCTTGGCGACCTTTAAGAGGTGCCTAGCCAAAAATGACCCTGTGTCCACGTTGCTCTCAGGGTGGAGCGTGGCCCATAGTATAAAGACCTCGTCCTGGATGACGGATCCGTCACTCTCTCCACAGCCAAACAGGGTATTGGCTATGACCCTATGCATATATCTGATGCTTGGGTTAGCAAAGGCTGTGGACTTGGATGTCCGGGGGTCAAAACTCCTGCCTTCACGGTCAATTATTGACCAGAAACTATGCGCACCAAACCCTAAGGGGTATCTTTTGTCACCCCCTACTGGTAATCCAAAAATCTCATTAAATTCAGCTAGGGTTAGTACGAAGTCCTGGTTGAAGAGCAAGAATGTGATCCGTCCCTCTTGGCAATGCGGCCCTTGGAGAATTTCTGCATTCAGGGAGCTTAAGAACTCCAGTGTAGGGCCAGCAAATGCAGGGTATCTAGTGCGAGCAAACTCGCTCCACCCTATGTTTTCTAACATCCAATTGATGTCAACAGTCAGGCCTAGGGTGTCTATACATGCATCATCAAGATATTTAGTTTGGACTATCTTCCTATTTTTCAAGGCATTGAATCTATCTTTTTGAGCATTATCCTTGAAAACTATCCCATACCCATGTTCATCAGTCTCAGAGTTAGAGGAGTCGGAGTCAGAGTAGTTACCTGGATTCCTGCTTCCTCTGGTACGAGTGCGTGAGGCTTCGGTTGCCCTTTGACGTTTGCTTGCCATGATCTCAGAGCACCCAAAATCCACATCCCCTTCACTGTTTCTGAAATTCGATTTGGTTAGGGTTTCAAAATTGGGAATTTTTGAGTTTACCCAAAATTGAAGGATTTGCCTTATGGGTCTTGTTGGGTTAGGTCTAGGGAGCAAGGGAGTAGGGTTGGTTGGGTGTGGGTGTAATGGGGAGGTGATTTTTCGAGCTTCTTGGGTGAATGGTTATGGTGGAGGGTGTGAGAGGAAGAAGAAGAAGAAGAGTGGGTGAAGAGGAGGATGGTGGGTGCTGGGTTAAGGGGGAAGGTGCATTGATGATTGTGAGATGAGGGAAAGGAGGAGTTGGAATGAAGGGTGGGAGCTTGGTGGTTATAGAGGTGGAGAGGAGGTTGAGAAGATGAAGAGAGTGAGGTTTGTGGCAGAGGAGAGGATGCGTTTTAGGTTTAAAAATCAGAGCAAACACGCGTCACGGTCGTGACCCACATCACGGGCAGGCCGTGACACGTTTTGTGTCTGGTAAATCCTGTTTCACGGGCGTGATGCGTATCACGACTGGACCGTGATGGAATCTATCCTGCTCCAGCTACCTATCACGCCCGTGACCACTATCACGGCCTGCCCGTGATCCTTTCTGATCCTTCTTGGTCTTCACATCACGGTCATGATGGATATCCCGGCCTGGTCATGATGGACTCTGATCTTCTGGGGCCTACTTGTCACGCCCGTGATGTCCATCACGGCTGGGCCGTGATGGGTTCTGACATTTAGCTGTTGGTTCATCACGGCCTTGACCACCATCACGGCCTGGGCGTGACCGTTTCTGACTTTTCTTTTCCATCCCCTCTTCACTCTTCATGACTTCCTGACCTGAAAACACTTGACAAATTCATTAATTGATGATCTTTATTTTCTAATTCTTCTCAATTATTAAAAAAAAACAAAATTCAAAAACAAACTAAGAAGGGAAAGAAAACTTGGGTTGCATTTACGGTCCTAAGCTTGACCAAGTCCTTTCAATCTTTCGATGTTGGATCAAGGAGTGAAATCGCAACCTCCTGCTCAAGTGGATGTTCTCCAAGGTAGTGTTTTAGTCTCTGTCCATTGACCTTGAATGATCCACGTTCCTGGTTCCAAACCTCGACGGCACCATACGGAAATACTTTCATTACTTTAAATGGTCCGGACCGTCTAGACTTAAGCTTTCTTGGGAATAACCGCAACCTCGAGTTGTAGAGTAGCACCAGTTCTCCTTCATGGAATTCTCTACGAAGGATATGCTTATCATGCCACTTGTTTGTTCTCTACTTGTCAGATCGTGCGGACTCATAAGCATCCAATCTTAGCTCATCAAGTTCCTGAAGTTGAAGGATTCTCTTTTCCCCAGCGGCTTTTGTATCAAAGTTTAGCATCTTAATAGCCCACAAAGCCTTATGCTCAAGCTCGACTGGTAAGTGACATGGCTTACCGTAAATAAGTCTAAAGGGTGTCATCCCGATAGGAGTCTTGTAAGCTGTACGGTAGACCCAAAGAGCATCATCAAGATTTAAGGACCAATCCTTTATCGAACCTGAAACAGTCTTTTCCAGGATGCTCTTTATCTATTGATTGGAAACCTCGACTTGCCCACTTGTCTAAGGGTGGTAAGGTGTAGCAACCCTATGAGTGACTCCATATTTGAGTAGGAGTTTCTCAAAGTGTCTTTCAATGAAGTGCAATCCTCCATCACTAATGACTGCCCTTGGAATTCCAAACCTTGGAAAAATCACCTTCTTGAATAGTTTGATTACGGTTTTTGCATCACTTGTTGGGGAAGGAATTGCTTCCACCCATTTAGAGACGTAATCAACGGCTACAAGAATGAACTTATTGTTTCAAGAGGAAGGAATGGGTCCCATGTAGTCAACTCCCCAAACATCAAATATCTCTACTTCTAGCATAGTGTTGAGTGGCATTTCATGCTTCTTAGAGATGTTCCCCGTTCTTTGGCATGGATCAAAAGCAAGCACGAACATTCGGGCATCTCTGAAAATATGAGGCCAACAGAAACCAGCTTGAAGCACCTTTGCTGCTGTCTTCGAGGCACTAGCATGTCCTCCGTAAGATGAGGAATGACAACAACTCAAGATACTTGGAACCTCGGCTTACGAAATACACCTTCTGTAAATGCTATCCGCACACTTGCGGAAAATGTAAGGCTCATCCCACACGTACTTCTTGAGATCGGAGAAGAACTTCTTCTTTTGTTGATAATTAAAATCCGATGGTAGAATCCCACATACAAAATAATTCACAAAGTCCGCATACCATGGAGCATTCTCTCCCGAGATGGCGAACAGTTGCTCATCGGGGAAAGAATCATCTATCGGCAAGTTGTCCTTCTCATCTTCCAATGGTTCAAGTCTAGATAAGTGGTTCGCAACCAAGTTCTCCGTCCCTCTCCGGTCCCGAATCTCCAGGTCAAATTCTTGCAGGAGGAGAATCCATCGGATGAGTCTCGGCTTTGCTTCCTTCTTAGTCATGAGGTGCTTTAGTGCGAAGTGGTCCGTGTACACTATGACTTTAGACCCCACAAGGTATGATCTGAATTTCTCGAATGCAAAGACAACCGCAAGCAACTCTTTCTCAGTTGTGGCATAATTCGCTTGAGCTCCATCTAGAGTTTTGCTTGCATAGTATATTGCATGAACCTTCTTGTCTATCCTTTTCCCCAACACTGCTCCCACGGCGTAGTCACTAGCATCGCACATTACTTCGAACGACTCATTCCAATCTTCTTTTACCATAAAATGACATTTCTCCCAATTCAAAACCAAATTGGTTTCTTCACATCGCTGCAAAATCTTAGACAAATTTGTTAAACAACCATCAAAGGTAGTTCTATAAATAGAAAAATCATCCATAAAAACCTCCATGATGTTTTCAATAAATTTAGAAAAAATTGCAGTCATGCATCTTTGAAAGGTAGCCGGTGCATTACATAGACCAAAAGGCATTCTTCTATAGGCAAAAGTGCCATAGGGACAAGTAAACGTGGTCTTTTCTTGATCACTATGATGTATAGGAATTTGATGAAAACCGAAATATCCATCCAAGTAACAAAAGTATGAATGCCTAGCTAACCTTTCAAGCATTTGATCAATAAATGGGAGAGGGAAGTGATCTTTCCTTGTTGCCTTATTTAGCTTCCTATAATTGATGCACATTCTCCAACCGGTTATTGTCCTAATAGGGATTAGTTCATTATTTTCATTTTGAATAACAGTCATCCCCCCTTTCTTAGGAACCACATGCACCGGACTAACCCATTCACTATCGGAGATTGGATAAATAACCCCTGCATCTAACAGCTTAAGCACTTCTTTCTTAACCACCTCTTTCATATTAGAGTTCAACCTACGTTGATGCTCAATGGATGGTTTATGCTCATCTTCCATTAAAATGCAATGCATGCAAAAAGAAGGATTTATGCCTTTAATATCATTGATAAGCCTCTGGCTCATCTAGTTTTATGACTAGTATGACCGTGGTTTTGTGCCGATTATATCTCGTTTTCACCCAAATTAGGCCTGATTGTCCTCAAGCAAGGTTTTGAGTCCCTTAAGTAGTTTTAGGGTTATTTAGTCAGTTTTTGAGTCAAATAAAGCACTTATGGCTATTTCATGTTTTCAGGTTGACTTAGAGTCCAAGGAATGAAGGAAACAATGGAAATTGCAATCTAGAAACACTCGCCACGCGAGCAGATACTCGCCCCGCGAGAGTGAGGACCAGCCAGTGCCAGAAAAGTCATGTTCTCTGCCTCGCCCCGCGAGCTATTGCTCGCCTCGCGAGCCTGAAGTCAGCAAGCATTACGGTCATCCCGTGACACCCATCACGGTCGAGAAGAGAAACCCCCGAAGACAGAGACCATCACGGCCTGGCCGTGATGAAGGTCACGCCATGACAGAGATAAGCACCCGAAGACAGAGACCATCACGGCCTGGCCGTGATAGGCATCACGGCTGTGACAACCCAGGTTTTGAAGACTCGCCTCGCGAGAATACAAATTCAAGAAGGCGCCATTTTAATATTCGCCTCGCGAGAGGCCACTCGCCTCGCGAGAATGCGCAGTTTCTGAAAGTTATAAATAGCTGTTTAGATCTTTTGCTAATCCTTGTTTTCGAATTTTCTCTGTTTGTTTTACGTTTTTGATGGAGAACTAGTCTCCTTGATCAACTCTCAGAATCGGTTCGCACTGCCGCTTGAGGTTATGTAATTCCTGATTTAATTGCTACTTTCTTTCAATATCTATTCTATGTTCTCTGTTTGCTTAATTCAGTTTGTATCGAATGGGTATTGATTTGTTTCGATGATTGTGTGTTCCTAAACTTAATCGCGTTTGCTTAATTCGCGTGCGTTCAATTCGTGTTTGCTTAATTCACGAAGGGCTTCATCCGTTTGCTTAATTCGGAATTAGGAACATATGTCTTGTAGCGTCGGTTTCGCTTGTTAATTGATGTTACAATCGAAAAGGGTTTAGAATCCGCTTAGGGCTTGGATTTATATGAACCGATGATAGTGGGAACTGAAAGCAGTAGGTTGATCGCTTAGCTTAATTGGTGATTGTTTAGTTTACATTAGTTTTCTGCTTTGTTTTCTTTTTTTAACTTGAATTCCAAAACCCCCCGTTCTGACTTTTTCTGTTGACAACAACCCAAGAGTCCTTGTGAGACGATACTCGAGTTGTCGCACTTTCCCTAACTACATATTTTTACTAACCGCTCTTCTTTTGACGCGTGCGCGACAGCGCGTCAAAATTGGCGCCGTTGCCGGGGACTCTTGTTGTTATTAACAGAAAATAAATAAAAATAAATAAAAAAAAAAAACTCATTGCTGAATTAGTTATGGCTGCTTTGTCTGGTTATGAATCTTAGTACTGCCATGGATAATTACATGCAAGGTTATATGCCTTATGTTGATTATGAGCCACCACCATGCATATATTATCCTAACTTTGCTGAAGGCTATGAGTCTAGTAGTGGTTTTGGCATGATTGGAGTAAATGAAGTCCAACCCAGCCTGGATGAGTTAGCTTCTCTGATGCAACAACATATGATAGAATTTCAAGCAAATCTTCAACGAATGACAGAACAAAGTCTTGAAAGCCATCGGAGAGGAGAAGCTGAGTCTCAGAAGTTGTCCATTCTAATTGATCAAATTGTCGCCAATTCTGCTGCACTGCTAACTCCACACCCCCTTGAAGAACATACAGATTCACAAGTTATTCTTGACAATACCTCTGAGGATGATTTTGATAATACTTCTGTTGATGAACTGTGTGTTGAATCCCCTTATTCTAATGCATGTGTTGATTGTACTGACACTGCTTTGTGTATAGAATGTTATGCAGGTTTATTCTTTTCAGGAAACGTAGAAAATGAGGATCAGGAGGATCAGGAGGACATCTTCTTCACCATGCTTGAGGATGATGAAGAACCTTTGGAAGTAGATGATTCAATTAAATCAAATGCATGTGTTGAGAGTGATGGGGTGGATGAATTGAGTGCTGAATTTCCAGACATTCAGACCTTTACTGATTCAGTTTATTGTGATATATGTATTGACTCTACTAACACTAACCTTTGTGTGGTGTGTGCTGAAATTTCTGCATGTATAGCAGGTGATAAATTTGTTAGTGCAGTGAATGAAGAAAATGCACGGTTAAGAAAGACCGGAGACACCAGTGTCCTATTTGCCACCTCTCCCAGAGGAGCTACCAGTGATGGAGTTTAAGCCTTTGGATTTTGCACCATGGCCAGTCCAAGAGGTTGAGCGCCACTTTTATTGGGGAGACTTTGTAGATAAAGAGGTCAACTGTGACCCGAGAGGTAGTGAGAAGTCCGCCGCACTCGGCGAGGTCATCATGATTGTCAAGAGCTCACCTCCGTATCAAGGCTGTGAGTTAGGGAAGCATGGAACAAACTTCAGACCTTTGGCTACCACGTGGGCCTTATGCTACAGACAGTGGGATCCTGGTGGAACCGCCTCAATGAGTTTTCTTAACCCTTTCTCCTTTTAAATTTTCTTTTCCTTGCTTTATTTCTGTTTTGTTTTCAATAAAGCTCTTGAATAATTTGAGAAGCTCAAGAGCATGTGTGTGAGTCTTGTGTCGGCAAGCTTGGTAGGTTTTGGTTGATTTAGCACAGATTGATGGCATGATTTATGTTGATGATTCCCCCTAGGTTTTTGAAATTTGGAAATTGTGATCCCCATTTGAAAAATTGAAAACTGAACTCTGAGATATTTTGTTGTGAGGGCATGATTTATGATAAGTTTGGGGTGATAGGGTGCACACACTAGGGATAGAATCTCGGTCAAACAATTTGCATGAATGTCCAGGTGAGGATTTGAGCCTCCAACATGTTTTTGATTGTGTGAATCACTTTCAAGTTGCACTTTCCCGAATTTGCTTGAATCTCTTCATGGTTTGCATGTCTGTGTGTTTGCATCAAATGATTTAGGCAATTTTCTTTGAATTAACTACTTGGCCTAAATTGAACCAGTCCCTAATGCATGTTCCCTAGTTAGCCCCTTTGAGCCTAATTAGCCTATTGTTTCATGATGACCTTATGTTATGAGCCTGAATCTGGAAAAACCATGTTAACCCGATCTTAGGATTAGGAGAGCATGGAAGCTTAGCAAGAGAATGGTTGCAAGAAACTAAGTTTGGGGTGGCTACAGGGATATGATGTGTTGTTGGGGATTGAGAAAAAGAAAAAAAATAAAGGTTGGAGCCAAAGGGCAAAAAAAAAAAAAAAAAATCTTTCAAAATAAAAATGCAGAATGTCAAGAAGGGTATTAGAAGAAAAGGGCTGTAGCCACCCAAGGCAAAAAGAAGAATAAGAATAGGAACTTGAGTAGGAAATTCAATGTGTAAACAGCTTCATGCTCTCTTAGTTCCTAGGGATTTCAGCCCAGTACCTTTGTATATCCTTCCCTTAGCCAGGCCCCATTACAACCTTGAAAGACCTTTTGATGTTGCATGCATGTTTTCCGTGGGAACCATTTTGAGATGAAAATCAAATTCATGGGAAGTGCTCTTAAAAGTGAAACTGAGTGAAATGTTGTTAGCCTAGACAAACTGAGAGATTGAGTGACCACTAAACCCCTTTGTGAGGAAGGCGATTGTTTGAATTTGGTAATCTCCCTCTTATGTGTAACTTAGATCCCCTACTTAGATTAATGATTGTTTGATTGATGAAATTCTCAGATGTTCAGAGTTAATGATTGTGGGGATTACATTGTTGAAAAGGGGGGAACATTGAAGGAAAATTGTTTTGATGAATTGCTTGAAATTTGTGCGGAATTGGTTGAAATCCTTCTAGCTTGCCAAGTCTTGAGTCGTTTTGAGTTTTAGTTTGCTTGGGGACAAGCAAAGTTCAAGTTTGGGGTATTTTGATAAGCCTTTGGCTCATCTAGTTTTATGACTAGTATGACCGTGGTTTTGTGCCGATTATATCTCGTTTTCACCCAAATTAGGCCTGATTGTCCTCAAGCAAGGTTTTGAGTCCCTTAAGTAGTTTTAGGGTTATTTAGTCAGTTTTTGAGTCAAATAAAGCACTTATGGCTATTTCATGTTTTCAAGGTTGACTTAGAGTCCAAGGAATGAAGGAAACAATGGAAATTGCAATCTGGAAACACTCGCCACGCGAGCGGATACTCGCCCGCGAGAGTGAGGACCAGCCAAAGTGCGGAAAAGTCATGTTCTCTGCCTCGCCCCGCGAGCTATTGCTCGCCTCGCGAGCCTGAAGTCAGCAAGCATTACGGTCATCCCGTGACACCCATCACGGGCGTGAAGAGAAACCCCTGAAGACAGAGACCATCACGGCCTGGCCGTGATGAAGGTCACGGCCATGACAGATAAGCACCCGAAGACAGAGACCATCACGGTCTGGCCGTGATAGGCATCACGGCTGTGACAACCCAGGTTTTGAAGACTCGCCTCGCGAGAATACAAATTCAAGAAGGCGCCATTTTAATATTCGCCTCGCGAGAGGCCACTCGCCTCGCGAGAATGCGCAGTTTCTGAAAGTTATAAATAGCTGTTTAGATCTTTTGCTAATCCTTGTTTTCGAATTTTCTCTGTTTGTTTTACGTTTTTGATGGAGAACTAGTCTCCTTGATCAATCTGCTGTAATCGGTTCGCACTGCCGCTTGAGGTTATGTAATTCCTGATTTAATTGCTACTCTCTTTCAATATCTATTCTATGTTCTCTGTTTGCTTAATTCAGTTTGTATCAAATGGGTATTGATTTGTTTCGATGATTGTGTGTTCCTAAACTTAATCGCGTTTGCTTAATTCGCGTGCGTTCAATTCGTGTTTGCTTAATTCATGAAGGGCTTCATCCGTTTGCTTAATTCGGAATTAGGAACATATGTCTTGTAGCGTCGGTTTCGCTTGTTAATTGATGTTACAATCGAAAAGGGTTTAGAATCCGCTTAGGGCTTGGATTTATATGAACCCATGATAGTGGGAACTGAAAGCGATGAGGTTGATCGCTTAGCTTAATTGGTGATTGTTTAGTTTACATTAGTTTTCTGCTTTGTTTTCTTTTTTTAACTTGAATTCCAAAACCCCCCGTTCTGACTTTTTCTGTTGACAACAACCCAAGAGTCCTTGTGAGACGATACTCGAGTTGTCGCACTTTCCCTAACTACATATTTTTACTAACCGCTCTTCTTTTGACGCGTGCGCGACAGCGCGTCAATCATCAATTGTATATCCTATCACTTTTCTATGCATTCTAAGATCCCTAAGTAATTTCTCAGTTTCCAACGCATTCAAGCTAGGATTCACAATTACCGGATAGGAAGAGTTTGGACCAAGAAATTCATACCTCAACGTGGAAGGAAGAGGTTTTAGTTCTATCTTAGGGGCTTCTTCATCTTTCGGATCCTTACTCTTTGGTGTCAACTCAAGTTTCTCTTTCTTTGTTTTGTTGGGAGGAATTTCTAGACTAGCCTCCAGAAAGCGGACATAATTCCTTACTTTTCCTCCATGAGCATTTAAGTCTCCACCAATCAAACACATTTCTAACGGGTCATCAACACAAGCTTGTGTGGATTCTTCTTTCACCACTTGATGCATTAAGTCAACCCTGCAACAAGAATCTTCAAAAGAAGGGTGTTTAATAGATTTAGCTAAATCAAATTCAACTTTATCATCACCCACAGTTAAAGTCAATTTTCCATTTTTAACATCAATAATTACTCCTATAATTGCTCCTGCGATAGCCAAGAAAGGCCTACCAAGAATAATAGGGATTTGAGAATCCTCTTCCATTTCAAGCACCACAAAATCCGCAGGGATGAAAAATTTACCTACTCTACTAGGAACATCCTCCAAAATGCCTATAGGGAATTTGACTGACCGATCCCCAGCAAAAACCTCCCCTTCTATCCCCACTTGTGAGACAAATATTGGCATATGAGCCTCACCATATGTATTTGTACTACAAGAAGGTAAAGGAAATCCTTCTTTACGAACTAATTCTTGCAATAGGTTCTTGTATAACCCAGTTTGATCCTGAAATTTGTAGACAATCATACAAATAAGAGGAGCAAAAGATATATAGAATTTAAAAAATTATAGAATAATAATGTAAAATGCCAACAAGTGATTAAGACTAGCCTCTTGAACACCGCCTAGCATTAAAGCAACTTCAGCTGCTGCTTGTTCAGCATCCTTCAATGTAGAATAGAACTTAGGACTTTCAAGGGTCTGTCCATCAAAAGATGCTTCCTCTCTCTCTTTGTCAGCACTACAATAGCTTCATCGAATCTCACAGGTTAGCGAACTCAGCTATATATTTAGATGGGCTTTTTTGGAATAACAATACGTGACTAGGTAATCTTGGCTCAATCTTAAATCCTCACCGCTAAAGGCGGAGGAAACCAAAAAGGCAGGTAGAAAACAAAGCCGTCAACCACTTTACATTCACTGAACAATCAATTATAAAAATAATTAAAGAAAAATCATATCCGAAGAAAAATTTGCACAAGAAGGAAGACAGCTTTGACTCTTTGACTGTACTGGGAGGAAGAAAAAGGGTTAGAGAAGAAGGGTCAGTTGAAGGCGGAGCATGAGCAGCCGTGGCCTCGGTGGCAGGTGTCGGATATTTTGAGATATTTTAAAAATTAAATATTTGTTTTTGATTGGTTTATTATCACGTAACAAGTGTAAATAATTGTTGTTAGTTTATATTATTTTATTCAATTAAATTTTGTAAAAATAATTTTATATTTGAAAAAGTATATTTATTTTTTTTTGACTTGGCATAGTTGGATCAGATATGATAACCAATGCTTCCTGAATATGCTCCAACTTTCAGCATTTTGACCATGTTTATACCATGTGTTGTGCAAGTTAAATTGGTCAATTAAATTTTTTTTCCGTTTTGATCTTATCCTTAAAAATGGTAACTCCTGCACTATATGATCCCGTTTTGACCAGATTCAAAACTAATGCTCCACGTTCGGTTTGGTTTGTCAAATATGTTAGCATATAATGAATAATTTATAGTTGATGAAAAAGTAGTTTTTTTTAATCATTTTTAAAATTAGCATATAGCTTTTTTTTATTGGTATATAACATTTTTTCCAGACACTACTTGAAGTAGTATTTGAGCTTATAGAGTATATCTTATCATTTTTTTCTTATATTTTTATCCCTAATATCTTAATTAAATTCATCACTTATCCTTAGCTAATAAAATAAAATATTAATGATTTAACATAATATATAAATAAGAATTAATTTTACTATTTAGATTTATATTTAAAATAAAAAATAGAAAATATATTTCTATCTATAAAAAAATAAAATTGATATAAAAAGCATGTCAGCATATAATTTTATTTTTATTATTCCATTTTATTTATGAAAAATAATTAAAACAAAATTAATATTAAAATTTGAAATTAATATTTTAATTTTTTAAACAATAAATAATTTAAAATAAATTAAAGTGTTAAATGTGATAATTATTTTAAAATAATTAATATATATATATATATACATATAATTTATATAAAAAAAAACATGCAACCATATCATTTTATATCATTTTACATTTATCAGCTAATCCAACAGCTAGTTTTACCAAACACTTCAAATCTAATCTGCTAACTAATCTACTATCTACTATCAATTAACTTATTCACTATCTGTCATCCGCTAATTTTTACCAAACACAACCTTAATATTTTGTTGCAATCTTATCTTTTTCAATCCAAGTTTATCCAAACATTAACGGCACTTTTTGAACTTTAAAAACCAAGTGCTGGCAACTATTGAAAATGGAGCATATACGTGTATTTTGAAAAAAAATACTTCAATAACTATCAGACTTCATAAATACGGGAACCTTACTTCTTTTAATATATATTTGCCTAACGTTCTAAAAATATAAGCACATAGTTCTTCTTCTAAAAATACTTCTAGATTTGTTCGTGTGTTCGTGACTTGTTGCTACATTGTTCTTGTGCTCGTGCTGCATTGAAGACAATTTTCAGCAAACTTGTCACAGGATTTGGGAGAATGCTGCACATAACATGGACACCCAAAAGTCCTAATGTGAGCATATGATGGAGTCTTGCCATAAAGTATTTCATACGGTGTTGCTCCATCATTTGCCACAGTCAGTGTTCGATTGATAAGGTGAGCAACTGTTAAGATGCATTCTCCCCAGAAAGAGAGTGGTAAGTTTACCTGGAACCTAAGTGCTCGTGCCACGTTGAGAATGGTAAGTTTTCCTGGAACCTAAGTTCCATTTCTTTGCCAACCAAGAACTCTAAATTATCCCAATGTCTCTGATCTCAATCACGAAAGGACATACCTACGCATGCAAGTTGTCTGTATCTCTATCCGACAACCCACAAGTTAAATTCATTAAGACCTTGATTCTCTATAACGATTGAACTAATATCATACTCTATCTCTAGCAATACTCAATCGGTGTTCCTAACCCGAGTCCTAAAGGGTGAATCTCCTCTCGGACTCATCGGGCTTGACTAATTAAACACGGGACCTTGTGATTAACTCAATAAAAACAAAATTAGGAAACAAGAAATTAAGAGAAGGGAATAAGAAATCACCACTTGAATTAATACGCCGTCATGAGCGGCTTCATTGTTTCCTCAAAAAAGAGGATTAGTTCCTCATAGCAATCAAAGCCAAATCAAAAGAGAAGAAAAAATTCATTACAACTATAATCCTAATAAAACTAGGGAGACGTAGCTCCAAGAGAAACAAAAAAAAAAGGTCAAAATTCGAATCCTTCTAATATCTCAAACAAGCTATTTATAATTTTCTGAATCAGTGCCCGCTCGCGGGGCGAATACTTGATTTTGGCTCCAGTTCAAATTTGAACTCTCTCGAGGCGAGACAGAGAAGTTGCAGAATCCCTGATGTCTGGCTAGCGAGGCGAGCACTGCCTCGCGCGAGGCGAGGTCAAGAGTTCTTTTTCTGCTCGATCTGCATCTACGGCTCGCGCGAGGCGAGCAATGTCTCGCGGGGCGAGACCTCGTTTTTGCGGTTTAAGTTTGTTTTCTTCAAGCTTGAAACATAAAAGTGACATTTTAATGCTTTATTGACTAAAAAATAACGAAAATATTCTAAAACTCATCTAGGAGACTCAAAACATTGCTTAAGGACAAAAGAAATCAAATTTGGTTAATTAGATGGGTTAAATCGCTCAAATGGCATAGAAACCTTAGCTTTTCTAGCTGTAAAACTAGATAAGCTAGAGGCTTATCAGGAACGCTGCTCCTGTCTCTGCCTTTCGATCTCTGCACTTTTTTACTGTCATGGGTCCCTCTTCACGTAAAATTAATATGATTGAAAACCTTGCTAAGAGATGGCAAAGTATTAGCATTCAAAATGGTTACCTTTGCCTGTGCATATCGATCACCGTCGAGTCCACCAAGAAACAAGTGAACTTGGTGATCTTCATCCCTCTGAGTCAGCTCCTTTGATGCACCACAAGTGCACTGCGGCAAAGGTTGTAGTTCACTAAGTTCATCAACAACTCCCTTGAACTTAGTGTAGTATTCAGTCACGTTCATGCTTGGCTCTTGTTGAATCAAACAGAGATCACGCCACAATTGATGGATGCGTGGGGCATTTGTCTATGCAAAGCGCTCTTCCAAATCCAGCCAAATATATCTAGCTGTCATCGCATGGGCACTGCTATTGTTAATAACTACCCTACCTATAGGACTATTTGTTTATCACAATCTGTGCACTGTAATTATTTATTAGTTGTTTTAAATAAACTATATTAAAAATGATCGAAATTTTTGATAATTTTTAATTTGTTTTAAAAAAATAAATTTATTATAAATATATTTTCTAAAAATGGAATGTTTGCCAATTGTCAAAGAAATTTAAATTTTATAATGACATTGTAAAGCTTTTTACACCGTCAACCAATCATAAATTGATACAACATTACAAATATTTGATTCTTATCCTATCCATTTTAAAAGTTATCAATTTCATGATTTCTGATTGGTTATCAGTATAAAAATCTTTACACTGACAGTGTAACGCCCTTCGTTACATTAGTAACCCAAAATAAATTGTATAAAATCCTTTAAAACATTTAATTAAAATATTCTAATCATAGCAATTTCCTCAATTATATAAGTCCGGAAAATGTCTCATATCAAATAAAATAGTAATAATGTATCAGAGTAATAAATATACTATTAAATCCATACATCTGAATAAAACCAAATAAAAAGAAAAGCCTCAAAACCGGGCGTCTAACTACAATCCGAGAGGCTAAAAATAATAAACGATGTCTGCATGACACTCATAAGCCATGCTACAATACTAACCAGCTAAGCTAAAAAAATAAGAAAATAGTTCTTCAAGCCTCGGTGTCCGCAACAATGATGTCCTCGGGCTCTGAAAACAACACTTTTTAATGAGATATAAAATCTCAGTGAACAACAATGCAGTTATAAAATATTTCGAAAATAGTGATGTTCTCAGCCGGTGCGGTAACCGAAAAAACTGTCCATGGTACCCGCTAATTTTTCAAAATAATGTTCATTATAAAAATACATTTAATTACAACAATCATATAACGACAACATAATCAAATATCATATATTAATTAAACAAAGTAATCACACATCACACAATAACACAATCCTCAAGTGGCTCGGAAACCCCACTCTGTGTTGGTTTCTTGCCCAATTCGGTGACTCGAGAACCTCATTAAATTGGTCCCTTGCCCCTTGTCTGCGGTGACTTGGGAACCTCGTTCTAGAATTGATTCCTTGCCACCGTCTTTATGGTGACCCGATAACCTCGTTCTAGAATTGATTCCTTGCCCCTTGTCTGTGGTGACTAGGGAACCTCGTTCTAGAATTGATTCCTTGTCACCCTCTTTATAGTGACCCGAGAACCTCGTTCTAGAATTGATTCCTTGCCCCCTTGGTGACTCGGGAACCTGATTTTAGAATTGACTCCTTGCCCCTATGGTGACCCGAGAACCTCATAATTAAGTTGGTTCTTTGCCTCCCATTAACGGACCCGAGAGCCTCGTTCATAAAATGAATTCCATGTCCCGTATCTTAATTTTGACATCCCATTAAATGACGATGTTACAAGCCAATGCCCCTAACTTAGGGGACACAACAACAAACTTCATCATACATACACTTATTTATTCATAATAAGGGACACACAATCATCAAGTACATTATCAATCATATTTCTTATTTTTATTTAAAGTCGGATATGTTATATATTATAATCAAGCGATAATGAAATAGTTCAGAAAGTAAAATCATTCACCACAATCAGTGTAATCATGCACCTGGAATGGAGAGGAATTGAGACAAGAAAACAATTATGTGAATAGAACAATTGGCAAATAGCATATATGCATCTTGTTGGACACGTCATAGAGGGTCAAGAATTTTGATTCCAATACAAATATGAATTGATGCTTGGCAGAAATTTAACCTGACTTCACGTTATAGGCAATTGAAAATTAGGAAGGGATAAACAATTCATGTTATCTTTCGGCACTTTTACCGTCATACACATTAGAAGGAGAATTCACAAACAAGTCACTGAAAATGATACAGTCACCTAAATTTTGTAAGCAAAACAATGAATTGAAATATGAGATCATCAATTTTAAAATCACCGTAAATACATAAAAATACTATGAAAAGGGTTCATAAAAAGTATTTCTACTCATCTCTGAAAAACCTCCAAAATACTTTAAAAATTATCTAAGATAAATCCAAATATTTTATCAATAATTTCTTCTCCCCACTAACATCTCGAATCTATGCCAAGTTGAGCTGTTACTATTCTCCCCCCTTCTATTTTCTTGTTCGACGGTGCTAAGATTGGTTTTTTCTTTTTCGTGCTGCAGGTTTTCTCGTCTTTCATTTCAATTAAAAGGCAATTTATCTCAATCTTTATGGTGGGCTTAGTTTTCTTTTTTTTAACAAAAGAAAGACCCTGACGTGAAAGACCTTGCACCATGCTCTCAATTCATTTATTATACTTGTAGGACCCACTTGTTTTTTTTTTAATTACTTATTGCTTTGTATATATAATAATTCTATAAGGATAGCATAGCATTTGACTAAAGTCAAAATCTCCACATTGGTAACAATGTAGCCTACGTGAATATCACGTAGCTTTCTATTTTTTTTTTAATAATTATATCTTTTTATAGTTATTAGATAATTTTAATAAATTTTTTTATGCTAATAATTTTCTACAACAAAACTCATACTAGCTTAATCTTAATAATAAAATAATCATATTAAATTTTGGAATGTTACATAAAGTATATAAAAATTAAACTCTTATAATATTTATAGATGTCTTTGTCACTAATGTCTGTGTCTCTAATGGCTTTCGGTACTGTACGGGCACATGTCTATCATCTCATCGTAACTATCCTGCTTTGCGTTCCTTAACCGGAATTTAAAAACTAATATTTTGTCATTTAACAAAAAAAAAAGAAGGTATAATAACGTCATTCCTGACATCAGTGACAGTTTTTAATTTAAGGTACCGATTTTTATTTTGTTGAAGAAATGTTTTAAAAAAAAATTGATGACGGTGACATCCAACAATAATTTTTGGGTTAAATAAACTTTGACAAAGCCTTAGGTCATTAATCGTATTAGGTTGTGTTTGGATGATATTTTGGTAAAAGTAATTTTAAATATAATTAAATTTATAAAATTAATTTGATTATAATTGAGTTTGAAGTGAAATGATTTATGTTTGAATGTTTTTATTTTGAAAGCAAGTTTGATGTAGAACTTAGTATAAAACTTTCAAGTCAACTCAAACGTTACTTTTTGTAGGCTTCAAGTGTAATCGCTTAGAGTCAAAATCAATTTTACGATTTGGTAACCAAACATCTCGTTAGTAAATGTTTGGATGCACTTCTAGTCTTTCAAATGCACAGGTTCATGGTAGTGTAAAAGTCCGTTTGTGTTAGATTTTGATAGAATTGATTTTGAAAATATTTAAATAAGGTTTCGGTCCCTGCAAAACACACCAATTTTAATTTTAGTCCCTAACAAATTTTTTCTTAGGATTTCGTCCATGTACTTTCAAAAATTTTGGAAACAGTCCTTATCGTCATCTCTTTCCGTTAACTGCTGATGTGGCAAAATGAATGTCACATCAGTCATGCCACGTGCGTTCTGTTTGCACGTCAGCAGGGACTATTTCCAAAAATTTTGAAAATATATGGATGAAATCCTAAGACAAAATTTACAGGGAGTAAAATCAAAATTGGTGAACTTTGCAGGGACCAAAAACTTATTTAAACAAAAAAAAATTATTTTCTGGCCAAACTTTAGAGCAAGTCAAACATGGATAAGATTACAGAAAACTACCTCGGTAGCCACGAGTACTAGAAATCATATCACAAGAATAAATTTAATTATTTTATCCATGTATCCCTAATGTATGATATGCCTAGACGGGTGAAGTACGAACAACTGCCAATGATTTTTCGTACAGTAGGAAGCCAGATATAATTCTTTCCGATAATTGTCTCCCATCAAGTTCCCTATGTATTTACTAAATGCATCGCCAACAAAGAATTCGAGCACAAGGATTGACGGATCTAAGAAGCCGTAAACTGGTGCAACGCCCTTATCAAGCTGAAGACGATGGAGATACCTAAGATATGAAAATGTGTGGATGTTAATTACATAATATATATATATATTGAAATTAAAATAAATTATTAAATGGAAAAATACCAAAAATAAATAAGTTATAAAATTAAAATTAACTTACGTGCACCAGAGACTCAAAACCGTCTTTGGCCATCCAGGACGTTATTTACAGAGCGTGCCGAGATCTTCACCACAGAAGGAAAATATCCTCTGTTGATTTGGGCGTGCCACCCATCCATCGTGATCCAATGGACATTCAAAAATCCCAAACGCATAATCCTCACCAAGTGAGAACAAACGAGTGACAGGTGACAGCGACACCGACGTCGACTTGGCCTTCAATTTAGGAAAAATAAAATAGATAAGTTGTTGATAATTAAAAAAAACACAAGTAATTATTTGACTAATTTGGACATTAAAAATGAATACATACCTTTGTTAACATTTCGAGCTCACGTCGTTTGAAGTCCAACTCAAGCTCACGCCTTTTCATTTCCAACTCAAGTTCATGGCGTTGGACTTCCAACTCCCGTTCTCTAGCTGCCAACTCATCGTCCTCCACATGTGCCCTATTATAACTCTCTTTTGTGCTCACATGTGAAGGGTTGGCATGCCCTGCGGTGTCCTGGGATGAACCGACGGAGGAAAGCTCTCTGGCAAGCGCCTGCTTGAATTCTGGGTTGGATATTGAGCTTTGCATCATATGTGTTATAATAGCAGGGTTGAAGATGAGGTGCTGAGTAATGTCATCCAAAATTGATGCTTCATCGACAACCCACTTTCGGGAAGCAGACTTGCCATAATATTCTTTGATGGTCACGTTCCCAGGAACACCGATAACCCGACCAGGATGGTCTTTCTTGCCTAGAGCAGTCATCAAGACGTCCCGCCGTCCAGAAGGGACGAATGAGCCTTGGGAGGATTGTGCTTTAAGATCCACCTACAATGAAAAAATGAAAAAACTTGCAAGTGAAAAGTGTTAAAAATATCTATACAAATATCAATTGAAATCAAGTTAATTATTTACTTACAATCTTATCTGCCACTTCACGAGTGGCATCAACTTTAAAAGATCCCGTCTTTGTCATGCGGCCGGCTAACCAGACATCCTCGCGGTTGATGTCCGACGGAGGACTTGATGGTGTGCCCTCTGGCACCTCTCCTCTTTCAATCCTAGCAGAGTGCTCTTCCTGCTTCACCCTCAGCCTATCCGCCATCATCTCCTTGATCCGAGTCTGGTACCCACCCTGAGACATGGTGTGGCGGTGGACGTTCTTCACCTGATTCTGCCGACCCTTATCTGCCTTAGCCTATTCAAACAAAAACACATAATTAAATACAGTTAAATGATCTATAAGAAGCATACAAAATTAACTTAATCAACCAACCTGAAATTCTCCATCCTGTCGACTCCTAGCAAACATTACCCAAGTATCCTGATCAATCCAGGGATAATCCGAGAACATTTTATCAAGCCGCTTCTTCCCAGATACATAGTACCTGGTAAGATCATGCTTGAACCCATTCCAACGCTTTGATGCCATTTTCATACATTTATGACGATGATCCTCGTCATTTGGCACAGTCCAAGCTACCTACACATTAAATACATAACAACTGGATGGATTATAACTCGGATAATTATCTAATAATGTAAATCAAACGAATGTAAAGGTAAAATAGTGTGATAGCCTCCCAAATCTGATCCTTAACTTTCTGTGGAACGTCATTCCAGTGGATGTAGTTGATGCTAACGTGCTGCTTCGCTTGTAGAAACACCCACTTTTTAATTTATTTAGCACGGGGTCCCTGGGGATTTAGATTAGCATCGAAGGACAGCTCAAGCTTCTGTCCGCTTTGCCTGATCTTCTCTAGTTTCTTCAAAGAGGTGGCTCCTCTACCCCGTTTCCTGTGAGCCTGTGATGTCTGTATGGACAAAAAAATGATAAAATAGAGGGTTGTAACATTATAAACTTACATTAAAAAAAAGGACTAAAGATAGTATATAACCTGTAAACTTACACTAGAATCAGGCGTAGGCGCGATCGGGTCCTGCATAGGCCCCACAGTGTTCTCCCGTGCATGTGGGCTATCCGACTGATCCATATGTATGCCTGTTCAGAAACAATATATATTTATTAACATAGGTTATAACTAAAAATAAATACCGAAGTATAAATAAAAATAAATGTATACTAAGTTTAAACTACCTATATCAATATCCCTTCGTGATGATCATCATGAGTGGCCTGTACATCGTCCACCTGTGTCTCCTCGATTATAGTAGGCATGTTTGTTGAAAAAGAAGGAGTCTCAGGAATATCAAGATTTGAATATTGATTTTCATCACTACCATTATACATGCTTTTTCCTTGGAGAACCACGGACAACCTTTTGTTAGAAGGATCAGTGATGTAGAACACTTGTTTTGCTTGGGAAGCCATTATGAAAGGCTCATTTATATGACCTAACTTGTTGAGGTCTACCAATGTGAACCCCAATTCGTCGGTTTGTACACCACCGTTACTATCAACCCACTTACATTTAAAAACCGACACCGTAAGCTTAGTGTAATCGAGCACCCAAATATCTTCAATATATCCAAAATAAGGTGTCGGTGCTTTAACGAGTTTTGTGTCCTTTGCACTAGAGAAGTGCATTGCTTCGGCCACGATCATAACCCCACTATTTTGCATGGTACTCTTGTTATCTTGTTCCTTTGTATAAAAGGAAAAGTTATTGATGTCGTATCCGCTCCAACATATGACGTTGAAGCTAGGCCCACGTGCTAGCCATCTTACGTCATCAGAAGCAGTACTACCATCCTTAAGCATTTCTTCCTTGAACCATGGTAAGAAAGTCTTGTTATGCTTGTTCAACAACCACCTTTCGCTCATTCGAGGGTTTTCTTGATTGACTTTTCTTTTATGTTCAAATAAGAAAGGCTGAACACAATCGATGTTGTTCAATACATACAAATGTGCTTGAAGCACTTCCTCCCGACCCTTGCTATTAATTCTTAAGCCATGTGTACCCTTACCTTGACATCTGATCTCATCATGCCGAGGCTTAGGAACCCCTATAGGATCCGTGTTATGAAGGTAGTCCGAACAAAACTCAATAGCTTCTTCTGCAACATACCTTTGAACAATAGATGCTTCCGGACGATGAGGATTCTTCACGTACCTTTCAAGATCTTCATGTAGCGCTCAACTGGGTACATCCATCTCAGAAAAAACCGGCCCACATAATCTAATCTCCCTCACCAAATGAACAATTAAGTGAACCATTATGTCGAAAAAGGAAGGAGGAAAATACATCTCCAATTGGCACAAGATTGTAGCAGCCTCAACTTCCAAGTCATCCAACATACGGGGGTCAACGAATTTGCTACATATAGAATTGAAGAATGAGCACAACCGAGTAATGGCATGTCTCACATTTTTTGGAGCAATACCACGAATAACAACGGGCAGAAGTTGTTGCATCAAGATGTGACAATCATGAGACTTTAAGCCAACCAATTTAAGATCACTAGAGACAAGCCTCTTCATATTTGAAGAGTAACCATGTGGAACTTTGATGTCCTGAAGACACCCACAGAAACTTTGTCTCTCTTTTTTTGACAAAGGATGACATGCTGGCGGCAAATAAGTCCGCTTACCATCCTCAACAACTGGAGCTAATTGCACTCGTATGCCCATAGCAACGAGGTCGAGACGAGCATTGACACCATCCTTTGTCTTGCCCTGAATGTTGAGAAGCGTCCCGATCACACTATCACACACATTTTTCTCCACATGCATCACATCAATGCAGTGTCTGACATCAAGTTTGCGCCAGTATGGAAGATCAGAGAATATCGACCTCTTCTTCCATATGTTTTTCTCAGCAGCTTTACCTTTCTTTTTGGACTTGCCGAATATAACATCGATGCCCTTTACCCTCTGATAAACCCGCTCTCCAATTAAGGCCGCCGGAGCTTCTTCTGTCTCTTGGCATCCATTAAAAGCTTTTTTCATCTCACGATATGGGTGATCACGTCTAAGAAATCTCCAATGCCCAAGGTAAACCGTCTTCTTTCCATGATGCAACTGAGTGTAGCATGTGCCTTCTTCACATTTAGGCCATGCTTTATGCCCCTTGACACTGTACTCGGACAAGTTACCGTATGCTGGAAAGTCGTTGATGGTGCAAAATAACATGACACGAAGCTTGAAAGTCTCATGAGAATACCCGTCAACTACATCAACACCTTCCACCCACAGCGTTTTCAAGTCTTCAATCAAGGGACTTAGATAAACATCAAAGTCATTTCCCGGTTGCTTTGGGCTCAAAATCATCATAGACAACATCATGTATTTGCGCTTCATGCACAACCAAGGGGGCAGGTTGTAAATTATCAATAGAACAGGCCGTGAACTATGAATACTACTCATGTTACCATAAGGATTCATTCCATCCGTAGAAAGTCCAAGCCTTAGGTTTCTTGGCTCATCGGCGAAATCCGGAAACATAGTATCAATATTCTTCCATTGCATAGAATCAACAGGATGACGAACCTTTCCATCACGTTTCCTCTCATCATTATGCCATCTAAGATTCTTCGCATCTTTCGCATTGGCAAACAATCGCTTGAACCTTGGAATTATTGGAAGATACCACAACACCTTCGCAGGAGGACCCTTTTTTCTCACATCTTCAAGATCATCATCATCATCACCACCCTTCACTTTGTATCGTGATAACCCACATTTGGGGCAATCGTGATTGTCTTCATGAACACCGGTGTACAATATGCAATCATTGGGGCATGCGTGTATCTTCTTATACTCTATACCCATTGAACACAATACCTTCTTGGCCTCATAGTTACGGTCAGGCAATGTGTTGTCCTCTGGAAGCAAGTCTTTCAACACTTCAAGCAATTCGGTGAAGCTTTTATCGGTCCAACCATTTCTCGCCTTCACATAAACCAATTTTAGCACCGCCGACAACCATGCATGAGTAGTACACCCTGGATATAAAGGCTTATCCGCATCACCGCACAACCTATCATACACATGAGCTCGATGAAAAGATTCTTATCCAATATCACGGATCATGTCCTCTACTCGATCATCCTCTATATCTACATCAACGTCCTCACTTTGGGAGACACTTGTCGTACTACTCATCAACACATCACCATGCCATATCCATCTTGTATAACTCAAGCAAATCCCTTCACAAATCAAATGAGTATGTATATCCTTCACCGTACATTTCCTCTTATAAAAACACTTGACACAAGGACAACAGAACATTCCATTACTATTAGGAACATTCCTTTGAGCAAATTGTATAAATTCTCCCACCCCCTTCATATACTCAGCACTAGTGCGCTTACAAACCATCCAACTACGATCCATAAGTAGATAGGTTCTGTAGATATACAAAACATATATACAAGGCGTTTAAAAATTATTTCAAATTTACACCATTTTCAGGTTTCTTAAGACAGAAAAGAAATAAGCAGATGAAGATAAATTAACAAAACAGAATTCCAATTAGCAATATATTGTTGATGTCACATGCTACAAGCAACTCTAAATTTCTTCCCATTTTGAAATAGGTCATGATAGCAGAAGAAAAACAAGAGAAAACACAAAACCCACGACCAGAAATAGAGACATTGCAAACAACTCAAACTCACAGTTTCAAGTTTCAACTACAGAGACTACAGTTTCAACATACACTCAAAACCAAAAACAAAAAAATGTGCCCTAAAGACTCACCAGAAATAGGTGCTCGCGTGGTGGCCAACGTTCGATGTGGTTACTGAGAGCAGAGGGACAAGGAGAGTTAGTGTGCGGGAGGGGGAAAGAGATATGTCAAGTTATTGCAAAGAATAAGTGGGAAAGACAGAGTTAGGGTTAAAAGTGTACCTCACGGTGGTGGGGAAGAAGCCCTCGCGATGGTTGCGGTGGAGATGAGCTCGCGATTAGGGCAAAGTGAGAGTGAGAGTGAGAGTGAGAGTTGAGAGTGAGAGTGAGAGTTGAGAGTGAGAGTGAGCGTGACAGAAGAACAGCGACGTACAGAGCGAAGTGCAGAAGGCGCGCGGGTGTAAACGTTATAATCAAAAACCAAAAATAAAACAACATTTTACGTCAGTTGTTTGTAACAACTGACGTTAAAGGTCATTTATTTAACGTCAGTTGTCTTAAGAAACTGACGTTAAAAATAAATATTTTTTATTTAAAAACACTTTTAACGTCAGTTGTTGAAGACAACTGACGTTAAAAGTGTATAAGTTTCTGCAAAAACATTAATTCCTTTGACTACTGTGCTACTTACCCATGAGCATTAAGTTTATAGATCAGTTTTCAAGAAAATCAGCTAGCCTTTCTTCTCTATATAAAGTACAATTCTTCTGTATCAGTCTGTAATACAGCCTCTTCTTTTCCTCCATATTTCAGGCGTTTTCTATTCCTTCACAAAATGGCTTTGAGACTTTTGTTATTTCTTCCTATACCTAGACTTAAAGGTCTCTGTCCTAATGGTCAAAAAACTTGAGGTTGAGTAAATCACGTAAAATGGATGGTAAGGTTGTGTAAATCACGTAATGTGATTTCCTCACTTTATTTCATCCCATCCATCCCTTTCACTCTGCTTTGGCACCAAGGGACTGTGGATTCAAGACGATGCATCAAGGAATTCTAGTGAAGGAGGTGATGCAAAGATCCCTTTCACTTTGCTTTCGCTGCTAGTGACTGTGGATTCACGATGCATCATGGAATTCAAGTGAGGGAGGAGATGCATCGATCAATCCATTGGAGTTTCTGAGGACAGGGTTGAAAAGAAAATGATGTTGAAGCAGAAACTTTTTTATATTTTAGGGCTATGTTGCAGAATTTTTTTATCTTTTAATCATGTAATTGTAACTTATGAATCGCTTCAATGAGATACGATTTGATTATACATATATAACTTGTTTTATGTTAAGTGTTTATTTATTTTAATTTGCACAAGAATTTGTTTACTAATTCAAGCTAATTAATGAAGATTAAAAATAAACTTGTTTAAAAAAAAAGTTTAGAAATAAACTGCACTATATATATGGAGTGACCTGTGTTAAGAGTGACAACAGGGCATTTCAGATAGGGATATAGGATTATTTACGTCAGCTATTTATTTAAGCAAGTAAAAATCAAACTTTTAACGTCGATTGTATAAACAACTGACGTTAAAAATAAATATTTTTTATTTTAAAAACAATTTTAACGTCAGTTGTTTAAGACAACTGACGTTAAAAGTGTATAAGTTTCTGCAAAAACATTCATTCCTTTGACTACTGTGCTACTTACCCATGCACCTTGTAACTTAATCCTCTTAATGAGCATTAAGTTTATAGATCAGTTTTCAAGAAAATCAGAGAGTCTCTATTCTCTATATAAAGTGCTATTCTTCTGTATCAGTCTGTAATACACCCTTTTTTTTCCTCTATATTTCGTGCGTTTTCTATTCCTTCACAATATGCCTCTATCACATTTGAGATTTTTATTATTTCTTCCTATACCTAGACTTAAAGGTCTCTGTCTTAATGGTCAACAAACTTCTGAGGTTGTGTAAATCACGTAACATGGATGGTAAGGTTGGGTGAATCACGTAATGTGACTCCCTCACTTTATTTCATCCCCTCATCAATTCCACTCCGCTTTCACAGCAAGTGAATGTGGATAAAGCAAATGGAGAGCATAAGGAATTCAAGTGAGGGAGGAGATGCATCCATTGGAGTTTCTGAGGACAGTACTGAGAAGAAATTGATGTTGAAGCATAAACTTTTTTATATTTTAGTGCTATGTCGCAAATTTTTTTTATCTTTTAATCATGTAATTGTAACTTATGAATCGCTTCAATGAGATACGATTTGATTATACATATATAATTTGTTTTCTGTTAAGTGTTTATTTATTTTAATTTGCACAAGAATTTGTTTACTAATTCAAGCTAATTAATGAAGATTAAAAATAAACTTGTTTAAAAAAAAGTTTAGAAATAAACTGGACTATATATATGGAGTGACCTGTGTTAAGAGTGACAACAGGGCATTTCAGATAGGGATATAGGATTATTTACGTCAGCTATTTGTTTAACTGATGTAAAAATCAAACTTTTAATGTCAGTTGTATAAACAACTGACGTTAAAAATAAATATTTTTTATTTTAAAAACAATTTAGCATCAGTTGTTTAAGACAATTGACGTTAAAAGTGTATAAGTTTATGCAAAAACAGTCATTCCTTTGACTACTGTGCTACTTACCCATGCACCTTGTAACTTAATCCTCTTAATGAGCATTAAGTTTATAGCTCAGTTTTCAAGAAAATCAGAGAGTCTCTATTCTCTATATAAAGTGCCATTCTTCTGTATCAGTCTGTAATACACCCTCTTTTTTCCTCTATATTTCGTGCGTTTTCTATTCCTTCACAATATGCCTATATCATATTTGAGGTGTTGCTATTTCTTCCTATACCTAGACTTAAAGGTCTCCGTCTTAATGGTCAACAAACTTCTGAGGTTGAGTAAATCACGTAACATGGATGGTAAGGTTGGGTGAATCACGTAATGTGATTCCCTCACTTTATTTCATCCCAGTCATCCCTTTCACTCTGCTTTGGCCGCAAGTGACTATAGATAAAACAGATGGAGCATCAAGGAATTCAAGTGAGGGAGGAGATGCATCCATTAATTGGAGTTTCTGAGGACAGGACTGGGAAGAAAATGATGTTAAAGCTGAAACTTTGCATCCATTGGAGTTTCTGAGGACAGGACTGAGAAGAAAATGATGTTGATGCAGGAACTTTTTTATATTTTAGGGCTATATTGCAGAAATTTTTTATCTTTTAATCATGTAATTGTAACTTATGAATCGCTTCAATGAGATACGATTTAATTATACATAAAACTTGTTTTATGTTAAGTGTTTATTTATTTTAATTTGCATAAGAATTTGTTTACTAATTCAAGCTAATTAATTAAGATTAAAAATAAACTTGTTTAAAAAAAAAGTTTAGAAATAAACTGCACTATATGGAATGATCTGCGTTAAGAGTGACAACAGGGAGATGACAACGAAAGAAAGATAGGAATGAGTTTCAGTTAAGGGATATATGATTATTTACTTCAGTTATTTATTTAATCAAGTAAAAATCAGACTTTTTTAACGTCAATTGTATAAACAACTGACGCAAATAGTGATTTTATATTTACAAAACTACCGCCGCCTGATTTTTAACGTCAAACATATGGTCAACTGACGTAAAACGTTCCCGTATATTACATTATTTCCACTAGTGGAAGTATGGAGTAAATGTGATTAGAATTTGAAAATAATTAATGATACTATAAACAAAGGTGTTTTGGTACAAATGTAAACAAATTAATGATTTCTTAATCTAGAAACCTTAAATTATCATAGAAAAAGAATGGAGGGAGTCCATATTAATTTAATATGGCACCCCTGACATTCACACCTTAGTGCCACTTTTTTTCTTTTTTACAAAATACCCTTTTTGTTACTATCTTTTAGACGAAATTAAAGAATTCAAAATTGTTTTCAATTATGTAATAAATTTTTTTGGTTGATTAATATAGTTAATAATAAATTTTAATAGTTTTACATTTTGTAAAATTATTTTGCGGACTTTTTGTTTGCTAAAAATATGATTCACATATTTTCTTCCTTAAAGTAAATAAGTTAGTTAGAATCATTAGATGGAAATTAAATTAATATTCAGATTTTGTTGGAGAGTAAAATACAAACTAAGCCTTTTTTCTTCTTTTTTTGGATCTACTTCGAGAGCCTTGCCTTTTTTCTTCTATTGCACTATACCTATGTATATAATATAAAATGTAACTCATTCATGTGTGTCACAAATGCTAAGGCTGTCCGTTTGGAACTAATTGCCAATTAATGCAATGAAAAAGGGCAATTTAAGTAAAGCCCCTGCTAATTCCAATCATTTGCTGTAACCAACATAATTCCATAACATTTAACAAATTCTAATTAAGGTTGACAATTTAAAAGTAAATGCCAATTAAGCATCTTAAAAGGCCTAGTAACAATTTGATGCGAAATTGATTATTTGATAATTTGATGCCCAATTAAGGTTGTCCGTTTTCTTTTTTTGGCATAATGAGGATTATTTGATTAATTCTTAGCTATTAGCCAAAGTAGCTAATAGTGAATGGAGGCATGCACAGCTACCAGTCTGTAATACACAAATAGTGGTTCGCACAATAGCAACAAAGATAGTGAGAGCAATGAAAATTAATTGATTTATAATAATTATTATTAAAATTACCAAATTACACCTATAACAATCCTATAAAAACCTAGACCTTCTTCCTTTTATAAGAAAATTATATGGAGGATAAAGCAATACCTTTTGGATTAGACAATTTTATAATTTTACTTTAATTTTTAATTGAAAGAATAACAATAAATTATACTTATATTAAGTAGATAATATTTGGGAATAAAGAGTCTTGCTTACACGGAGGGAGAAGGTCTTCTGCTTAAGATCCCATTTTTTTTACATCAATTTCCATTCAGTTTCAAATTGGCTAAAGTCATTTAATGTGATTTTAATTAAATTAAACTTTTGAATGGAATCAATCAGGAAAGAATAATATTGCTAATTTTTTGATGACATTAGACGCATGTGGGCATATTGATTGTATTAAAGGGCCAATTAAAATGCCAATTAAAAAAAAAAGTTCCCGCCATTTTGTTTTCAGTTCCAGCAATTTCGGCTATTTTTTTTATGAAAATTAATTGATTTATAATAATTGCTGAAATTGCTTTTATGAAAATTAATTGATTTTATAATAATTGATTTAGCATCATCTTATAAAAAAACTTCCCATAGCCATAGGCAGCACCACATTCCAACATACAACCAGAGAAACCATCACATCATGGAGTCACATAAAATTGCCACAAAAGAGCTTTCCCCTGAAGAAGTCTGGATTACCATAGAACTAACTCCTTCCTCCAACCCATCCCCTCAATCCAATGGCTCTCCCTCTCCAACACAGAGCAAAGAAATTGTGTTACCGAAGAAGAAAAAGTCCAAAACTTAGCAGTTCTGGCTGAATCAAAAGTTTAAGGCTTCACGAGATTGCATAAAATCTTTGTTCAACAAAAGTCGTTGTTCAGATGCAAACAATGTAGGAGAAGTCATAATCAATTCAAAATCCAAACACTGTCACATTAATAATAACGTGAAGCAATTGCAAGGATCGAGAAAAATCCGCTTTGTCATGAAGGCTTCAAAAACAAGAACAAGACATCTTTCTCAAGGCTGTTTCGACGATCAAAGGCTTCATCTTTGTCTTTGTCCGCACCTTCATCTGGTGCTTTGTTCAATGGCAAGCTCAATTGAAGCAGCCATGGAACACTGTAACAAAGCTTCCAAAGCTGGTAAACCAAACCAATCTGAATTTCGATTTGAATGGTACACTGGAAGTTTTGGATTCGTAGCTGATGCTCCAAACACAACTCGGGCCCAGAAGCTGAAAGAGACTAAGCAGTTATGCCTGAAACAAAAGTTCAAGGCTGCTGCAAAACTCGGTTGAGCAGCTGTACTTGTACACTCAGTTATATATTACAGATGTTTTTAGTTTAGTTCATCATTCTTCTTTGGATTTTCTTTTTTATTTGCTAATGATAGCACCTAACTATTTACATCTTAAACATGTGTGTGTCTGCGTGTGTATGTGCTGTGTGTACGTGTTTGTGCACATCTGTGTTTTAAATTTTAATGGTTAGTCACTTTTCTGAAATATCTGCTAGAAATACCGATTTTCATTTAACACTTGAAATCTGAAATATTAAGTACATATATAACTAATAAAGAAAGGGATGGTGTATGAAGAGTTCCTTCTTGAAACTTGGGTTCAAAATAAGTCACTTTGAGATGTTTGCTTCTCATCAATTTTAGTTTTTGTAGTAAAAGAGCTGGACCATAACATGCAAAACTAGGCTGAGGCTCAGGTTGCCTTTTATAATACAATCGTTGGTTATTCATAGTATATAGTGAAGAAAATTAAGGAGGTTAGTGGTACAAGTTAGTTAAAGCAACCCAAAGTGTATGAATTTAGAGGGCATTTTTTTCTGTTGAATAAGATGTTACACTTTGTTACCGTGATAAAATTTGACTGACCCTTGAACATAGATTTGGTTTGTCATCTTGTTTGTATCTTTAAGCAGTCTCTCTTCTCTACATTTTGTCGGGGGAGTTATTGGTTATTGGTAGGTTTTGGTCCTAGTTTATTTTGGATTTTTGAAATTGAAGTTTCTGAGCTCAAGGTAGGTTAGGATTTCAGTAACCTGAAGCCTAGATGGCAGTTTGGATATGAATTAAAACTTTAAACAAATCATATTTAAAGACTGAGGATTAGGAGTTTTGGTTGCCTTGCAGGCATGTGATCGACCAAATTATTTGGAAACATAGCGTTATGATGGGCTTGTGATGAAAAGGTTTAGGTAGGGTGAAAGAGTGTAGGTAAATTGCGAGGTTCCAACTTCCATATTCTCGTGCCATAAATTATTTTTATTATGATATTTGATTTAATCTCGGTTAAATTAGTTATTGCATGATAGGGACTGATTTTGAGTTTTAGTATAATGAGGCTTGTTTCCTTTGGGTAGGGTCGAATATCCTAGGAATCTTGTTAAAATAATAAGGATAAAAAAGAAAGTAAACATTGATAAAATAGCTTATGGCTCTGTTTGACTCATTAGCTTATTATATCTTTTCTCCGTAAGTTAATTTTTTAGCTTATGGCTTATAGTTTATCAACTTTCTTTCATTTTTATCCTTATTAGTTTGATGGAATCCCTACTTTACCTTCTCTATCATAGAATAATTTTTTTAAAAAAAAAAACTTAAAAACATGTCATTTCATTTATATAATTCAACAAAATAGTTAAAAATATAATTGAAAAATTAATATTCTAATTATAATAATTACAATCTAAAAATAATTTATATATTATATAAATATCTTCTATTACGTCATTTTACATTTATTTGCATGTCTCACTAGTATTATGTCGGACTTACAAAATTACTGGTTACAAACAAGGGATGTGTAGCATATGTAGATGTAGATTCATTTCATTGAGACCTACCAAGTAGACATATAATTTACCTGCTTCTGTTCTAGGTTCAATCTAGGGTATGAATCTTGCTTCACACTTTCGTTTTTCATGGTTCGTATGGATTGGAAGGTTGAGTGTGTTACTTATGAAACACCGAATAAGAAAACAAGATTAGTGTCAACATCCTGAGTTGTATTCTCAAGTGTACTTAGGCATATCAAATTCAAGTGGAAGAAAACAATTAAAAGAGGGGGGAGGATTGGATTGTGTCACTAATACGTTAACCACTAATTACAGGCAAAACATTATAGGGATTCAGCCTCTCGTATATATGCAGCTTAAGTTAACATGCTTTGTAACAAAAGCTACTTGACTGAAGTTCTTATTCACTGAGTTGACCACTAAAAACACTGACAATCAATTACTATGCTTCTCATCAATTTTAATTTTTAGTATGTTATATGTTATATGTGTGAATGTTATTTAGACTTATTTTTTTTAGTTATTGTGTTGATAAAAAATGAATAATCCAATTCAATCCAAATTGCTTTTAATGGGATTGAAATAATTTGGATTTGATATGTGAATCAATCCAAATCATACCGAATCGCAACATGTTTCTATTTTTGGATCGGATGATATTTTGACTCAAAATCGATCCAAAATGATTTGAGAACACCCATAGCACGAATGTTCCTAAAAGATAATTTTATAAATGGTAGGGATAGTTTTTTAACCAAAAATGTGATTTTTTTTAAAATAAAAAGACTTAATAAACTTACATGTAAAACCATGAGGAAGAGATGTGTCACAAACTTGTTTTCCTTCTCACTCAACAAACGTTAATTAAAAAAACTACCTCACCGAACAAAAATCAATCGGGTAATTCATGAAACATTTTTTTATAATAAGACTTTAACGTTTATCGTTATTGCTATTCAAATGGTAGATCAGGATTGAAGTTCATGCAAAGATGACAACCAATACAACAATCAACCTTATCTCACAATTATTAATTTTTTTAAAAGACTACCTCATTAGGCGAAAATCAGCCAATAATTAGTAAATGGATTTTATTGTATGACTTTTAATATTTATTATTATTATTATTACAGTTATTGTTATTGTTGTTCAAATGGTAGAAGAGGAGTGAAGTTAGTACAAGGATGTCTACACACAACAACCAAGCTTTTTTTCCGCTAAGCATGGTTGGACCAAACGATATCTTAATGTTCCATCATAAATCATATAAATAGACAAGAGGAATGCTACGGATAGTCTCTCTTGAACACTCACTCACAGGGAAGCCACGTAACTCATTTTTTAAAACCCCTCACCTGGTTACCCGTTCTTTGGGTTCAGAACTTTAAAAATGTTTTTGATTTTTAAAAGAAATTACTGGCATCCCAAGCGCACAGCCCCGAGCCTCTGCTATCTCAAACGCACGCCCTCTTTGTGGTGAGCTCCTCCTGAAATCGATGCCACCATTGCCGCTGGTTATTAACGAGTTTGACTGTTCAAAAGTTAAGCAGTACTAGGATTTTGAAGGAGAACATAAAACCTTTAATTTTTCCTTTTAAAAATTCAAAATTAATCTTTTGAAATAAATTAAATTCTCCCTCCGGTCCTTATTATAAGAAACAAAACCTTAAAACACACACCAAGGAAATACATTGAAATAAACTAATTGTAATTAATATTCATATAAATTTATAAAAATACCCATTCTAATCTTAATTAATGTTCCACTTGTATGAAAAGTTGATATTATCTCGTAAATATAAATCCTATAATAAATGAGGGTAAAATTGGAAATTAGTATTTAATATGTGAAAATTGACGTATGTTTCTTATATTTTGAAAAAAAAAAATACCCACTTATTTCTTATAATAAGTACCGGAGGGAGTATACAACAAGCCTATGGCATAGGAAGCAGAAACATGGGAAAAAAATTCGGTCCATTAACAAATATTTTTTCTTATCCAGTACATATCAATTTTATTTTTTTACTTATCTTCGTATGATAACCTAGCACATCTAAAGCACCTACCCATATAAATATGATAGAATAATTATAAGGCTCATTCCCCTGACTAACCGAGCACTATTGAAGTGATAATAAGATGTACAAATTTAAGCTAGAGATGCATCAAACAACTCAAATTTTATATATATATATATATATATATATATATATATATATATATATATCATTTTATTGGGCTTTTGCCTTGTTGAGCACAAAAAAAAATATAGTATTTGGTAGATACAGTAATTTATTTGGAAATAAAATAAAATTATTGATATACAATATATTTGGATATTGAGAAATTTAATGTTAATGATATGTTTTTATTGGCATTTGCCTTAAAAACAGAATTGAAAAAGAATGGAGGCAATAATATACTCCCTCCGTTCTTTTTCTATGATAATGTTAGTTATTTGTTTTTGTTCCAAAGTAATGGATCTTTTATAAACCCAAGATATATTTGACAACTTTTTTTCATATATACTGGTACCCTTATCATAGAATTAAATAGAAATGCCTTAAAAATACACTAAACCTTGTCTACTTAAATTCAGTCATAAATGTTGCATGTTCCAAAACAAAAGTGGCATATATCAATGCACTTGCATTTGACCAAAGTGGCACATATGAAGAATCCATGGATGTGAGGGATAGAGATCATACTCATAGGAGAGATAGAGAGCATATGTATACTCATGTGGTAACATATTGATTGATTGATAAAAGATAATGAAAAATGATACATGATGCTCTATTTATAAAGCTAGTTAACTAACTAACACAGTTAACTCTCTAACAAACTATTAACAACTTATAACAAACTATTAACAGAATTATCTATATTCCTAACAGCCCCCCTCAAGCTGATAAGTGGTATCCCCACAATCAGCTTGAATTACAAACAAGATATAACATGAAAAGAAATTAAATTGGGAAATGAAAAAAAAAATGATCCACATAGCCCAAAAGAAAAGATTCAGTACCAAAAAAAAAGGTATCCATGAGACTAAACAATAGTAACGAGGCCTAAGCCCATCAGAGGAAAACCTTCAGGCTTCAGCCATTCCATTCGTTACCCTAACTTGCATCTCAATCCCAAGGCACCCAAGGCAAACCAGATGCCGGTCCTGGTGGCGGCGACGTCGCGGTGAAGAACATGATATAGGCAGATTGTGATGGGACTAGCCACTGCCTTTTGAGCAACGAGTCCGAGTTGCGGAGGCAGAGACACCCCGATGTGCCCCATCGTATTAATATTTATTTACTTAATCCTCGCTTATCGTTGAAAATACGTAAAATTTAAAACTTAATTAATAATTATATAACGTCTACAAATATAAAATACACCAAAGTTGTAATATATACTTACACACATGTTTATTTATTACACAACCAAAACACTGTTAAGGGTACCCTCTCAGTAGGATCCCTCACAGGTAAAAAACTTCACTACAGACATACTTAGCGGAAATATAAATACTCCTTAGACACACTGGCCAAAATGTCTATACTCTAATCTCCATGAATTACAGCTCGACCTCCAGCGTCTGGTTCGTAAAGAGTTCCATCTAACTCCTCAGCAACTGGTTCCTCCATCGAGTCTTCTCGTACGATCACATCAGAAATAAAATACAACACACAAAGATATAGGGGATAAGAAACAGTTCTATCATCAAAAGCGGAAAAGAATAATAGTAAATTATACAGTAATTGTCACAGACACACATCACTCAAAATCAACAATCATCCTCAATTCACTACATCATCCTCTACCCTCAGCCCATGCAACTAAAACTTATACTGATGTGCCCATCTTCACTCCTGTCACATTAGTCAGTAGTCTAGAACTAATTAGGGTCAAAACTCAGTGCGCCCCTATTCCTGTATCTCTCACAGGAGATAGTGCATAAGCACAGTATGCATCACTATTTCCCCCATTGGAAATAGCACAAAAGCATATAATAAATAATAACTCGGTGCGCCCCTATTCCCTAATCTCTCATAGGAAATAGTGCATAAGCACGATATGCGTCACTATTTCCCCCATTGGAAATAGCACATAAGCACATAATAAATAATAACTCGGTGCGCCCCTATTCCCTAATCTCTCATAGGAAATAGTGCATAAGCACGATATGCATCACTATTTCCCCCATTTGAAATAGCACATAAGCATATAATAAATAATAACTCGGTGCGCCCCTATTCCCTAATCTCTCATAGGAAATAGTGCATAAGCACGATATGATTCTCACTGACTTTTATCAATAGCAACCTAGTACCTCAAACTCTTCCTCACAACCTCCACTTGCATTCTATGTCACATCTCCTCATTTAGATAATTTAATTTAGCTAAACACCTCTAAGTCAATTCATTCTCTCACCCAAACAATCATCTCCCGAACAACACATATCCTTACTTAAAAATCATCTAAGCACAATAATTAAAAACAGGCAGATCATGCATAACATAACATCAGAAAATATTCAAATATCTCAATATCATATAAATATTCAAACACCGAAATAATACGTCACATGCAGATGGAATACCTCAACCAGCGTATCACAGTAAATTTTATAACATAAAATCAAACATCCTCAAATATTTAAAATCAACTTAATGTCGATAAACCTACAATCCCCGAATCACCATTGGTTTTACAGAAAAGGTTTCCAATATGATTTTGGTCTTGTCGATTACTCAACTACTAGTAGGGTTTAGGTCGCCCTACACAATTATCATATAATCTACTACTTATCGATTCCGACGATAGGTTGATTCTTTTCCCCACCTGAGTTTGCACCGGAAACACGTACACGACGATCCTCGTTACCCCGCCACGAGTTAACACAACCACCTTCAACCAAACAACATACTTATAATTAATCAACTAACACCCATCTATGACACAGTAGAGCTAGGTTCGGCCAAGACTTAGAAAATAGGTTTAGGATTATCTTCTTAATGTCATCTTTTGGATCCTAATTACTAGAGTCTTAACTATCATAGATTACTTATTACAAAACTAAAATTTGAAACAAAATCCTCTAACCTTTATGGTTAGGGTTTCGGCTTCAACCAATTATCTAGGTTAGGAAGTTGAAAATTTGATTAACTTAAGGATTAATGATCCATAAGTTACTTAAGCATGATTACTCACTTAAACCAAGATTATGAACCAAGAACATGAACTAAAACTCAACTAGTTCTAAGAACTAGGGTTTCGGCCAAGGGCTGAGTTTAGGGTTAGAAATCTCTAAAATTTCTAAACTCTTGTATTTAATCACATACAAAACCTAGAGTTGGATTCAAGTGTCACCAACAACTTTTGAATCACAAAACTATTAAGTGCTCATTCCTAGGGTTTCGGTTTTGATGAGATCAAATAGGCTTAAGTTTTATTTTTGATCTTCTATATACTTGAATACAAGAACTATCAAGATATAATCATGAATTAAGACATGAAAATGAAACAAAACCTAAGAACACAACTTTACCCTAGGTTCGGCCATGACCAGAAATCAAGGAAAGAAATTTCTCATGATCTTATGCTTTTTGATGATGAAAATAGAGATGATTATAAGATCATAGCAATTGGTTTCATGTCAAAAGGATTTTTATAGAATTAGTTATGAATTTTTGAATCTAGCTTCAAGAACTTTAAACAAATGAAGAACATGTTGATCAAAGGCATAAACTCAAGAATCTTATGAAGAGAAAAGCTTAGAATAGCAAGATTAAGAGAGACTACCTCTTGATGATCAAAGAAAATGATGATTTGGATGATGTTCTTCAAGGTTTTCTTATGGTGTTCTTAAGAAACTTAAGGGAGAAGATGAACATAGTTAGGGTTTTAGAACAGTTTCAGTATTTTGGGTAGATCTCTCAACATACTTATCCGTTTTGGATGATCTTTATGTCGATGGAAATAAGAGAGAAAGATGAACAACTTTCATGTTGAAAGTTTTTCGATATTCAAAATAGAAACTGGTCAGAATTGCCAATCAAAATCTGGCGAATTATAAGCTCCAAAGAACATGAAAATGGAAAAATGCCTTAAGGAAGAAGATAACCTATTTAAATGAACAAAAAACCCAAACTTAAGGAAGAAGGCATTGGATCCGTGAGGATGGGGCAAGGTTTGGTCAACTTGTTCAATGGCAATTGTTAGAAATTGTCATAAAAAGACAAGGGCATTTTGGTCATTTCATAAGAAAATTTAATGTTGCCATAAATGTGCCATTTATGATAGGATAAACTCGTCATAAATGCTCGTTAAGTCGGTCAATCCAATGTCTCTGCTACGTTGCCGACTTCCCGATTCATCTGACTCAGGCTTTGCCTAGAGACATCTCGTCGTATAGGCCCGCAACAAATATAATATTTTAATTTTTTTACCAAAATTTTCAAAACTTCCAGTATCGTAGTAAATTTGATAAAAATATTTTTCATCTCGTTCACGACTCAAAATTAGGTCTTCTGAGCAGTAAACTTTTACTGTCAGTGAAAACACAGAAAACAGCAGACCGGCTTCCGTCTGAGTTTTCAACCAAAAACTTCCCCGTAACCTTATAAAAATAAATATAACAAGGAAATGACCTTGGTTTATCCAAAAAATCATTTTCTAAGTCTCGGATAAATATATATATTTATATATTTATTACCGATATTACAAAGCAGCGAAAATCGGGTTGTTACATTACTACCCCTCTAAAAAAAAAATTCCGTCCTCGGAATTTCTTAACTCAAAACTAGACATCATCTTGTAATCGTATCGTATTCTAAAGACCCCACAATATATTTATCATCGTTGTCTTCCTCTAAATGATAGCGGCAACTTCATAACAAAATTCATTCTTATATCGTTCTATTTATCCTCAAAACAATCCTTCACTACATTATATTCATTGTCCTTAACGTTTCACCTTGATCTATCATCCTTGAAGGACATAATTAAGACTTAATCATTTCATTCTTCTTACTATTGATCCACTAGAGAACTTTATTTCAACATCTAACTCCCGCAATTAACACCACAATCAGTTCCAACATTTAACTCCTACAATTAACCGCAATTAACACCACAATCAATTTCAACATCTAACTTCTACAATTAACACCGAAATCGAACTACCCTAACTTCCTACTTCATGTATCCAATCACAGTCTTAGTTCTTTAAAATGTATTTCACTATTCTAGATTATATCAAAATCACATCTTTCAAGTCTCCAAATAAACATCTCAACATTACGTAAGATAAAATCAAAAGAACAACACCTGTTAGGATTATCTAACTTACAAATTTGAATTTCTCTAGTAACCTCAATTTACATCGAAATTCATCTTTTCTGCTCATATTCAACTTAGGTGAAAGCTCATATTCAACTTAGGTGAAATTACTATATACACTTTCGTTTATTCTTCCCAAACTCATACAATTCATCTTAACTACGATCATTAATCATTGCCCTAGATTCCATAATGATACTATGCCTCGATCAACATTTGATTTATAGTAATTGTCTTACTCACTAATACTGATCTTAATCTTACCAGTCATATCTATATCTCAAAACTCCCATCACTTCCTATTTATCCTACTATAGGGAAACAATACTTAGGTACTATACCTAGATTATATGTTGCTCAATCAAGTCTTAATTGTAATCCATAACCATCAGAGCTTAAGGTGAAATCCTAACTCACCATTTAAACAAGAACAACATATCATTATAACCATTATCTCAAAAATAAAAGGCTACAAAGCTACAACCAATGAATCCTATACTAGATAAGCTCCAAACTAATTCGTTATCTCTTTATTATTTTCAAGGACTACCCATACTATCCAAATATATCAAGCACTTAAGATAAAGTTCCCTTAATACCAATTATCCCACAACAATAATTACGTATTATATCCAATGTACACATACCTTCTCTGAGATCTGCAAGGTGAGAAGATTCAGCTCCCCTTATGGTAAACACTCTCCCAGTAGCTTGAGGCCTAACAATCTGCTGACCGGTTGCGGAAACTCCTCCCTGGTTTCCACCTCCATAACCTCCAGCTTCCCTATTCCCAGCTACCAGCTGCAGCATGCCTTTCTGTCTACAATCTCGAGCAAAATGTCCTGGTTTGCCACAATGGAAACAGCAAGGTACCTCCCTGCAATTCCGTTGATAATGTGGTCCTCCACATTTATAACAAAGCCCGGGCCTTCTTTGTTTTTGACCCGTTCCAACCACTTGTGTTGTGGCAATTGGTGTTGGTGCTACTATCTCGCACTTTGGTTTGGGGTATGGTTCCAGCCTCCCCCGAGAACCACTATCTACTCTCCTCTCGATTATCGATCGAATAGGACCTCCAATCCTTTGTTGCTTCATTTGACCCTCCTCAGATCTATACTTTCAATCGCACTGCATCGTTCCACTAGCTCTGTAAAACTCTGGATATCAAGAGATACTATAGCCCTCTGGAGCTCATGTCGGAGTCCTTCCTCAAACCTTCTACATTGCCAATCTTCATCCGGGAATCTCTGATAAAATTCAGAATACTTAATCAGAGCCTCAAATCGTGATGCATAATCACCAACAGTCATGTTGCCTTGTTTGAGACTCATGAATTCCCTCTCTTTCTCGCGTCGAACTAGACGCGGAAGATACTTCTCAAAGAAGCAGTCACTGAACAGCTGCCAGTTGATAACTCTACCTTCGGCATCCAACAATCTTCGCTTACCTCTCCACCAAGACTCTGCTCCTCCAGTTAGCATGAAGGCAGCATACGTCACCTTCCTATCCTCTCTACAGCGCATGGTATCGAATATCTTCTCGATCTCTTGTATCCACCACTCTGCCTTCTCTGGATCATAATCTCCTCGGAATTGGGGTGGCTTCCCTTTCAGGAAAGTAGCCATTCCGGCATCTTCAGCTGCAGCAGCGCTCCTTTGATTCTGTTGTTCCTGCTGTTCCTTGTTCATCTGTAGCATCTCAGCATTCTGCTGTGTTTGTAACAACAGAGCAGTAACTATGTTTTTCATGGTATCTTGAGTCTCAGATGACTCTCCTCCACTTCCGGTATGATTATTTTCCACATTGTTAGCTCCCACAATTATTTCAGGAGTTCTGTCATTATTGTCAATCAGACGTCCTTTTCCACGAGCCATGATTCTGTAAAAGAAATCATTTGCTCTTATTAGTATGACATATAATACCACATAAACCAGTATATAAATACCATATGCCACACTAATGTTACTTAACGCATCGGATTCAGACACACTACCCATCTTCTAAGCATAGTTGAAATCCGATGTGGATTCAACTAGACACGGCCAGTAACAACTTCCTAGACCTCACAGTCCGATTAGAATCGAACTGCTCTGATACCACCAAATGAGACACCCCGATGTGCCCCATCGTATTAATATTTATTTACTTAATCGCTCGCTTATCGTTGAAAATACGTAAAATTTAAAACTTAATTAATAATTATATAACGTCTACAAATATAAAATACACCAAAGT
The DNA here is from genome assembly GCA_030762895.1 of Sophora flavescens. Taxonomy (NCBI): domain Eukaryota; kingdom Viridiplantae; phylum Streptophyta; class Magnoliopsida; order Fabales; family Fabaceae; genus Sophora; species Sophora flavescens. Next base: position 130,414,700 of record CM061070.1, on the reverse strand, counting down.
TGTAATATATACTTACACACATGTTTATTTATTACACAACCAAAACACTGTTAAGGGTACCCTCTCGAGGGATCCCTCACAGGTAAAAAACTTCACTACAGACATACTTAGCGGAAATATAAATACTCCTTAGACACACTGGCCAAAATGTCTATACTCTAATCGCCATGAATTACAGCTCGACCTCCAGCGTCTGGTTCGTAAAGAGTTCCATCTAACTCCTCAGCAACTGGTTCCTCCATCGAGTCTTCTCGTACGATCACATCAGAAATAAAATACAACACACAAAGATATAGGGAATAAGAAACAGTTCTATCATCAAAAGCGGAAAAGAATAATAGTAAATTATACAGTAATTGTCACAGACACACATCACTCAAAATCAACAATCATCCTCAATTCACTACATCATCCTCTACCCTCAACCCATGCAACTAAAACTTATACTGATGTGCCCATCTTCACTCCTGTCACATTAGTCAGTAGTCCAGAACTAATTAGGGTCAAAACTCAGTGCGCCCCTATTCCTGTATCTCTCACAGGAGATAGTGCATAAGCACAGTATGCGTCACTATTTCCCCCATTGGAAATAGCACAAAAGCATATAATAAATAATCACTCTGTGCGCCCCTATTCCCTAATCTCTCATAGGAAATAGTGCATAAGCACGATATACGTCACTATTTCCCCCATTGGAAATAGCACATAAGCACATAATAAATAATAACTCGGTGCGCCCCTATTCCCTAATCTCTCATAGGAAATAGTGCATAAGCACGATATGCATCACTATTTCCCCCATTTGAAATAGCACATAAGCATATAATAAATAATAACTCGGTGCGCCCCTATTCCCTAATCTCTCATAGGAAATAGTGCATAAGCACGATATGCATCACTATTTCCCCCATTTGAAATAGCACATAAGCATATAATAAATAATAACTCGGTGCGCCCCTATTCCCTAATCTCTCATAGGAAATAGTGCATAAGCACGATATGATTCTCACTGACTTTTATCAATAGCAACCTAGTACCTCAAACTCTTCCTCACAACCTCCACTTGCATTCTATGTCACATCTCCTCATTTAGATAATTTAATTTAGCTAAACACCTCTAAGTCAATTCATTCTCTCACCCAAACAATCATCTCCCGAACAACACATATCCTTACTTAAAAATCATCTAAGCACAATAATTAAAAACAGGCAGATCATGCATAACATAACATCAGAAAATATTCAAATATCTCAATATCATATAAATATTCAAACACCGAAATAATACGTCACATGCAGATGGAATACCTCAACCAGCGTATCACAGTAAATTTTTTAACATAAAATCAAACATCCTCAAATATTTAAAATCAACTTAATGTCGATAAACCTACAATCCCCGAATCACCATTGGTTTTACAGAAAAGGTTTCCAATATGATTTTGGTCTTGTCGATTACTCAACTACTAGTAGGGTTTAGGTCGCCCTACACAATTATCATATAATCTACTACTTATCGATTCCGACGATAGGTTGATTCTTTTCCCCACCTGAGTTTGCACCGGAAACACGTACACGACGATCCTCGTTACCCCGCCACGAGTTAACACAACCACCTTCAACCAAACAACATACTTATAATTAATCAACTAACACCCATCTATGACACAGTAGAGCTAGGTTCGGCCAAGACTTAGAAAATAGGTTTAGGATTATCTTCTTAATGTCATCTTTTGGATCCTAATTACTAGAGTCTTAACTATCATAGATTACTTATTACAAAACTAAAATTTGAAACAAAATCCTCTAACCTTTATGGTTAGGGTTTCGGCTTCAACCAATTATCTAGGTTAGGAAGTTGAAAATTTGATTAACTTAAGGATTAATGATCCATAAGTTACTTAAGCATGATTACTCACTTAAACCAAGATTATGAACCAAGAACATGAACTAAAACTCAACTAGTTCTAAGAACTAGGGTTTCGCCAAGGGCTGAGTTTAGGGTTAGAAATCTCTAAAATTTCTAAACTCTTGTATTTAATCACATACAAAACCTAGAGTTGGATTCAAGTGTCACCAACAACTTTTGAATCACAAAACCATTAAGTGCTCATTCCTAGGGTTTCGGTTTTGATGAGATCAAATAGGCTTAAGTTTTATTTTTGATCTTCTATATACTTGAATACAAGAACTATCAAGATATAATCATGAATTAAGACATGAAAATGAAACAAAACCTAAGAACACAACTTTACCCTAGGTTCGGCCATGACCAGAAATCAAGGAAAGAAATTTCTCATGATCTTATGCTTTTAGATGATGAAAATAGAGATGATTATAAGATCATAGCAATTGGTTTCATGTCAAAAGGATTTTTATAGAATTAGTTATGAATTTTTGAATCTAGCTTCAAGAACTTTAAACAAATGAAGAACATGTTGATCAAAGGCATAAACTCAAGAATCTTATGAAGAGAAAAGCTTAGAATAGCAAGATTAAGAGAGACTACCTCTTGATGATCAAAGAAAATGATGATTTGGATGATGTTCTTCAAGGTTTTCTTATGGTGTTCTTAAGAAACTTAAGGTAGAAGATGAACATAGTTAGGGTTTTAGAACAGTTTCAGTATTTTGGGTAGATCTCTCAACATACTTATCCGTTTTGGATGATCTTTATGTCGATGGAAATAAGAGAGAAAGATGAACAACTTTCATGTTGAAAGTTTTTCGATATTCAAAATAGAAACTGGTCAGAATTTCCAATCAAAATCTGGCGAATTATGAGCTCCAAAGAACATGAAAATGGAAAAATGCCTTAAGGAAGAAGATAACCTATTTAAATGAACAAAAAACCCAAACTTAAGGAAGAAGGCATTGGAGCCGTGAGGATGGGGCAAGGTTTGGTTAACTTGTTCAATGGCAATTGTTAGAAATTGTCATAAAAAGACAAGGGCATTTTGGTCATTTCATAAGAAAATTTAATGTTGCCATAAATGTGCCATTTATGATAGGATAAACTCGTCATAAATGCTCGTCAAGTCGGTCAATCCAATGTCTCTGCTACGTTGCCGACTTCCCGATTCATCTGACTCAGGCTCTGCCTAGAGACATCTCGTCGTATAGGCCCGCAACAAATATAATATTTTAATTTTTTTACCAAAATTTTCAAAACTTCCAGTATCGTAGTAAATATGATAAAAATATTTTTCATCTCGTTCACGACTCAAAATTAGGTCTTCTGAGCAGTAAACTTTTACTGTCAGTGAAAACACAGAAAAAACAATGAGCCAAGCTTCAAGTCTGAGTTTTCAACCAAAAACTTCCCCGTAACCTTATAAAAATAAATATAACAAGGAAATGACCTTGGTTTATCCAAAAAATCATTTTCTAAGTCTCGGATAAATATATATATTTATATATTTATTACCGATATTACAAAGCAGCGAAAATCGGGGTGTTACAGAGGCGGCGCATGACGGATTTGCGGACAGTGGCGAGATCTCCTCCGGGGTCGAAGACCAAAACAAAACGTTACTGAGGCTTTGCCAGCACAGTGATGGTGCGGTCCTCCATCTTCTCCGGTGATGCCATGGTGGAGTTGTAGACGGCATTAAAAATTCCTCCGGGATCGAATGCAGCAATAATGGAGGACCAAGCGCATCTTTCGATGGTGAATACAGTGGTCACGGTAATTTCCAAAACGAGCTCCTCGAAGTCGACGCTTAAGAGGCGGACCATATATGGTGCAAGGAAGACGGAGTCGACGACGAATTTCGAACCAGAGAGCCTGACGGCGGAGACGACTTCCAAGAATGGTGGCGCAAGGACAATGTCGACACCATGAATTGGTCCCTGATTCGCAGGAGCTGGATCTACCAGATCCATCTTCTTGAAGAGATTGGTGACGAGCTCCTTCGATTTGTTGTTACTTTTAGAGACGACGTACTCAGGTGAAAGATCCGTTGTCTTGGCTGATTCAGAGAGAACCTCCTGTGATTTCGATGCTTCCTCTTCAACAGTCAAGATCGGCAGTGACAGAGGAATCGCAAGATTTGATGGAGGAGCTTCTCCCATGGCCGCTGAATCAAGCTCCTCCTGTGTTGCTACTGAAACCTTCGCTACTGTTCCTGCATTTCGTCGGAAGGTGGTGATCCATGGCAGCCATCGCAGTGGAAAGAGAACTCCATTGACGGAGCTTTGGCGTGTCAGCGGAACCGTTTAAGGTGACGATGAAGCAGGTAATTCCTCCAATCTTGACGGAGGATCCATCGATGACTGGCCTGATCTGTTCGATCGGAGTCACAGACATTGCATCAAGATCTGAGTCCTCGAAACTGCCGAAAACAAGATCGGTCTCCTCCTGTCCGAAGCAAGTTCATCACTGTCATCGGCGGAAGCCATTGAAGCTTCATCTTCATTAGTATCTGAAGTCTCATCTTCCTCACTATCCGAAGCATCAGCGGAAGCCTCCTCACGGTGTCTCTCTGATACCATGTGAAGAATCCATGGATGTGAGGGATAGAGATCATACTCATAGGAGAGATAGAGAGCATATGTATACTCATGTGGTAACATATTGATTGATTGATAAAAGACAATGAAAAATGATACATGATGCTCTATTTATAGAGCTAGTTAACTAACTAACACAATTAACTCAATAACAAACTATTAACAGAATTATCTATATTCCTAACACATATCAATTCACCTTGTATAACAAAAGTGGCTAGTGAACACTAGTGCAATAAGTGCTTTTTACGTCAGTTAAATTTGATTTTATACGTCAGAATATTGTCTGACGTAAATACAACTGACGTTAATAGTTAATATTTTAACGTCAGTTGTTTTAACAACTGACGTTAAAAATAAAACCTTTAACGTCAGTTCGTTAACACAACTGACGTTAATATTGTTCAAACTAACGTCAGTTGTGTTAAAGAACTGACGTTAAAGATTTTATTTTTAACGCCAGTTTCCTAATACAACTGATGTTAATAGTGTACTGTATATTTTATAAAATACTAGTAACGTCAGTTGTTTGATACAACTGACGTTAATAGATTTTTTTTTAAAATTCAGTTTTAAAATATCACTCCCCTCAGCTATCCCCGCATTCAGTAAATATCTCAGTAACACAGAATATCACACACATTACAGAATTGCAAACACTACCCTTAAATTTCAATATTAACAAAAAGAAAAGAAATATACAAAGGAACAATGGGGGGACTTAAAACCAAAATCCATGTATAGGAAAAACATAACTATCTACAAGTATATATATATAAATTTTAGTCTCTAATGTCTAAAAACAAAACTACCAATCTAAGTATATATATATACATGTTATTAATTAGTTTCTAAAGTCTAACAAAAAAACTATTCATCTAAGTATTGCGGAGGTATCTTGTCAATTCCTTTTTCAGCCTCATACTTGAAGAAGAATTCACCTAAGCGCATCCGCAAGTCTCTAAAGTCATCTTCTTGAAGAGGCGATTGGTCGTTAAATGCCTACACACGTTCAAATAATAACAATAACATTAACGCAAGTCATCTTCAAAACTATAATTTATAATTTAACAAGTTGTTTAAATATTACCTTATTCCATCCATCCGTAATAGATGCGGAGACTATGTTCAGGATATGAAGCATCACATAATAGCCGCACGACCACCCGTCAGGTTGAAATCGAGACTACAAACAAAATTAATTTCAATGTCAGTTGAATATACATATCAATTAGTAATTATAATATTAATTATTTGATAAATAAACTACCAAACCTTGAGGAAGGTCCATTCGGGATTTGCTTTAGCCTTAGAAGTCCTACTTCTCCCGTTGGCGCAACTTATGCTACTCGTCTTCAGCGCGCTATCATAAGCAAATAATCATGTCAATTAACAAATTCATATATCATATGTGTAATAAAATAAAAACAACTGATATTAAAACTTAAATTAAATTTAAGATTAGTTACTTACCTATCTACAGCTTGCACCACCTCCTGTGGCGGCTTTTGGTGGAGAGAGCATAAGAATATGACAGTATGCCCAGACGGGTGAAGTACGAACAACTGCCAATGTTTTTTCATACAGTAGGGAGCCATATATAATTCTTTCCGATAATTGTCTCCCATCAAGTTCCCTATGTATTTACTAAATGCATCGCCAGCAAAGAATTCGGGCACAAGGATTGACGGATCTAAGAAGTCAGAACCGGTGCAACGCCCTTATCAAGCTGAAGACGATGGAGATACCTAAGATATGAAAAGGTGTGGATGTTAATTAAATAATATATATTGAAATTAAAATAAATTATTAAATGGAAAAATACCAAAAATAAATAAGTTATAAAATTAAAATTAACTTGCGTGCACCAGAGACTCAAAACCATACTGGCCATCCAGACGTTATTTCTGCAGGCGTGCCCGAGATCTTCACCACAGAAGGAAAATATCCTCTGTTGATTTGGGCGTGACACCCATCCATCGTGCTCCAATGGACATTCAAAAATATCAAACTTATAATCCTCACCAAGTGAGAACAAACGAGTGACAGGTGACAGCGACACCGACGTCGACTTGGCCTTCAATTTAGGAAAAATAAAATAGATAAGTTGTTGATAATTAAAAAAAACACAAGTAATTATTTGACTAATTTGGACATTAATAATGAATACATACCTTTGTTAACATTTCGAGCTCACGTCGTTTGAAGTCCAACTTAAGCTCATGCCTTTTCATTTCCAACTCAAGCTCATGGTGTTGGACTTCCAACTCCCGCTCCCTAGCTGCCAACTCATCGTCCTCCACATGTTCCCTACTATAACTCTCTTTTGTGCTCACATGTGATGGGTTGGCATGCCCTGCGGTGTCCTGGGATGAACCGACGGAGGAAAGCTCTCTGGCAAGCGCCTGCTTGAATTCTGGGTTGGATATTAAGCTTTGCATCAGATGTGTTGTAATAGCAGGGTTGGAGATGAGGCGCCGAGTAATGTCATCCAAAATCGATGCTTCATCGACCACTTGCTTTCGTGAAGCAGACTTACCATAATATTCTTTGATGGTCACGTTCCCAGGAACACCGATAACCCGACCGGGATGGTCTTTCTTGCCTAGAGCAGTCATCAAGACGTCCTGCCGTCCAGAAGGGACGAATGAGCCCTGGGAGGATTGTGCTTTAAGATCCACTTACAATGAAAAAATGAAAAAACGTGCAAGTGAAAAGTTTTAAAAATATATATACAAATATCAATTGAAATCAAGTTAATTATTTACTTACAATTTTATCTGCCACTTTGCGAGTGGCATCAACTTTAAAAGATCCCGTCTTTGTCATGCGGCCGGCTAACCAGACATCATCGCGGTCGATGTCCGACGAAGGACTTGATGGTGTGCCCTCAGGAACCTCTCCTCTTTCAATCCTAGTAGAGTGCTCTTCCTGCTTCACCCTCAGCCTATCCGCCATCATCTCCTTGATCCGAGTCTGGTACCCACCCTGAGACATGGTGTGGCGGTGGACGTTCTTCGCCTGATTCTGCTGACCCTTATCTGCCTTAGCCTATTCAAACAAAAACACATAATTAAATACAGTTAAGTGATCTATAAGAAGCATACAAAATTAACTTAATCAACCAACCTGAAATTCTCCATCCTGTCGACTCCTAGCAAACATATCCCAAGTATCTTGATCAATCCAGGGATAATCCGAGAACATTTTATCAAGCCGCTTCTTCCCAGATACATAGTACCTGGTAAGATCATGCTTGAACCCATTCCAACGCTTTGATGCCATTTTCATACATTTATGACGACGATCCTCGTCATTTTGGCGATCCAAGCTACCGACACATTAAATACATAACAACTGGATGGATTATAACTCGGATAATTATCTAATAATGTAAATCAAACGAATGTAAAGGTAAAATACCGTGATAGCCTCCCAAATCTGATCCTTAACGTTCTGTGGAACGTCATTCCAGTGGTTGTAGTTGATGCTTACGTGCTGCTTCGCTTGTAGAAACACCCACTTATTAAATTCTTTAGCACGGGGTCCCTGGGCATTTAGATTAGCATCGAAGGACACCTCAAGCTTCTGTCCGCTTTGCCTGTCCTTCCCTAGTTTCTTCAACGTCGTGGCTCCTCTACCCCGTTTCCTATGAGCCTGTGATGTCTGTATGGACAAAAAAAAAATGATAAAATAGAGGGTTGTAACATTATAAACTTACATTAAAAATAAGGACTAAAGATAGTATATAACATGTAAACTTACACTAGAATCAGGTGTAGGCGCGATCGGGTTCTGCGTAGGCCCTACAGTGTCCTCCCGTGCACGTGGGCTATCCGATTGATCCATATGTATGCCTGTTCAGAAACAATATATATTTATTAACATAGGTTATAACTCAAAATAAATACAGAAGTATAAATAAAAATAAATGTATACTAAGTTTAAACAACCTATATCAATATCCCTTCGTGATGATCATCACGAGTGGCATGTATATCATCCACCTGTGTCTCCTCGATTATAGTAGGCATGTTTGTTGAAAAAGAAGGAGTCTCAGGAATATCAAGATTTGAATCTTGATTTTCATCACTACCATTATACATGCTTTTTCCTTGGAGAACCACGAACAACCTTTTGTTAGAAGGATCAGTGATGTAGAACACTTGTTTTGCTTGGGAAGCCATTATGAAAGGCTCATTTATATGACCTAACTTGTTGAGGTCTACCAATGTGAACCCCAATTCGTTGGTTTGTACACCACCGTTACTATCAACCCACTTACATTTAAAAATCGACACCGTAAGCTTAGTGTAATCGAGCACCCAAATATCTTCAATATATCCAAAGTAAGGTCTCGGCGCTTTAACGGGTTTTGTGTCCTTTGCACTAGAGAAGTGCATTGCTTCGGCCACGATCATAACCCCACTATTTTGCATGGTACTCTTGTTATCTTGTTCCTTTGTATAAAAGGAAAAGTTATTTATGTCGTATCCGCTCCAACATATGACGTTGAAGCTAGGCCCACGTGCTAGCCATCTTACGTCATCAGAAGCAGTACTACCATCCTTAAGCATTTTTTCCTTGAACCATGGTAAGAAAGTCTTGTTATGCTTGTTCAACAACCACCTTTCGCTCATTCGAGGGTTTTCTTGATCGACTTTTCTTTTATGTTCAAATAAGAAAGGCTGAAGGCAATCGATGTTGTTCAATACATACAAATGTGCTTGAAGCACTTCCTCCCGACCCTTGATATTAATTCTTAAGCCATGTGTACCCTTACCTTGACATCTGATCTCATCATGCCGAGGCTTAGGAACCCCTATAGGATCCGTGTTATGAAGGTAGTCCGAACAAAACTCAATAGCTTCTTCTGCAACATACCTTTGAACAATAGATGCTTCCGGACGATGAGGATTCTTCACGTACCCTTTCAAGATCTTCATGTAGCGCTCAACTGGGTACATCCATCTCAGAAAAACCGGCCCACATAATCTAATCTCCCTCACCAAATGAACAATTAAGTGAACCATTATGTCGAAAAAGGAAGGAGGAAAATACATCTCCAATTGGCACAAGATTGTAGCAGCCTCAACTTCCAAGTCATCCAACATACGTGGGTCAACGACTTTGCTACATATAGAATTGAAGAATGAGCACAACCGAGTAATGGCATGTCTCACATTTTTTGGAGCAATACCACGAATCGCAGCGGGCAGAAGTTGTTGCATCAAGATGTGACAATCATGAGGCTTTAAGCCAACCAATTTAAGATCACTAGAGACAAGCCTCTTCATATTTTAAGAGTAACCGTGTGGAACTTTGATGCCCTGAAGACACCCGCAAAAACTTTGTCTCTCTTTTTTTGACAAAGTATGACATGCTGGCGGCAAATAAGTCCGCTTACCATCCTCAACAACTGGAGCTAACTGCTCTGGTATACCCATACCAACGAGGTCGAGACGAGCATTGACACCATCCTTTGTCTTGCCCTGAATGTTGAGAAGCGTCCCGATCACACTATCACACTCATTTTCTCCACATGCATCACATCAATGCAGTGTCTGACATCAAGCTTGCGCCAATATGGAAGATCAAAGAATATCGACCTCTTCTTCCATATGTTTTTCTCAGCAGCTTTACCTTTCTTTTTGGACTTGCCGAATATAACATCGATGCCCTTTACCCTCTGATAAACTTGCTCTCCAATTAAGGCCGCCAGAGCTTCTTCTGTCTCTTGGCATCCATTAAAAGCTTTTTTCAACTTACGATATGGGTGATCACGTCTAAGAAATCTCCGATGCCCAAGGTAAACCATATTATTTCCATGATGCAACTGAGTTTAGCATGTGCCTTCTTCACATATAGGGCATGCCTTATGCCCCTTGACACTGTACCCGGCCGGACAAGTTACCGTATGCTGGAAAGTCATTGATGGTGCAAAATAACATGGCACGAATCTTGAAAGTCTCATGAGAATACCCGTCAACTACATCAACACCTTCCACCCACAACGTTTTCAAGTCTTCAATCAAGGGACATAGATAAACATCTAAGTCATTTCCCGGTTGCTTTAGGCCCGAAATCATCATAGACAACATCATGTATTTGCGCTTCATGCACAACCAAGGGGGCGGGTTGTAAATTATCAACAGAACAGGTCATGAACTATGAATACTACTCATGTTACCATAAGGATTCATTCCATCCGTAGCAAGTCCAAGCCTTAGGTTTCTTGGCTCATCGGCGAAATCCGGAAACATAGTATCAATATTCTTCCATTGCATAGAATCAGCAGGATGACGAACCTTTCCATCACGTTTCCTCTCATCATTATGCCATCTAAGATTCTTCGCATCTTTCGCATTGGCAAACAATCGCTTGAACCTTGGAATTATTGGAAGATACCACAACACCTTCGCAGGAGGACCCCTTTTTTCTCACATCTTCAAGATCATCATCATCATCACCACCCTTCACTTTGTATCGTGATAACCCACATTTGGGGCAATCGTGATTATCTTCATGAACACCGGTGTACAATATGCAATCATTTAGGCATGCGTGTATCTTCTTATATTCCATACCCATCGGACACAATACCTTCTTGGCCTCATAGTTACGGTCATGCAATGTGTTGTCCTTCGGAGGCAAGTCTTTCAACACTTCAAGCAATTCCGTGAAGCTTTTATCGGTCCAACCATTTCTCGCCTTCTCACAAACCAATTTTAGCACCGCCGACAACCGTGTATGAGTAGTACACCCTGGATATAAAGGCTTATCCGCATCACCGCACAACCTATCATACACATGAGCTCGATGAAAAGATTCTTGTCCAATATCACGGATCATGTCCTCTACTCGATCATCCTCCATATCTACGCCAACATCCTCACTTTGGGAGACACTTGTCGTACTACTCAACAACACATCACCATGCCATATCCATCTTGTATAACACAAGCAAATCCCTTCACAAATCAAATGAGTACGTATATCCTTCACCGTACATTTCCTCATATTCAAACACTTGACACAAGGACAACAGAACATTACATTACTATTTGGAACGTTCCTTTGAGCAAATTCTATAAATTCTCCCACCCCCTTCAAATACTCAGCACTAGTGTGCTTACAAACCATCCAACTACGATCCATAACTAGATGAAGATAAATTATTTCAAATTTACACCATTTTCAGGTTTCTTAAGTCAGAAAAGAAATAAGCAGATGAAGATAAATTAACAAAACAGAATTCCAATGAGCATGCAATATATTGTTGATGTCACATGCTACAAGCAACTCTAAATTTCTTCCCATTTTGAAATAGGTCATGATAGCATAAGAAAAACAAGAGAAAACACAAAACCCACGACCAGAAATAGAGACATTCCAAACAACTCAAACTCACAGTTTCAAGTTTCAACTACAGAGACTATAGTTTCAACATACACTCAAAACCAAAAATAAAAAAATGTGCCCTAAAGACTCACCAGAAATAGGTGCTCGCGTGGTGGCCAACGTTCGATGTGGTTACTGAGAGTAGAGGGACAAGGAGAGTTAGTGTGCGGGAAGGGAAAAGAGAGATGTCAAGTTATTGCAATGAATGAGCGGGAAAGACAGAGTTAGGGTTAAGAGTGTACCTCACGGTGGTGGGGAAGAAGCCCTCGCGGTGGTTGCGGTGGAGATGAGCTCACGATTTGGGCAGCGTGAGAGTGAGAGTGAGAGTGAGAGTTGAGAGTGAGAGTGAGCGTGAAAGAGAAGAACAGGGACGTACAGAGCGAAGTGCAGAAGGCGCGCGGGTGTAAACGTTATAATCAAAAACCAAAAATAAAACAACATTTTACGTCAGTTGTTTGTAACAACTGACGTTAAAGGTCATTTATTTAACGTCAGTTGTCTTAAGAAACTGACGTTAAAAGTCATTGTTTAACGTCAGTTGTATTAAACAACTGACATTAAAAATAAATATTTTTTTATTTAAAAACACTTTTAACGTCAGTTGTTGAAGACAACTGACGTTAAAAGTGTATAAGTTTCTACAAAAACATTAATTCCTTTGACTTCTGTGCTACTTCCCACGTGCATTAAGTTTATAGATCAGTTTTCAAGAAAATCAGTTAGTCTCTCTTCTCTATATAAAGTACCATTCTTCTGTATCAGTCTGTAATACAGCCTCTTCTTTTCCTCTATATTTCGTACGTTTTCTATTCCTTCACAAAATGGCTCTGAGACTTTTGTTATTTCTTCCTATACCTAGACTTAAAGGTCTCTGTCCTAATGGTCAAAAAACTTCTGAGGTTGAGTAAATCATGTAACATGGATGGTAAGGTTGTGTAAATCACGTAATGTGATTTCCTCACTTTATTTCATCCCAGCCATCCCTTTCACTCTGCTTTGGCACCAAGGGACTGTGGATTCAAGACGATGCATCAAGGAATTCCAGTGAAGGAGGTGATGCAAAGATCCCTTTCACTTTGCTTTCGCTGCTAGTGACTGTGGATTCACGATGCATCATGGAATTCAAGTGAGGGAGGAGATGCATCGATCCATCCATTGGAGTTTCTGAGGACAGGACTGAGAAGAAAATGATGTTGAAGCAGAAACTTTTTTATATTTTAGGGCTATGTTGCAGAAATTTTTTATCTTTTAATCATGTAATTGTAACCTATGAATCGCTTCAATGAGATACAATTTGATTATACATATATAACTTGTTTTATGTTAAGTGTTTATTTATTTTAATTTGCACAAGAATTTGTTTACTAATTCAATCTAATTAATTAAGATTAAAAATAAACTTGTTTAAAAAAAATTTAGAAATAAACTGCACTATATGGAGTGACCTGCGTTAAGGGTGACAATAGGGCATTTCAGATAGGGATATAGGATTATTTACGTCAGCTATTTATTTAACTGAAGTAAAAAATCAAACTTTTAACGTCAGTTGTATAAACAACTGACGTTAAAAATAAATATTTTTTATTTTAAAAACAATTTTAACGTCAGTCTTTGAAGACAACTGACGTTAAAAGTGTATAAGTTTCTGCAAAAACATTCATTCCTTTGACTACTGTGCTACTTACCCATGCACCTTGTAACTTAATCCTCTTAATGAGCATTAAGTTTATAGATCAGTTTTCAAGAAAATCCGAGAGTCTCTGTTCTCTATATAAAGTGTCATTCTTCTGTATCAGTCTGTAAAATACCCTCTTTTTTCCTCTATATTTCGTGCGTTTTCTATTCCTTCACAATATGCCTCTATCACATTTGAGATTTTTGTTATTTCTTCCTATACCTAGACTTAAAGGTCTCTGTCTTAATGGTCAACAAACTTCTGAGGTTGAGTAAATCACGTAACATGGATGGTAAGGTTGGGTGAATCACGTAATGTGACTCCCTCACTTTATTTCATCCCCTCATCAATTCCACTCCGCTTTCGCAGCAAGTGACTGTTTATAAAGCAGATGGAGCATAAGGAATTCATGTGAGGGAGGAGATGCATCCATTGGAGTTTTTGAGGACAGGACTGAGAAGAAATTGATGTTGAAGCAGAAACTTTTTTATATTTTAGTGCTATGTCGCAGAAATTTTTTATCTTTTAATCATGTAATTGTAACTTATGAATCGCTTCAATGAGATACGATTTGATTATACATATATAACTTGTTTTGTGTTAAGTGTTTATTTATTTTAATTTGCACAAGAATTTGTTTACTAATTCAAGCTAATTAATGAAGATTAAAAATAAACTTGTTTAAAAAAAAAATTTAGAAATAAACTGCACTACATATATGGAGTGACCTGTGTTAAGAGTGACAACAGGGCATTTCAGATAGGGATATAGGATTATTTACGTCAGCTATTTATTTAACTGATGTAAAAATCAAACTTTTAACGTCAGTTGTATAAACAACTGACGTTAAAAATAAATATTTTTTATTTTAAAAACAATTTTAACGTCAGTTGTTTAAGACAACTGACGTTAAAAGTGTATAAGTTTCTGCAAAAACATTCATTCCTTTGACTACTGTGCTACTTATCCATGCACCTTGTAACTTAATCCTCTTAATGAGCATTAAGTTTATAGATCAGTTTTCAAGAAAATCAGAGAGTCTCTATTCTCTGTATAAAGTGCCATTCTTCTGTATCAGTCTGTAATACACCCTCTTTTTTCCTCTATATTTCGTGCGTTTTCTATTCCTTCACAATATGCCTCTATCATATTTGAGGTGTTGTTATTTCTTCCTATACTTAGACTTAAAGGTCTTTGTCTTAATGGTCAACAAACTTCTGAGGTTGAGTAAATCACGTAACATGGATGGTAAGGTTGGCTGAATCACGTAATGTGATTCCCTCACTTTATTTCATCCCAGTCATCCCTTTCACTCTTCTTTGGCCGCAAGTGACTGTAGATAAAACAGATGGAGCATCAAGGAATTCAAGTGAGGGAGGAGATGCATCCATTAATTGGAGTTTTTGAGGACAGGACTGGGAAGAAAATGATGTTAAAGCTGAAACTTTGCATCCATTGGAGTTTCTGAGGACATGACTGAGAAGAAAATGATGTTGATGCAGGAACTTTTTTATATTTTAGGGCTATATTGCAGAAATTTTTTATCTTTTAATCATGTAATTGTAACTTATGAATCGCTTCATTGAGATACGATTTAATTATACATAAAACTTGTTTTATGTTAAGTGTTTATTTATTTTAATTTGCATAAGAATTTGTTTACTAATTCAAGCTAATTAATTAAGATTAAAAATAAACTTGTTTAAAAAAAAAATTAGAAATAAACTACACTATATGGAATGATCTGCGTTAAGAGTGACAACAGGGAGATGAAAACGAAAGAAAGATATGAATGAGTTTCAGTTAAGGGATATATGATTATTTACGTCAGTTATTTATTTAACTGAAGTAATAATCAGACTTTTAATGTCAGTTGTATAAACAACTGACGCAAATAGTGATTTTATATTCACAAAACTACCACCGCCTGATTTTTAACGTCCAACATATGGTCAACTGACGTAAAACGTTCCCGTATATTACATTATTTCCAGTAGTGGAAGTATGGAGTAAATGTGATTAGAATTTGAAAATAATTAATGATACTATAAACAAAGGTGTTTTGGTACAAATGTAAACAAATTAATGATTTCTTAATTTAGAAACCTTAAATTATCATAGAAAAAGAATGGAGGGAGTCCATATTAATTTAATATGGCACCCCTGACATTCACACCTTAGTGCCACTTTTTTTCTTTTTTACAAAATACCCTTTTTGTTACTATCTTTTAGACGAAATTAAAGAATTCAAAATTGTTTTCAATTATGTAATAAATTTTTTTGGTTGATTAATATAGTTAATAATAAATTTTAATAGTTTTACATTTTGTAAAATTATTTTGCGGACTTTTTGTTTGCTAAAAATATGATTCACATATTTTCTTCCTTAAAGTAAATAAGTTAGTTAGAATCATTAGATGGAAATTAAATTAATATTCAGATTTTGTTGGAGAGTAAAATACAAACTAAGCCTTTTTTCTTCTTTTTTTGGATCTACTTCGAGAGCCTTGCCTTTTTTCTTCTATTGCACTATACCTATGTATATAATATAAAATGTAACTCATTCATGTGTGTCACAAATGCTAAGGCTGTCCGTTTGGAACTAATTGCCAATTAATGCAATGAAAAAGGGCAATTTAAGTAAAGCCCCTGCTAATTCCAATCATTTCCTGTAACCAACATAATTCCATAACATTTAACAAATTCTAATTAAGGTTGACAATTTAAAAGTAAATGCCAATTAAGCATCTTAAAAGGCCTAGTAACAATTTGATGCGAAATTGATTATTTGATAATTTGATGCCCAATTAAGGTTGTCCGTTTTCTTTTTTTGGCATAATGAGGATTATTTGATTAATTCTTAGCTATTAGCCAAAGTAGCTAATAGTGAATGGAGGCATGCACAACTACCAGTCTGTAATACACAAATAGTGGCTCGCACAATAGCAACAAAGATAGTGAGAGCAATGAAAATTAATTGATTTATAATAATAATTATTAAAATTACCAAATTACCCCTATAACAATCCTATAAAAACCTAGGCCTTCTTCCTTTTATAAGAAACTTATATGGAGGATAAAGCAATACCTTTTGGATTAGACAATTTTATAATTTTACTTTAATTTTTAATTGAAAGAATAACAATAAATTATACTTATATTAAGTAGATAATATTTGGGAATAAAGAGTCTTGCTTACACGGAGGGAGAAGGTCTTCTGCTTAAGATCCCATTTTTTTTTACATCAATTTCCATTCAGTTTCAAATTGGCTAAAGTCATTTAATGTGATTTTAATTAAATTAAACTTTTGAATGGAATCAATCAGGAAAGAATAATATTGCTAATTTTTCGATGACATTAGACGCATGTGGGCATATTGATTGTATTAAAGGGCCAATTAAAATGCCAATTAAAAAAAAAAAGTTCCCGCCATTTTGTTTCAGTTCCAGCAATTTCGGCTATTTTTTTTATGAAAATTAATTGATTTATAATAATTGCTGAAATTGCTTTTATGAAAATTAATTGATTTTATAATAATTGATTTAGCATCATCTTATAAAAAAACTTCCCATAGCCATAGGCAGCACCACATTCCAACATACAACCAGAGAAACCATCACATCATGGAGTCACATAAAATTGCCACAAAAGAGCTTTCCCCTGAAGAAGTCTGGATTACCATAGAACTAACTCCTTCCTCCAACCCATCCCCTCAATCCAATGGCTCTCCCTCTCCAACACAGAGCAAAGAAATTGTGTTACCGAAGAAGAAAAAGTCCAAAACTTCGCAGTTCTGGCGGAATCAAAAGTTAAAGGCTTCACGAGATTGCATAAAATCATAAGCAGTTATGCCTGAAACAAAAGTTCAAGGCTGCTGCAAAACTCGGTTGAGCAGCTGTACTTGTACACTCAGTTATATATTACAGATGTTTTTAGTTTAGTTCATCATTCTTCTTTGGATTTTCTTTTTTATTTGCTAATGATAGCACCTAACTATTTACATCTTAAACATGTGTGTGTCTGCGTGTGTATGTGCTGTGTGTACGTGTTTGTGCACATCTGTGTTTTAAATTTCAATGGTTAGTCACTTTTCTGAAATATCTGCTAGAAATACCGATTTTCATTTAACACTTGAAATCTGAAATATTAAGTACATATATAACTAAGAAAGAAAGGGATGGTGTATGAAGAGTTCCTTCTTGAAACTTGGGTTCAAAATAAGTCACTTTGAGATGTTTGCTTCTCATCAATTTTAGTTTTTGTAGTAAAAGAGCTGGACCATAACATGCAAAACTAGGCTGAGGCTCAGGTTGCCTTTTATAACACAATCGTTGGTTATTCATAGTATATAGTGAAGAAAATTAAGGAGGTTAGTGGTACAAGTTAGTTAAAGCAACCCAAAGTGTATGAATTTAGAGGGCATTTTTTTCTGTTGAATAAGATGTTACACTTTGTTACCGTGATAAAATTTGACTGACCCTTGAACTTGAGTTCACTCACATCCTGATGCTTTTGGTTTGGAGGTCAAGGTAGATTTTATCATCATTAATATTATGCTATTATCTGACTGCCATGCTGTTGTATCGTGTATTAAGTCTTGTCAATCTGCACTTCTTTCAATTTGATGGGTTACTACTGCAGCCGGTGTTTTCCCATATAAGAAGTGCTTAGAGTGGCTTTATTATTGGAATTTCTAACTGTCTTAGGAAGATAGTTTACATGGATTGAAGGTGTTTTTCACTAAATCTTTAGTGCGGCTGTTCCATGATGTTACAAATCATTCTTTGTCAAGGAATGAGTCAATTATGTTTTGGTTTTCTAGTGACAAGTGAGAGACGATTTTTTTTTTGGGTATTACAGTGAGAGTCGAGTTTTGGGCTCATGTAAGCTTACAACAGAAACATAGATTTGGTTTGTCATCTTGTTTGTATCTTTAAGCAGTCTCTCTTCTCTACGTTTTGTCGGGGGAGTTATTGGTTATTGGTAGGTTTTGGTCCTAGTTTATTTTGGATTTTTGAAATTGAAGTTTCTGAGCTCAAGGTAGGTTAGGATTTCAGTAACCTGAAGCCTAGAGGGCAGTTTGGATATGAATTAAAACTTTAAACAAATCATATTTAAAGACTAAGGATTAGGAGTTTTGGTTGCCTTGCAGGCATGTGATCGACCAAATTATTTGGAAACATAGCGTTATGATGGGCTTGTGATGAAAAGGTTTAGGTAGGGTGAAAGAGTGTAGGTAAATTGCGAGGTTCCAACTTCCATATTCTCGTGCCATAAATTATTTTTATTATGATATTTGATTTAATCTCTGTTAAATTAGTTATTGCATGATAGGGACTAATTTTGAGTTTTAGTATAATGAGGCTTGTTTCCTTTGGGTAGGGTCGAATATCCTAGGAATCTTGTTAAAATAATAAGGATAAAAAAGAAAGTAAACATTGATAAAATAGCTTATGGCTCTGTTTGACTCATTAGCTTATTATATCTTTTCTCCGTAAGTTAATTTTTTAGCTTATGGCTTATAGTTTATCAACTTTCTTTCATTTTTATCCTTATTAGTTTGATGGAATCCCTACTTTACCTTCTCTATCATAGAATAATTTTTTTAAAAAAAAAACTTAAAAACATGTCATTTCATTTATATTATTCAACAAAATAGTTAAAAATATAATTGAAAAATTAATATTCTAATTATAATAATTACAATCTAAAAATAATTTATATATTATATAAATATCTTCTATTACGTCATTTTACATTTATTTGCATGTCTCACTAGTATTATGTCGGACTTACAAAATTACTGGTTACAAACAAGGGATGTGTAGCATATGTAGATGTAGATTCATTTCATTGAAACCTACCAAGTAGACATATAATTTACCTTCTTCTGTTCTAGGTTCAATCTAGGGTATGAATCTTGCTTCACACTTTCGTTTTTCATGGTTCGTATGGATTGGAAGGTTGAGTGTGTTACTTATGAAACACCGAATAAGAAAACAAGATTAGTGTCAACATCCTGAGTTGTATTCTCAAGTGTACTTAGGCATATCAAATTCAAGTGGAAGAAAACAATTAAAAGAGGGGGGGAGAATTGGATTGTGTCACTAATACGTTAACCACTAATTACAGGCAAAACATTATAGGGATTCAGCCTCTCGTATATATGCAGCTTAAGTTAACATGCTTTGTAACAAAAGCTGCTTGACTGAAGTTCTTATTCACTGAGTTGACCACTAAAAACACTGACAATCAATTACTATTCTGGAAGCAATTTTAATATTTATTAAAATAAAATTAAAATATCATAGGATAGGTAAGAATCGAATCGTGGATTGAAGTTAGAAACAGAGGAGAAGAAGTAGTTTTTAGCATCCCACCGGAATGGTGTGTGTCGATCTTGTTCCAGGATGTTATAGGGGTGTCTTTGCTCCGTTCTATTGCTGTGTAGTTGCTTTGTGGGCTTAGCCCTCCTTCTTACCATAAAAACGAGGAGAAAAAGTAAAAAGCATACATACGATGTGTACCAAAATTTTTTTTTTAGAAAGCAACCAAATGGAAATCACTTAATCGCTCCCATACACAAATAATGAGGATTAAATAAATAGGGATGGTCTATGACTGTTTAAAAAGAGAAAATTACTCAATAATTAAATACTTGCATTATAAAAATGTTTCTATTACCCGTTTGTAAGATATATTCAAAGGGCGATACCATATAGCACAAATATTGTTGCTCGAAAAATAATGCGAAGAGGCTGTATAACGTTCGTGTGTTTAGACTTAAAAAAAGTAACTATAGAAACATTTTTAGTAGAAAATAAAGGTAGTTTGATACTTGTTAATTTATAATGTTTTAATTTTTAGTATGTTATATGTTATATGTTATATGTGTGAATGTTATTTAGACTTATTTTTTTTAGTTATTGTGTTGATAAAAATGAATAATCCAATTCAATCCAAATTGCTTTTAATGGGATTGAAATAATTTGGATTTGATAGGTGAATCAATCCAAATCATACCGAATCGTAACATGTTTCTATATTTGGATCGGATGATATTTTGACTCAAAATCGATCCAAAATGATTTGAGAACACCCACAGCACGAATGTTCCTAAAAGATAATTTTATAAATGGTAGGGATAATTTTTTAACCAAAAATGTGATTGTTTTTTTAAAGAAAAAGACTTAATAATCTTACATGTAAAACCATGAGGAAGAGATGTGTCACAAACTTGTTTTCCTTCTCACTCAACAAACGTTAATTAAAAAAACTACCTCACCGAACAAAAATCAATCGGGTAATTCATGAAACATTTTTTTATAATAAGACTTTAACGTTTATCGTTATTGCTATTCAAATGGTAGATCAGGATTGAAGTTCACGCAAAGATGACAGCCAATACAACAATCAACCTTATCTCACAATTATTAATTTTTTTAAAAGACTACCTCATTAGGCGAAAATCAGCCAATAATTAGTAAATGGATTTTATTGTATGACTTTTAATATTTATTATTATTATTATTACAGTTATTGTTATTGTTGTTCAAATGGTAGAAGAGGAGTGAAGTTAGTACAAGGATGTCTACACACAACAACCAAGCTTTTTTTCCGCTAAGCATGGTTGGACCAAACGATATCTTAATGTTCCATCATAAATCATATAAATAGACAAGAGGAATGCTACGGATAGTCTCTCTTGAACACTCACTCACAAGGAAGCCACGTAACTCATTTTTTAAAACCCCTCACCTGGTTACCCGTTCTTTGGGTTCAGAACTTTAAAAATGTTTTTGATTTTTAAAAGAAATTACTGGCATCCCAAGCGCACAGCCCTGAGCCTCTGCTATCTCAAACGCACGCCCTCTTTGTGGTGAGCTCCTCCTGAAATCGATGCCACCATTGCCGCTGGTTATTAACGAGTTTGACTGTTCAAAAGTTAAGCAGTACTAGGATTTTGAAGGAGAACATAAAACCTTTAATTTTTCCTTTTAAAAATTCAAAATTAATCTTTTGAAATAAATTAAATTCTCCATCCGGTCCTTATTATAAGAAACAAAACCCTAAAACACACACCAAGGAAAAACATTGAGATAAACTAATTGTAATTAATATTCATATAAATTTATAAAAATACCCATTCTAATCTTAATTAATGTTCCACTTGTATGAAAAGTTGATATTATCTCGTAAATATAAATCCTATAATAAATGAGGGTAAAATTGGAAATTAGTATTTAATATGTGAAAATTGACGTATGTTTCTTATATTTTGAAAAAAAAAATACCCACTTATTTCTTATAATAAGTACCGGAGGGAGTATACAACAAGCCTATGGCATAGGAAGCAGAAACATGGGAAAAAAATTCGGTCCATTAACAAATATTTTTTCTTATCCTGTACATATCAATTTTATTTTTTTACTTATCTTCATATGATAACCTAGCACATCTAAAGCACCTTCCCATATAATATATGACAGAATAATTATAAGGCTCATTCCCCTGACTAACCGAGCACTTTTGAAGTGATAATAAGATGTACAAATATATGCTAGAGATGCATCAAACAACTCAAATTATATATATATATATATATATATATATATATATATATATATATATATATATATATATATATATATATATATATCGTTTTATTGGGCTTTTGCCTTGTTGAGCACAAAAAAAAATATAGTATTTGGTAGATACAGTAATTTATTTGGAAATAAAATAAAATTATTGATATACAATATATTTGGATATTGAGAAATTTAATGTTAATGATATGTTTTTATTGGCATTTGCCTTAAAAACAGAATTGAAAAAGAATGGAGGCAATAATATACTCCCTCCGTTCTTTTTCTATGATAATGTTAGCTATTTGTTTTTGTTCCAAAGTAATGGATCTTTTATAAACCCAAGATATATTTGACAACTTTTTTCATATATACCGGTACCCTTATCATAGAATTAAATTGAAATGCCTTGAAAATACACTAAACCTTGTCTACTTAAATTTAGTCATAAATGTTGCATGTTCCAAAACAAAAGTGGCATATATCAATGCACTTGCATTTGACCAAAGTGGCACATATGAAGAATCCATGGATGTGAGGGATAGAGATCATACTCATAGGAGAGATAGAGAGCATATGTATACTCATGTGGTAACATATTGATTGATTGATAAAAGATAATGAAAAATGATACATGATGCTCTACTTATAAAGCTAGTTAACTAACTAACACAGTTAACTCTCTAACAAACTATTAACAACTTATAACAAACTATTAACAGAATTATCTATATTCCTAACAGCCCCCCTCAAGCTGATAAGTGGTATCACCACAATCAGCTTGAATTACAAACAAGATATAACATGAAAAGAAATTAAATTGGGAAAGGAAGAAAAATGATCCACATAGCCCAAAAGAAAAGATTCAGTACCAAAAAAAAAAGGTATCCATGAGACTAAACAATAGTAACGAGGCCCAAGCCCATCAGAGGAAAACCTTCAGGCTTCAGCCATTCCATTCGTTACCCTAACTTGCATCTCAATCCCAAGGCACCCAAGGCAAACCAGATGCCGGTCCTGGTGGCGGCGACGTCGCGGTGAAGAACATGATATAGGCAGATTGTGATGGGACTAGCCACTGCCTTTTGAGCAACGAGTCCGAGTTGCGGAGGCGGCGCATGACGGATTTGCGGACAGTGGCGAGATCTCCTCCGGGGTCGAAGACCAAAACAAAACGTTACTGAGGCTTTGCCAGCACAGTGATGGTGCGGTCCTCCATCTTCTCCGGTGATGCCATGGTGGAGTTGTAGACGGCATTAAAAATTCCTTCGGGATCGAATGCAGCAATAATGGAGGACCAAGCGCATCTTTCGATGGTGAATACAGTGGTCACGGTAATTTCCGAAACGAGCTCCTCGAAGTCGACGCTTAAGAGGCGGACCATATATGGTGCAAGGAAGACGGAGTCGACGATGAATTTCGAACCAGAGAGCCTGACGGCGGAGACGACTTCCAAGAGTGGTGGCGCAAGGACAATGTCGACACCATGAATTGGTCCCTGATTCGCAGGAGCTGGATCTACCAGATCCATCTTCTTGAAGAGATTGGTGACGAGCTCCTTCGATTTGTTGTTACTTTTAGAGACGACGTACTCAGGTGAAAGATCCGTTGTCTTGGCTGATTCAGAGAGAACCTCCTGTGATTTCGATGCTTCCTCTTCAACAGTCAAGATCGGCAGTGACAGAGGAATCGCAAGATTTGATGGAGGAGCTTCTCCCATGACCGCTGATTCAAGCTCCTCCTGTGCTGCTGCTGAAATCTTCGCTACCGTTCCTGCATTTCGTCGGAAGGTGGTGATCCATGGCAGCCATCGCAGTGGAAAGTGAACTCCATTGAAGGAGCTTTGGCGTGTTAGCGGAACCGTTGCAGGTGACGATGAAGCAGGTAATTCCTCCAATCTTGACGGAGGATCCATCGATGACTGGCTTGATCTGTTCGATCGGAGTCACAGACATTGCATCAAGATCTGAGTCCCCGAAACTGCCGAAAACAAGATCGGTATCCTCCTGTCCGAAGCAAGTTCATCACTGTCATCGGCGGAAGCCATTGAAGCTTCATCTTCATTAGTATCTGAAGTCTCATCTTCCTCACTATCCGAAGCATTAGCGGAAGCCTCCTCACGGTATCTCTCTGATACCATGTGAAGAATCCATGGATGTGAGGGATAGAGATCATACTCATAGGAGAGATAGAGAGCATATGTATACTCATGTGGTAACATATTGATTGATTGATAAAAGATAATGAAAAATGATACATGATGCTCTATTTATAGAGCTAGTTAACTAACTAACACAATTAACTCTCTAACAAACTATTAACAGAATTATCTATATTCCTAACACATATCAATTCACCTTGTATAACAAAAGTGGCTAGTGAACACTAGTGCAATAAGTGCTTTTTACGTCAGTTAAATTT
Source organism: Sophora flavescens (assembly GCA_030762895.1). Taxonomy (NCBI): domain Eukaryota; kingdom Viridiplantae; phylum Streptophyta; class Magnoliopsida; order Fabales; family Fabaceae; genus Sophora; species Sophora flavescens. The sequence continues at coordinate 130,390,106 of CM061070.1, read as the reverse complement.
GATTTTATACGTCAGAATATTGTCTGACGTAAATACAGCTGACGTTAAAAATAAAACCTTTAACGTCAGTTCGTTAACACAACTGACGTTAATATTGTTCAAACTAACGTCAGTTGTGTTAAAGAACTGACGTTAAAGATTTTATTTTTAACACCAGTTTCCTAATACAACTAACGTTAATAGTGTACTGTATATTTTATAAAATACTAGTAACGTCAGTTGTTTGATACAACTGACGTTAATAGATTTTTTTTTAAAATTCAGTTTTAAAATATCACTCCCCTCGGCTATCCCGCATTCAGTAAATATCCCAGTAACACAGAATATCACACACATTACAGAATTGCAAACACTACCCTTAAATTTCAATATTAACAAAAAGAAAAGAAATATACAAAGGAACAATGGGGGGACTTAAAACCAAAATCCATGTATAGGAAAAACATAACTATCTACAAGTATATATATATAAATTTTAGTCTCTAATGTCTAAAAACAAAACTACCAATCTAAGGACACTACAACAGAAATGACTTTAGATAGCGTTTCCGGATGCCTTTTAATAGCGTTTGTAACCGCTATCTATGCCACCGCTATTAAAAGTCGTTAGCAAAGATAGCATTTAAGAAATGCTATTAAAAGGTGATCTTAGATAGCGTTTCCGTGTACAAACGCTATCTAAAGTCTGCCTTTAGATAGCGTTTGTACACAGAACCGCTATCTAAAGTCTGCATTTAGATAGCATTTGTCAATACAAATGCTATCTAAAGTCGGCCTTTAGATAGCGTTTGTTTTAACAAATGCTATCTAAAGGCAGACTTTAGATAGCATTTGTTAATACAAATGCTATCTAAAGTCAGCCTTCAGATAGCGTTTGTTTTAACAAATGCTATCTAAAGGCATACTTTAGATACCATTTGTATTAACAAATGCTATCTAAAGTCTGCCTTTAGATAGCATTTGTGAAAACAAACGCTATCTATTCCTCTTTTTTTTTTTAGTTTACCTATTTCTTAACTTTACCTATTCCTACATATTGTTTATAAAAAACAGAAGGTTTACACAAAGAAATGAAGCACAATCCATATGCATATATAACAAGCTACTTTGACAATTCATACTCATTGATAATATTAACAATGATCAATAAACTAAAATCATCATCATCATCCGTGCATTCTAAGCATTTGAAGATTCTACAAAACTTCTAGGGAAACTCTAATTGAAAGGAATAAAATTACAAGATGTAAATACAGATATTAATTTATAAGTATCTGTATATCTGAACTATTTTACAACCAAACAGTTTTATAATACAATTTCTCCTTATTTCATATCATTTAACTGATTTAACAATATTATGTGGTTATTCAGAGCTGAGCAGAGTTATTGGTGATGGCTCCAGCATCATTGAGAAGGGGAATCAGTTGACCTGCCTGGTGTTTCTCCAAAACAGCTGCAAGACCCAAGTGATAAAATGTTAAAAAGATCAAAAATGAAGATAGAAAAATAACAATTTATTTGGCCTTCCCCTCAATAGTCATGGAAGATAAAGCAGATACGGACTGAATAGAGACTAAAAAACTGAACCTTCACATTACAAAACATGAATACTTGAACAAGAATATCTTGTATGTGATAGCTATCCAACAACAAAATGCTTGTGAATCTAGTGATAATCAGAAATAGTCACACCGCTGAATTGCCAAAATATGCCAATTACACTTTCTTTTAGGTATAAAGGAAGTTTATTAGAAAGGAAAGGAAAGAGTACAGAAGCAGAGGCCTCCCCTAAGGCCGCCTGAGGCAAAGTACAATGATGAAGTGAAAAAGAAAATCAAAATAATTAAGAGCTGCAGTAAAACTTTAAACACATCCGAATTTCCAAAGTAGTTCAATAGGAATAAAGAATAGAACTACTTCAAAGTCCAATTCAGTTTTCAGAGTATCAGATACACTACTACTACTACTATCATCAACATTTCTAATAACACACTAAAATACGAACAACTACCGTTTAACTGTTTAAGGAACCTTTTTAAATAAATTTAACACAATGATCTACTTAAATATTAAACCTTATCCTTATCCACATTCGTACTGACAAGTCCAAAATAAAATATTTAGTAGAAATGTAAAATCATAATCAGTAATATGAAAAGAGCTAATATTACGGATAAACCATCTTCTGCACGGTTGGGTCTTCCATCATCTTCTCCAAAGCTTCCACTGATAAGACTGATTTTCCTATCCAGAAATAAACAAGGGTGGTACATTTAGGATATTTGGTTAATCCAGAAAGCAGGTCATTTAAGGCAGCATTAAAAGTACAATAGTCATCAAAACAATTTATATTTCGTGATAACAAACAAGGTTAAATTAATTTCAGCCTGTAGTAATTATCAACGTGATTAGAAAACAATGCTTCTTGGAACTAGAACTATTCATATTTGATTTATGATATCGTTTCAACTTTCAACCCAAGGACTGATAAAATTTAATCCGAGTCAAAAAGTATATGATAGTTAACAAGAAATACTTCATAGTGAAGAGGAAAAGTACAAAGACACTAGTGGTACACATGATTCATCATAAAATGAACAATAAAGTATGAACAAATCAATATTTATAAATATAATCATAATAACATCAAGAACAACTCATTAATTTGACAGGACTGGTCCAAAAGCATCACAATGCATTTACATGAAATTAGACTATCACATTACACATGGGTTGCCAGCAATAAATCAGAATTGTAAATAGTTTCAATTTCAACTGATTACTTACGTGTAGATTGAGAACCAGACGAATCACCGAAACCTTGGTTAAAGGGAGCTCCATTTTGAGAAGCCTTCAACAAATTATCATTAATAATCATTACTGGATATTAAGAACAACACGAATCACAAAAAACTGGTATTTAAAAAACTCACTTCCTCTGTAACTCTGGCTTCCTTGGATGAACTTGATTCATCAACATCTTTAAAGCTTTCAAAAGGACTCTTTTGTGCAGTTTCTTCCGGAGAAACATCTACAAAAGCTGGCAGAAACTACACAGATATATTGTCTATGAATAAAATTAAACCAAGACATATATTATCTCTAACCTACGAAAATATCAACATTTAAACTAAGTCCTAAAAAGTAATTCCAGTAAAACGAGAACACAGCTCCAGCATTCTCCAGCAAACTCTTCAACAATTCATCAATTGCGGATCAGCAGAGGTCTCCTTAGGCGGCGTCTTCATCGACAATTTACAAAATGCCCTGAACACCAAAAGAGCATCGCTCAACTTGTTAAATATTAAGAACATAAATTAAAATATCAGCTAAAAAAATAATCAAATAAAAAAACTAAAATAACAAATAATTAAGGAAAAAATTAACATGAACCCGCAAAGGGAAGGAGCCAGGCGAAGGAAAATTGTGGCAGAGCTGGCGACGTCGCGACCGTTTGAGTTGGAGTTGGGACCAACGTGGGTCGCAAGATCAGTTTATGATTCGTCTGGGTCGCGTTGTTTTGGGTCAATAGGGCGCGCAACGGCGGAGCAGGCTGGCACAGGCGGCGTCGAAGTGGTCCGCTGGTGTTGACAGGTGTGGAGTTTGATCTGATCCGGGAAAGTCGGAGGAGTCGTGGTGTGGAGAGGAGAGTTGAAACGGGTAGGGGAGAACATATATGATATGGGAAAGTAAAAGATGAGAAACCCGAGAAAGAAGAAGATGAACAGGGGTATGTGACACGAGTGAGTCAGAGTGAAGAGAGGCAACCCTAGACAGAGAATGGAAGGATAAAACGTGCGCGCGAGAATTACCAAACACATAAGATAGCGTTTCTAATTTTAAACGCTATCTAAAGTTGATTTGATTTTATTTATTTATTATAAATTAGAAAAGATAGCGTTTCCGTGTGGAACTGCTATCTTAGGTGGTTAGTTAAGATAGTGCTTCCTAAAGGAAGTGCTATCTTTTCCTGCAGCTTGACTTTTAATAGCGGTTCCGTAAGGAAACGTTATCTTAGGTGATAGCGTTTCCTTAAGGAACCGCTATTAAAAATCCCCCCATCACTTTTAATAGCATTTCCGCACGGAAATGCTATAAAAGGTACGCTATCTAAAGTCTAATCTGTTGTAGTGGGATATATATATACATGTTATTAATTAGTTTCTAAAGTCTAACAAAAAAACTATTCATCTAAGTATTGCGGAGGTATCTTGTCAATTCCTTTTTCAGCCTCATACTTGAAGAAGAATTCAGCTAAGCGCATCCGCAAGTCTCTAAAGTCATCTTCTTGAAGAGGCGATTGGTCGTTAAATGCCTACACACGTTCAAATAATAACAATAACATTAACGCAAGTCATCTTCAAAACTATAATTTATAATTTAACAAGTTGTTTAAATATTACCTTATTCCATCCATCCGTAATAGATGCGGAGACTATGTTCAGCATATGAAGCATCACATAATAGCCGCACGACCACCCGTCAGGTTGAAATCGAGACTACAAACAAAATTAATTTCAATGTCAGTTGAATATACATATCAATTAGTAATTATAATATTAATTATTTGATAAATAAACTACCAAACCTTGAGGAAGGTCCATTCGGGATTTGCTTTAGCCTTAGAAGTCCTACTTCTCCCGTTGGCACCACTTATGCTACTCGTCTTCAGCGCGCTATCATAAACAAATAATCATGTCAATTAACAAATTCATATATCATGTGTGTAATAAACTAAAAACAACTGATATTAAAACTTAAATTAAATTTAAGATTAGTTACTTACCTATTTACAGCTTGCACCACCTCCTGTGGCGGCTTTTGGTGGAGAGAGCATAAGAATATGACAGTATGCCCAGACGGGTGAAGTACGAACAACTGCCAATGTTTTTTCATACAGTAGGGAGCCATATATAATTCTTTCCGATAATTGTCTCCCATCAAGTTCCCTATGTATTTACTAAATGCATCGCCAAAGAAAGAATTCGGGCACAAGGATTGACGGATCTAAGAAGCCGTAAACTGGTGCAACGCCCTTATCAAGTTGAAGACGATGGAGATACCTAAGATATGAAAAGGTGTGGATGTTAATTAAATAATATATATATTGAAATTAAAATAAATTATTAAATGGAAAAATACCAAAAATAAATAAGTTATAAAATTAAAATTAACTTACGTGCACCAGAGACTCAAAACCATGCTGGCCATCCAGACGTTATTTCTGCAGGCGTGCCCGAGATCTTCACCACAGAAGGAAAATATCCTCTGTTGATTTGGGCGTGCCACCCATCCATCGTGCTCCAATGGACATTCAAAAATATCAAACGCATAATCCTCACCAAGTGAGAACAAACGAGTGACAGGTGACAGCGACACCGACGTCGACTTGGCCTTCAATTTAGGAAAAATAAAATAGATAAGTTGTTGATAATTAAAAAAAACACAAGTAATTATTTGACTAATTTGGACATTAATAATGAATACATACCTTTGTTAACATTTCGAGCTCACGTCGTTTGAAGTCCAACTTAAGCTCACGCCTTTTCATTTCCAACTCAAGCTCATGGTGTTGGACTTCCAACTCCCGCTCCCTAGCTGCCAACTCATCGTCCTCCACATGTGCCCTACTATAACTCTCTTTTGTGCTCACATGTGATGGGTTGGCATGCCCTGCGGTGTCCTGGGATGAACCGACGGAGGAAAGCTCTCTGGCAAGCGCCTGCTTGAATTCTGGGTTGGATATTAAGCTTTGCATCAGATGTGTTGTAATAGCAGGGTTGGAGATGAGGTGCTGAGTAATGTCATCCAAAATCGATGCTTCATCGACCACTTGCTTTCGTGAAGCAGACTTGCCATAATATTCTTTGATGGTCACGTTCCCAGGAACACCGATAACCCGACCGGGATGGTCTTTCTTGCCTAGAGCAGTCATCAAGACGTCCTGCCGTCCAGAAGGGTCGAATGAGCCCTGGGAGGATTGTGCTTTAAGATCCACCTACAATGAAAAAATGAAACAACGTGCAAGTGAAAAGTGTTAAAAATATATATACAAATATCAATTGAAATCAAGTTAATTATTTACTTACAATCTTATCTGCCACTTTGCGAGTGGCATCAACTTTAAAAGATCCCGTCTTTGTCATGCGGCCGGCTAACCAGACATCATCGCGGTCGATGTCCGACGAAGGACTTGATGGTGTGCCCTCAGGCACCTCTCCTCTTTCAATCCTAGCAAAGTGCTCTTCCTGCTTCACCCTCAGCCTATCCGCCATCATCTCCTTGATCCGAGTCTGGTACCCACCCTGAGACATGGTGTGGCGGTGGACGTTCTTCGCCTGATTCTGCTGACCCTTATCTGCCTTAGCCTATTCAAACAAAAACACATAATTAAATACAGTTAAATGATCTATAAGAAGCATACAAAATTAACTTAATCAACCAACCTGAAATTCTCCATCCTGTCGACTCCTAGCAAACATATCCCAAGTATCTTGATCAATCCAGGGATAATCCGAGAACATTTTATCAAGCCGCTTCTTCCCAGATACATAGTACCTGGTAAGATCATGCTTGAACCCATTCCAACGCTTTGATGCCATTTTCATACATTTATGACGACGATCCTCGTCATTTGGCACAGTCCAAGCTACCGACACATTAAATACATAACAACTGGATGGATTATAACTCGGATAATTATCTAATAATGTAAATCAAACGAATGTAAAGGTAAAATACCGTGATAGCCTCCCAAATCTGATCCTTAACGTTCTGTGGAACGTCATTCCAGTGGTTGTAGTTGATGCTTACGTGCTGCTTCGCTTGTAGAAACACCCACTTATTAAATTCTTTAGCACGGGGTCACTGGGCATTTAGATTAGCATCGAAGGACACCTCAAGCTTTTGTCCGCTTTGCCTGTCCTTCTCTAGTTTCTTCAACGTCGTGGCTCCTCTACCCAGTTTCCTATGAGCCTGTGATGTCTGTATGGACAAAAAAAATGATAAAATAGAGGGTTGTAACATTATAAACTTACATTAAAAATAAGGACTAAAGATAGTATATAACATGTAAACTTACACTAGAATCAGGCGTAGGCACAATCGGGTTCTGCGTAGGCCCTACAGTGTCCTCCCGTGCACGTGGGCTATCCGATTGATCCATATGTATGCCTGTTCAGAAACAATATATATTTATTAACATAGGTTATAACTCAAAATAAATACAGAACTATAAATAAAAATAAATGTATACTAAGTTTAAACAACCTATATCAATATCCCTTCGTGATGATCATCACGAGTGGCATGCATATCATCCACCTATGTCTCCTCGATTATAGTAGGCATGTTTGTTGAAAAAGAAGGAGTCTCAGGAATATCAAGATTTGAATCTTGATTTTCATCACTACCATTATACATGCTTTTTCCTTGGAGAACCACAAACAACCTTTTGTTAGAAGGATCAGTGATGTAGAACACATGTTTTGCTTGGGAAGCCATTATGAAAGGCTCATTTATATGACCTAACTTGTTGAGGTCTACCAATGTGAACCCCAATTCGTCGGTTTGTACACCACCGTTACTATCAACCCACTTACATTTAAAAATAGGCACCGTAAGCTTAGTGTAATCGAGCACCCAAATATCTTCAATATATCCAAAGTAAGGTCTCGGTGCTTTAACGGGTTTTGTGTCCTTTGCTCTAGAGAAGTGCATTGCTTCGGCCACGATCATAACCCCACTATTTTGCATGGTACTCTTGTTATCTTGTTCCTTTGTATAAAAGGAAAAGTTATTTTTGTCGTATCCGCTCCAACATAAGACGTTGAAGCTAGGCCCACGTGCTAGCCATCTTACGTCATCAGAAGCAGTACTACCATCCTTAAGCATTTTTTCCTTGAACCATGGTAAGAAAGTCTTGTTATGCTTGTTCAACAACCACCTTTCGCTCATTCGAGGGTTTTCTTGATTGACTTTTCTTTTATGTTCAAATAAGAAAGGCTGAACACAATCGATGTTGTTCAATACATACAAATGTGCTTGAAGCACTTCCTCCCGACCCTTGATATTAATTCTTAAGCCATGTGTACCCTTACCTTGACATCTGATCTCATCATGCCGAGGCTTAGGAACCCCTATAGGATCCGTGTTATGAAGGTAGTCCGAACAAAACTCAATAGATTCTTCTGCAACATACCTTTGAACAATAGATGCTTCCGGACGATGAGGATTCTTCACGTACCCTTTCAAGATCTTCATGTAGCGCTCAACTGGGTACATCCATCTCAGAAAAACCGGCCCACATAATCTAATCTCCCTCACCAAATGAACAATTAAGTGAACCATTATGTCGAAAAAGGAAGGAGGAAAATACATTTCCAATTGGCACAAGATTGTAGCAGCCTCAACTTCCAAGTCATCCAACATACGTGGGTCAACGACTTTGCTACATATAGAATTGAAGAATGAGCACAACCGAGTAATGGCATGTCTCACATTTTTTGGAGCAATACCACAAATCGCAGCGGGTAGAAGTTGTTGCATCAAGATGTGACAATCATGAGGCTTTAAGCCAACCAATTTAAGATCACTAGAGACAAGCCTCTTCATATTTTAAGAGTAACCGTGTGGAACTTTGATGCCCTGAAGACACCCGCAGAAACTTTGTCTCTCTTTTTTTGACAAAGTATGACATGCTGGCGGCAAATAAGTCCGCTTACCATCCTCAACAACTGGACCTAACTGCTCTCGTATACCCATACCAACGAGGTCGAGACGAGCATTGACACCATCCTTTCTCTTGCCCTGAATGTTGAGAAGCGTCCCGATCACACTATCACACTCATTTTCTCCACATGCATCACATCAATGCAGTGTCTGACATCAAGCTTGCGCCAATATGGAAGATCAAAGAATATCGACCTCTTCTTCCATATGTTTTTCTCAGCAGCTTTACCTTTGATTTTGGACTTGCCGAATATAACATCGATGCCCTTTACCCTCTGATAAACTTGCTCTCCAATTAAGGCCGCCAGAGCTTCTTCTGTCTCTTGGCATCCATTAAAAGCTTTTTTCATCTTACGATATGGGTGATCACGTCTAAGAAATCTCCGATGCCCAAGGTAAACCGTATTATTTCCATGATGCAACTGAGTTTAGCATGTGCCTTCTTCACATATAGGGCATGCTTTATGCCCCTTGACACTGTACCCGGCCGGAAAGTTACCGTATGCTGGAAAGTCATTTATGGTGCAAAATAACATGGCACGTATCTTGAAAGTCTCATGAGAATACCCGTCAACTACATCAACACCTTCCACCCACAACGTTTTCAAGTCTTCAATCAAGGGACTTAGATAAACATCTAAGTCATTTCCCGGTTGCTTTAGGCCCGAAATCATCATAGACAACATCATGTATTTGCGCTTCATGCACAACCAAGGGGGCAGGTTGTAAATTATCAACAGAACAGGTCATGAACTATGAATACTACTCATGTTACCATAAGGATTCATTCCATCCGTAGCAAGTCCAAGCCTTAGGTTTCTTGGCTCATCGGCGAAATCCGGAAACATAGTATCAATATTCTTCCATTGCATAGAATCAGCAGGATGACGAACCTTTCCATCACGTTTCCTCTCATCATTATGACATCTAAGATTCTTCGCATCTTTCGCATTGGCAAACAATCGCTTGAACCTTGGAATTATTGGAAGATACCACAACACCTTCGCAGGAGGACCCTTTTTTCTCACATCTTCAAGATCATCATCATCATCACCACCCTTCACTTTGTATCGTGATAACCCACATTTGGGGCAATCGTGATTGTCTTCATGAACACCGGTGTACAATATGCAATCATTGAGGCATGCGTGTATCTTCTTATACTCCATACCCATCGGACACAATACCTTCTTGGCCTCATAGTTACGGTCATGCAATGTGTTGTCCTCCGGAGGCAAGTCTTTCAACACTTCAAGCAATTCCGTGAAGCTTTTATCGGTCCAACCATTTCTCGCCTTCTCACAAACCAATTTTAGCACCACCGACAACCGTGTATGAGTAGTACACCCTGGATATAAAGGCATATCCGCATCACCGCACAACCTATCATACACATGAGCTCGATGAAAAGATTCTTGTCCAATATCACGGATCATGTCCTCTACTCGATCATCCTCCATATCTACGCCAACATCCTCACTTTGGGAGACACTTGTCGTACTACTCAACAACACATCACCATGCCATATCCATCTGGTAAAACTCAAGCAAATCCCTTCACAAATCAAATGAGTACGTATATCCTTCACCGTACATTTCCTCATATTCAAACACTTGACACATGGACAACAGAACATTACATTACTATTTGGAACATTCCTTTGAGAAAATTCTATAAATTCTCCCACCCCCTTCAAATACTCAGCACTAGTGTGCTTACAAACCATCCAACTACGATCCATAACTAGATAGGTTCTGTAGATATACAAAACATATATCCAAGGCGTTTAAAAATTATTTCAAATTTACACCATTTTCAGGTTTCTTAAGTCAGAAAAGAAATAAGCAGATGAAGATAAATAAACAAAACAGAATTCCAATGAGCATGCAATATATTGTTGATGTCACATGCTACAAGCAACTCTAAATTTCTTCCCATTTTGAAATAGGTCATGATAGCAGAAGAAAAACAAGAGAAAACACAAAACCCACGACCAGAAATAGAGACATTCCAAACAACTCAAACTCACAGTTTCAAGTTTCAACTACAGAGACTATAGTTTCAACATACACTCAAAACCAAAAATAAAAAAATGTGCCCTAAAGACTCACCAGAAATAGGTGCTCGCGTGGTGGCCAACGTTCGATGTGGTTACTGAGAGTAGAGGGACAAGGAGAGTTAGTGTGCGGGAAGGGGAAAGAGAGATGTCAAGTTATTACAATGAATGAGCGGGAAAGACAGAGTTAGGGTTAAGAGTGTACCTCACGGTGGTGGGGAAGAAGCCCTCGCGGTGGTTGCGGTGGAGATGAGCTCACGATTAGGGCAGCGTGAGAGTGAGAGTGAGAGTGAGAGTGAGAGTTGAGAGTGAGAGTGAGCGTGAAAGAGAAGAACAGGGACGTACAGAGCGAAGTGCAGAAGGCGCGCGGGTGTAAACGTTATAATCAAAAACCAAAAATAAAAAATATTATACATCAGTTGTTTGTAACAACTGACGTTAAAGGTCGTTTATTTAACGTCAGTTGTCTTAAGAAACTGACGTTAAAAGTCATTGTTTAACGTCAGTTGTATTAAACAACTGACGTTAAAAATAAATATTTTTTTATTTAAAAACACTTTTAACGTCAGTTGTTGAAGACAACTGACGTTAAAAAGTGTATAAGTTTCTGCAAAAACATTAATTCCTTTGACTTCTGTGCTACTTACCCACGTGCATTAAGTTTATAGATCAGTTTTCAAGAAAATCAGCTAGTCTCTCTTCTCTATATAAAGTACCATTCTTCTGTATCAGTCTGTAATACAATCTCTTCTTTTCCTCTATATTTCGTACGTTTTCTATTCCTTCACAAAATGGCTCTGAGACTTTTGTTATTTCTTCCTATACCTAGACTTAAAGGTCTCTGTCCTAATGGTCAAAAAAATTCTGAGGTTGAGTAAATCATGTAACATGGATGGTAAGGTTGTGTAAATCACGTAATGTGATTTCCTCACTTTATTTCATCCCAGCCATCCCTTTCACTCTGCTTTGGCACCAAGGGACTGTGGATTCAAGACGATGCATCAAGGAATTCCAGTGAAGGAGGTGATGCAAAGATCCCTTTCACTTTGCTTTTTTGCTAGTGACTGTGGATTCACGATGCATCATGGAATTCAAGTGAGGGAGGAGATGCATCGATCCATCCATTGGAGTTTCTGAGGACAGGACTGAGAAGAAAATGATGTTGAAGCAGAAACTTTTTTATATTTTAGGGTTATGTTGCAGAAAGTTTTTATCTTTTACTCATGTAATTGTAACCTATGAATCGCTTCAATGAGATACAATTTGATTATACATATATAACTTGTTTTATGTTAAGTGTTTATTTATTTTAATTTGCACAAGAATTTGTTTACTAATTCAAGCTAATTAATTAAGATTAAAAATAAACTTGTTTAAAAAAAAATTTAGAAATAAACTGCACTATATGGAGTGACCTGCGTTAAGGGTGACAATAGGGCATTTCAGATAGGGATATAGGATTATTTACGTCAGCTATTTATTTAACTGAAGTAAAAATCAAACTTTTAACGTCAGTTGTATAAACAACTGACGTGAAAAATAAATTTTTTTTATTTTAAAAACAATTTTAACGTCAGTCTTTGAAGACAACTGACTTTAAAAGTGTATAAGTTTCTGCAAAAACATTCATTCCTTTGACTACTGTGCTACTTACCCATGCACCTTGTAACTTAATCCTCTTAATGAGCATTAAGTTTATAGATCAGTTTTCAAGAAAATCATAGAGTCTCTGTTCTCTATATAAAATGTCATTCTTCTGTATCAGTCTGTAATATACCCTCTTTTTTCCTCTATATTTCGTGCGTTTTCTATTCCTTCACAATATGCCTCTATCACATTTGAGATTTTTGTTATTTCTTCCTATACCTAGACTTAAAGGTCTCTGTCTTAATGGTCAACAAACTTCTGAGGTTGAGTAAATCACGTAACATGGATGGTAAGGTTGGGTGAATCACGTAATGTGACTCCCTCACTTTATTTCATCCCCTCATCAATTCCACTCCGCTTTCGCAGCAAGTGACTGTGGATAAAGCAGATGGAGCATAAGGAATTCATGTGAAGGAGGAGATGCATCCATTGGAGTTTTTGAGGACAGGACTGAGAAGAAATTGATGTTGAAGCAGAAACTTTTTTATATTTTAGTGCTATGTCGCAGAAATTTTTTCTCTTTTAATCATGTAATTGTAACTTATGAATCGCTTCAATGAGATACGATTTGATTATACATATATAACTTGTTTTATGTTAAGTGTTTATTTATTTTAATTTGCACAAGAATTTGTTTACTAATTCAAGCTAATTAATGAAGATTAAAAATAAACTTGTTTAAAAAAAAAGTTTAGAAATAAACTGCACTACATATATGGAGTGACCTGTGTTAAGAGTGACAACAGGGCATTTCAGATAGGGATATAGGATTATTTACGTCAGCTATTTATTTAACTGAAGTAAAAATCAAACTTTTAACGTCAGTTGTATAAACAACTGACGTTAAAAATAAATATTTTTTATTTTAAAAACAATTTTAACGTCCGGTTGTTTAAGACAAGCGGCGTTAAAAGTGTATAAGTTTCTGCAAAAAAATCATTCCTTTGACTACTGTGCTACTTATCCATGCACCTTGTAACTTAATCCTCTTAATGAGCATTAAGTTTATAGATCAGTTTTCAAGAAAATCAGAGAGTCTCTATTCTCTATATAAAGTGTCATTCTTTCAGTATCGATCGTAATACACCCTCTTTTTCCTCTATATTTCGTGCGTTTTCTATTCCTTCACAATATGCCTCTATCATATTTGAGGTGTTGTTATTTCTTCCTATACCTAGACTTAAAGGTCTTTGTCTTAATGGTCAACAAACTTCTGAGGTTGAGTAAATCACGTAACATGGATGGTAAGGTTGGCTGAATCACGTAATGTGATTCCCTCACTTTATTTCATCCCAGTCATCCCTTTCACTCTGCTTTGGCCGCAAGTGACTGTAGATAAAACAGATGGAGCATCAAGGAATTCAAGTGAGGGAGGAGATGCATCCATTAATTGGAGTTTCTGAGGACAGGACTGAGAAGAAAATGATGTTAAAGCTGAAACTTTGCATCCATTGGAGTTTGAGGACAGGACTGAAGAAAATGATGTTGATGCAGAAACTTTTATATATTTTAGGGCTATATTGCAGAAATTTTTTATCTTTTAATCATGTAATTGTAACTTATGAATCGCTTCAATGAGATACGATTTAATTATACATAAAACTTGTTTATGTTAAGTGTTTATTTATTTTAATTTGCATAAGAATTTGTTTACTAATTCAAGCTAATTAATTAAGATTAAAAAAAAGCTTGTTTAAAAAAAAGTTTAGAAATAAACTGCACTATATGGAGTGATCTGCGTTAAGAGTGACAACAGGGAGATGACAACGAAAGAAAGATAGGAATGAGTTTCAGTTAACGGATATATGATTATTTACATCAGTTATTTATTTAATTGAAGTAAAAATCAGACTTTTAACGTCAGTTGTATAAACAACTGACGCAAATAGTGATTTTATATTTACAAAACTACCACCGCCTGATTTTTAACGTCAAACATATGGTCAACTGACGTAAAACGTTCCCGTATATTACATTATTTCCACTAGTGGAAGTATGGAGTAAATGTGATTAGAATTTGAAAATAATTAATGATACTATAAACAAAGATGTTTTGGTACAAATGTAAACAAATTAATGATTTCTTAATCTAGAAACCTTAAGTTATCATAGAAAAAGAATGGAGGGAGTCCATATTAATTTAATATGGCACCCCTGACATTCACACCATAGTGCCACTTTTTTTCTTTTTTACAAAATACCCTTTTTGTTACTATCTTTTAGACGAAATTAAAGAATTCAAAATTGTTTTCAATTATGTAATAAATTTTTTTGGTTGATTAATATAGTTGATAATAAATTTTAATAGTTTTACATTTTGTAAAATTATTTTGCGGACTTTTTGTTTGCTAAAAATATGATTCACATATTTTCTTCCTTAAAGTAAATAAGTTAGTTAGAATCATTAGATGGAAATTAAATTAATATTCAGATTTTGTTGGAGAGTAAAATACAAACTAAGCCTTTTTTCTTCTTTTTTGGATCTACTTCGAGAGCCTTGCCTTTTTTCTTCTATTGCACTATACCTATGTATATAATATAAAATGTAACTCATTCATGTGTGTCACAAATGCTAAGGCTGTCCGTTTGGAACTAATTGCCAATTAATGCAATGAAAAAGGGCAATTTAAGTAAAGCCCCTGCTAATTCCAATCATTTGCTGTAACCAACATAATTCCATAACATTTAACAAATTCTAATTAAGGTTGACAATTTAAAAGTAAATGCCAATTAAGCATCTTAAAAGGCCTAGTAACAATTTGATGCGAAATTGATTATTTGATAATTTGATGCCCAATTAAGGTTGTCCGTTTTCTTTTTTTGGCATAATGAGGATTATTTGATTAATTCTTAGCTATTAGCTAAAGTAGCTAATAGTGAATGGAGGCATGCACAGCTACCAGTCTGTAATACACAAATAGTGGTTCGCACAATAGCAACAAAGATAGTGAGAGCAATGAAAATTAATTGATTTATAATAATTATTATTAAAATTACCAAATTACCCCTATAACAATCCTATAAAAACCTAGACCTTCTTCCTTTTATAAGAAAATTATATGGAGGATAAAGCAATACCTTTTGGATTAGACAATTTTATAATTTTACTTTAATTTTTAATTGAAAGAATAACAATAAATTATACTTATATTAAGTAGATAATATTTGGGAATAAAGAGTCTTGCTTACACGGAGGGAGAAGGTCTTCTGCTTAAGATCCCATTTTTTTTACATCAATTTCCATTCAGTTTCAAATTGGCTAAAGTCATTTAATGTGATTTTAATTAAATTAAACTTTTGAATGGAATCAATCAGGAAAGAATAATATTGCTAATTTTTCGATGACATTAGACGCATGTGGGCATATTGATTGTATTAATGGGCCAATTAAAATGCCAATTAAAAAAAAAAGTTCCCGCCATTTTGTTTTCAGTTCCAGCAATTTCGGCTATTTTTTTTATGAAAATTAATTGATTTATAATAATTGCTGAAATTGCTTTTATGAAAATTAATTGATTTTATAATAATTGATTTAGCATCATCTTATAAAAAAACTTCCCATAGCCATAGGCAGCACCACATTCCAACATACAACCAGAGAAACCATCACATCATGGAGTCACATAAAATTGCCACAAAAGAGCTTTCCCCTGAAGAAGTCTGGATTACCATAGAACTAACTCCTTCCTCCAACCCATCCCCTCAATCCAATGGCTCTCCCTCTCCAACACAGAGCAAAGAAATTGTGTTACCGAAGAAGAAAAAGTCCAAAACTTCGCAGTTCTGGCTGAATCAAAAGTTAAAGGCTTCACGAGATTGCATAAAATCTTTGTTCAACAAAACTCGTTGTTCAGATGCAAACAATGTAGGAGAAGTCATAATCAATTCAAAATCCAAACACTGTCACATTAATAATAACGTGAGCGATTGCAAGGACTGAGAAAAATCCGCTTTGTCATGAAGGCTTCAAAAACAAGAACAAGACATCTTTCTCAAGGCTGTTTCGACGATCAAAGGCTTCATCTTTGTCTTTGTCTGCACCTTCATCTGGGTGCTGTTCAATGGCAAGCTCAATTGAAGCAGCCATTGAACACTGTAACAAAGCTTCCAAAGCTGGTAAACCAAACCAATCTGAATTTCGATTTGAATGGTACACTGGAAGTTTTCGATTCGTAGCTGATGCTCCAAACACAACTCGGGCCCAGAAGCTGAAAGAGACTAAGCAGTTATGCCTGAAACAAAAGTTCAAGGCTGCTGCAAAACACGGTTGAGCAGCTGTACTTGTACACTCAGTTATATATTACAGATGTTTTTAGTTTAGTTCATCATTCTTCTTTGGATTTTCTTTTTTATTTGCTAATGATAGCACCTAACTATTTACATCTTAAACATGTGTGTGTCTGCGTGTGTATGTGCTGTGTGTACGTGTTTGTGCACATCTGTGTTTTAGATTTTAATGGTTAGTCACTTTTCTGAAATATCTGCTAGAAATACCGATATTCATTTAACACTTGAAATCTGAAATATTAAGTACATATATAACTAATAAAGAAAGGGATGGTGTATGAAGAGTTCCTTCTTGAAACTTGGGTTCAAAATAAGTCACTTTGAGATGTTTGCTTCTCATCAATTTTAGTTTTTGTAGTAAAAGAGCTGGACCATAACATGCAAAACTAGGCTGAGGCTCAGGTTGCCTTTTATAATACAATCGTTGGTTATTCATAGTATATAGTGAAGAAAATTAAGGAGGTTAGTGGTACAAGTTAGTTAAAGCAACCCAAAGTGTATGAATTTAGAGGGCTTTTTTTTCTGTTGAATAAGATGTTACACTTTGTTACCGTGATAAAATTTGACTGACCCTTGAACTTGAGTTCACTCACATCCTGATGCTTTTGGTTTGGAGGTCAAGGTAGATTTTATCATCATTAATATTATGCTATTATCTGACTGCCATGCTGTTGTATCGTGTATTAAGTCTTGTCAATCTGCACTTCTTTCAATTTGATGGGTTACTACTGCAGCAGGAGTTTTCCCATCTAAGAAGTGCTTAGAGTGGCTTTATTATTGGAATTTCTAACTGTCTTAGGAAGATAGTTTACATGGATTGAAGGTGTTTTTCACTAAATCTTTAGTGCGGCTGTTCCATGATGTTACAAATCATTCTTTGTCAAGGAATGAGTCAATTATGTTTTGGTTTTCTAGTGACAAGTGAGAGACGATTTTTTTTTTTTGGTATTACAGTGAGAGTCGAGTTTTGGGCTCATGTAAGCTTACAACAGAAACATAGATTTGGTTTGTCATCTTGTTTGTATCTTTAAGCAGTCTCTCTTCTCTACATTTTGTCGGGGGAGTTATTGGTTATTGGTAGGTTTTGGTCCTAGTTTATTTTGGATTTTCGAAATTGAAGTTTCTGAGCTCAAGGTAGGTTAGGATTTCAGTAACCTGAAGCCTAGAGGGCAGTTTGGATATGAATTAAAACTTTAAACAAATCATATTTAAAGACTGAGGATTAGGAGTTTTGGTTGCCTTGCAGGCATGTGATCGACCAAATTATTTGGAAACATAGCGTTATGGTGGGCTTGTGATGAAAAGGTTTAGGTAGGGTGAAAGAGTGAGGGTAAATTGCGAGGTTCCAACTTCCATATTCTCGTGTCATAAATTATTTTTATTATGATATTTGATTTAATCTCGGTTAAATTAGTTATTGCATGATAGGGACTGATTTTGAGTTTTAGTATAATGAGGCTTGTTTCCTTTGGGTAGGGTCGAATATCCTAGGAATCTTGTTAAAATAATAAGGATAAAAAAGAAAGTAAACATTGATAAAATAGCTTATGGCTCTGTTTGACTCATTAGCTTATTATATCTTTTCTCCGTAAGTTAATTTTTTAGCTTATGGCTTATAGTTTATCAACTTTCTTTCATTTTTATCCTTATTAGTTTGATGGAATCCCTACTTTACCTTCTCTATCATAGAATAATTTTAAAAAAAAAAAACTTAAAAACATGTCATTTCATTTATATTATTCAACAAAATAGTTAAAAATATAATTGAAAAATTAATATTCTAATTATAATAATTACAATCTAAAAATAATTTATATATTATATAAATATCTTCTATTACGTCATTTTACATTTATTTACATGTCTCACTAGTATTATGTCGGACTTACAAAATTACTGGTTACAAACAAGGGATGTGTAGACATATGTAGATGTAGATTCATTTCATTGAGACCTACCAAGTAGACATATAATTTACCTGCTTCTGTTCTAGGTTCAATCTAGGGTATGAATCTTGCTTCACACTTTCGTTTTTCATGGTTCGTATGGATTGGAAGGTTGAGTGTGTTACTTATGAAACACCGAATAAGAAAACAAGATTAGTGTCAACATCCTGAGTTGTATTCTCAAGTGTACTTAGACATATCAAATTCAAATGGAAGAAAACAATTAAAAGAGGGGGGAGAATTGGATTGTGTCACTAATATGTTAACCACTAATTACAGGCAAAACATTATAGGGATTCAGTCTCTCATATGCAGCTTAAGTTAACATGCTTTGTAACAAAAGCTGCTTGACTGAAGTTCTTATTCACTGAGTTGACCACTAAAAACACTGACAATCAATTACTATTCTGGAAGCAATTTTAATATTTATTAAAATAAAATTAAAATATCATAGGACAGGTAAGAATCGAATCGTGGATTGAAGTTAGAAACAGAGGAGAAGAAGTAGTTTTTAGGTTCCCACCGGAATGGTGTGTGTTGCTCTTGTTCCGGGATGTTATAGAGGTGTCTTTGCCCCGTTCTATTGCTGTGTAGTTGCTTTGTGGTCTTAGCCCTCCTTCTTACCATAAAAAAGAGGAGAAAAAGTAAAAAGCATACATACGATATGTATCAATATTTTTTTTTTAGAAAGCAACCTCCCATACACAAATAATGAGGATTAAATAAATAGGGATGGCCTATGACTGTTTAAAAAGAGAAAATTACTCAAAAATTAAATACTTGCATTATAAAAATGTTTCTATTACCCGTTTGTAAGATATATTCAAAGGGCGGTACCATATAGCACAAATATTGTTGCTCGAAAAATAATGCGAAGAGGCTGTATAACGTTCGTGTGTTTAGACTTAAAAAAAGTAACTATAGAAACATTTTTGGTAGAAAAGAAAGGTAGTTTGATACTTGTTAATTTATAATGTTTTAAATTTTTAGTATGTTATATGTGTGAATGTTATTTAAACTTATTTTTTTTAGTTATTGTGTTGATAAAAAATGAATAATCCAATTCAATCCAAATTGCTTTTAATCGGATTGAAATAATTTGGATTTGATATGTGGATCAATCCAAATCATACCAAATCGCAACATGTTTCTATTTTTGGATCGGATGATATTTTGACTCAAAATCGATCTAAAATGATTTGAGAATACCCATAGCACGAATGTTCCTAAAAGATAATTTTATAAATGGTAGGGATAATTTTTTAACCAAAAATGTGATTTTTTTTAAAGAAAAAGACTTAATAAACATACATGTAAAACCATGAGGAAGAGATGTGTCACAAACTTGTTTTCCTTCTCACTCAACAAACGTTAATTAAAAAAACTACCTCACCGAACAAAAATCAATCGGGTAATTCATGAAACATTTTTTTATAATATGAATTTAACGTTTATCATTATTGCTATTCAAATGGTAGATCAGGATTGAAGTTCACGCAAAGATGACAACCAATACAACAATCAACCTTATCTCACAATTATTAATTTTTTTAAAAGACTACCTCATTAGGCGAAAATCAGCCAATAATTAGTAAATGGATTTTATTGTATGACTTTTAATATTTATTATTATTATTATTACTTTTATTGTTATTGTTGTTCAAATGGTAGAAGAGGAGTGAAGTTAGTACAAGGATGACTACACACAACAACCAAGTTTTTTTTCCGCTAAGCATGGTTGGACCAAACGATATCTTAATGTTCCATCATAAATCATATAAATAGACAAGAGGAATGCTACGGACAGTCTCTCTTGAACACTCTCTCATAGGGAAGCCACGTAACTCATTTTTTAAAACCCCTCACCTGGTTACCTGTTCTTTGGGTTCATAACTTTAAAAATGTTTTTGATTTTTAAAAGAAATTACTGGCATCCCAAACGCACAGCCCTGAGCCTCTGCTATCTCAAACGCACGCCCTCTTTGTTGTGAGCTCCTCCTGAAATCGATGCCACCATTGCCGCTGGTTATTAACGAGTTTGACTGTTCAAAAGTTAAGCAGTACTAGGATTTTGAAGGAGAATATAAAACCTTTAATTTTTCCTTTTAAAAATTCAAAATTAATTTTTTGAAATAAATTAAATTCTCCCTCCGGTCCTTATTATAAGAAACAAAACCCTAAAACACACACCAAGGAAATACATTGAAATAAGCTAATTGTAATTAATATTCATATAAATTTATAAAAATACCCATTCTAATCTTAATTAATGTTCCACTTTTATGAAAACTTGATATTATCTCGTAAATATAAATCCTATAATAAATGAGGGTAAAATTAGAAATTAGTATTTAATGTGTCAAAATTGATGTATGTTTCTTACATTTTGAAAAAAAATACCCACTTATTTCTTATAATAAGGACCGGAGGGAGTATACAACAAGCCTATGGCATAGGAAGCAGAAACATGGGGAAAAAATTCGGTCCATTAACAAATATTTTTTCTTATCCAGTACATATCAATATAAGGCTCATTCCCTTGACTACCCGACCACTATTGAAGTGATAATAAGATGTACAAATATATGCTAGAGATGCATCAAACAACTCAAATTATATATATATATATATATATATATATATATATATATATATATATATATATATATATCTTTTTTTTGGGCTTTTTCATTGTTGAGCACAAAAAAAATATAGTATTTGGTAGATAAAGTAATGTATTGGGAAATAAAATAAAATTATTGATATACAATATATTTGGATATTGAGAAATTTAATGTTAATGATATGTTTTTATTGGCATTTGCCTTAAAAACAGAATTGAAAAAAAATGGAGGCAATAATATACTCCCTCCGTTCTTTTTCTATGACAATGTTAGCTATTTGTTTTTGTTCCAAAGTAATGGATCTTTTATAAACCCAAGATATATTTGACAACTTTTTTCATATATACCGGTACCCTTATCATAGAATTAAATTGAAATGCCTTGAAAATACACTAAACCTTGTCTACTTAAATTCAGTCATAAATGTTGCATGTTCCAAAACAAAAGTGGCATATATCAATGCACTTGCATTTGACCAAAGTGGCACATATGAAGAATCCATGGATGTGAGGGATAGAGATCATACTCATAGGAGAGATAGAGAGCATATGTATACTCATGTGGTAACATATTGATTGATTGATAAAAGATAATGAAAAATGATACATGATGCTCTATTTATAGAGCTGGTTAACTAACTAACACAATTAACTCTCTAACAAACTATTAATAACTTATAACAAACTATTAACAGAATTATCTTTATTCCTAACAGCCCCCCTCAAGCTGATAAGTGGTATCCCCACAATCAGCTTGAATTACAAACAAGATATAACATGAAAAGAAATTGGGAAAGGAAAAAAAAAAGATCCACATAGGCCAAAAGAAAAGATTCAGTACCCAAAAAAAAAACAGGTATCCAGGAGCCTAAACAATAGTAACGAGGCCCAAGCCCATCAGAGCAAAACCTTCAGGCTTCAGCCATTCCATTCGTTACCCTAACTTGCATCTCAATCCCAAGGCACCCAAGGTAAACCAGAGGCCGGTCCTGGTGGCGGCGACGTCGCGGTGAAGAACTTGATAAAGGCAGATTGTGATGGGACTAGCCACTGCCTTTTGAGCAACGAGTCCGAGTTGCGGAGGCGGCACATGACGGATTTGCGGATGGTGGCGAGATCTCCTCCGGGGTTGAAGACCAAAACAAAACGTTGCTGAGGCTTTGCCAGCACAGTGATGGTGCGGTCCTCCATCTTCTCCGGTGATGCCACGGTGGAGTTGTAGACGACGGCAAGAATTCCTCCGGGATCGAATGCAGCAATAATGGAGGACCAAGCGCATCTTTCGATGGTGAAGACAGTGGTCACGGTAATTTCCGAAACGAGCTCCTCGAAGTCGACGCTTAAGAGGCGGACCATATATGGTGCAAGGAAGACGGAGTCGACGACGAATTTCGAACCAGAGAGCCTGACGGCAGAGACAGCTTCCAAGAATGGTGGCGCAAGGACAATGTTGACACCAAGAATTGGTCCCTGATTCGCAGGAGTTGGATCTACTAGATCGATCTTCTTGAAGAGATTGGTGACGAGCTCCTTCGATTCATTGTTATTTTCAGAGACGACGTACTCAGGTGCAAGATCCGTTGGCTTGACTGAATCAGAGAGAACCTCCTGTGATTTCGATGCTTCCTCTTCAACAGTCAAGATCGACAGTGACAGAGGAATCGCAAGATTTGATGGAGGAGCTTCTCCCATGGCCGTTGATTCAAGCTCCTCCTCTGTGTTGCTGCTGAAATCTTCGCTACTGTTCCTGCATTTCGTCGGAAGGTGGTGATCCATGGCAACCATGGCAGTGGAAAGAGAACTCCATTGATGGAGCTTTGGCGTGGCAGCGGAACCATTGCAGGTGACGAGGAAGCAGGTAATTCCTCCAATCTTGACGGAGGATCCATCGATGACTGGCTTGATCTGTTCGATCGGAGTCACAGACATTGCATCAAGTTCTGAGTCCACGAAACTGCCGAAAACAAGATCGGTCTCCTCCTGTCTGAAGCAAGTTCATCACTGTCATCGGCGGAAGCCATTGAAGCTTCATCTTCATTAGTATCTGAAGTCTCATCTTCCTCACTATCCGAAGCATCAGCGGAAGCCTCTTCACGGTATCTCTCTGATACCATGTGAAGAATCCATGGATGTGAGGGATAGAGATCATACTCATAGGAGAGATAGAGAGCATATGTATACTCATGTGGTATCATATTGATTGATTGATAAAAGATAATGAAAAATGATACATGATGCTCTATTTATAGAGCTAGTTAACTAACTAACACAATTAACTCTCTAACAAACTATTAACAGAATTATCTATATTCCTAACACATATCAATTCACCTTGTATAACAAAAGTGGCTAGTGAACACTAGTGCAATAAGTGCTTTTTACGTCAGTTAAATTTGATTTTATACGTCAGAATATTGTCTGACGTAAATACAGCTGACGTTAATAGTTAATATTTTAACGTCAGTTGTTTTAACAACTGACGTTAAAAATAAAACCTTTAACGTCAGTTCGTTAACACAACTGACGTTAATAATGTTCAAACTAACGTCAGTTGTGTTAAAGAACTGACGTTAAATGTTTTATTTTTAACGTCAGTTTCCTAATACAACTGACGTTAATAGTGTACTGTATATTTTATAAAATACTATTAACGTCAGTTGTTTGATACAAATGACGTTAATAGATTTTTTTTAAAATTCAGTTTTAAAATATCACTCCCCTTAGCTATCCCTGCATTCAGTAAATATCCCAGTAACACAGAATATCACACACATTACAGAATTGCAAACACTACCCTTAAATTTCAATATTAACAAAAAGAAAAGAAATATACAAAGGAACAATGGGGGGACTTAAAACCAAAATCCATGTATATAAAAACATAACTATCTACAAGTATTTATATATAAATTTTAGTCTCTAATGTCTAAAAACAAAACTACCAATCTAAGGATATATATATATATATACATGTTATTAATTAGTTTCTAAAGTCTAACAAAAAAACTATTCATATAAGTATTGCGGAGGTATCTTGTCAATTCCTTTTTCGGCCGCATACTTGAAGAAGAATTCAGCTAAGCGCATCCGCAAGTCTCTAAAGTCATCTTCTTGAAGAGGCGATTGGTCGTTAAATGCCTACACACGTTCAAATAATAACAATAACATTAACGCAAGTCATCTTCAAAACTATAATTTATAATTTAACAAGTTGTTTAAATATTACCTTATTCCATCCATCCGTAATAGACGCGGAGACTATGTTCAGCATATGAAGCATCACATAATAGCCGCACGACCATCCGTCAGGCTGAAATCAAGACTACAAACAAAATTAATTTCAATGTCAGTTGAATATACATATCAATTAGTAATTATAAACTACCAAACCTTGAGGAAGGTCCATTCGGAATTTGCTTTAGCCTTAGAAGTCATACTTCTCCCTTTGGCGCAACTTATGCTACTCGCCTTCAGCGCGCTATCATAAACAAATAATCATGTCAATTAACAAATTCATATATCATGTGTGTAATAAACAAAAAATAACTAATATTAAAACTTAAATTAAATTTAAGATTAGTGACTTACCTATTTACAGCTTCCACCACCTCCTGTGGCGGCTTTTGGTGGAGAGAGCATAAGAATATCTATAATCATATACTCACATCTTCCTCTCTCGAGACCTACTCAAGCATCTCAGAATTTCTAGTTTTTGTTAGAACAATTGGCGCCCACCATGGGGCCCGGATAAAACTTTCCCTGGCCACACATTCAACATCATCCGAGGAATCCACCAACAACAGATCAATCAAAATACACAGGAATGAACACCTCTAGACTTTGGTATTCTCGTAATCATGCAATTAAAGGAAGAAAATTTTTATTTCTTTGTACTTTCTTCATTAACAAAATAATTTTGTGCAAATATTTCGATATTCTACATAGTCCAATAACATGAATATTGTTGTTTTCATTTACTCATGGCTTGATCCCTAGTAATTGTGAGGACCTCAAACTTGATATGTTTTTCACTGCATCCATTTGAGAGTGCTAAGTTTCAATGCTATCAGGAGCAATTTTCGGAAAAATCAAAGGAAGAGGAGATGATAAACTTTAATTATTGATTGACAGAGGATGTAAGACCCCCTTGGGCATTACTTTATGACACGTCCGGAAATAAATTAAAAATTCAGTTTGCTGGTTGTTTACGGAAAACAAATTTATTATAAGGCAAAAAACTTGGGTGTAAAAATTTTCTTACGCGAATAACTCTAGAACACCTTAATACATACAATAACTAGTAAAGTCGTATTCTTAAAGAAGTCACCACAGCATACCGTTCTTATTTTCAAAAAGATAAACTTAAAACAAAGATATTATTACGATATCACAGTTACTGACCTTTTCAACATAAAACCCATAATTATACTCCTAAGCTGGTCGCTCTACAAGACATTATTGGAAAGACCCCTGATCTTTTCCACGAACAAATATTTCTTCAAGCATCTAGAATCTAAGTCCGCGAGTGACTTAAAGAACTCCTCCGCTTCATCTGTACTAGTATCCCAAGATACAACGACAATTACCAGAAAAACAAAATATATTTGTAAGGGGGCGACGCCAACATATGGATTTAACACAATAACCGCATGAGCGACACAAAAGCAAACATATATACATATACATTTCCATAAATAAATAAGTAGTCTATCACTAGGTTTCAGACTTGATCGCAGTCTTTTGGAAAAATGCATGAACACTTCAATATTCAGGCTCTAATTTAATACCTAATCTCCGAAGACCCCAACATTGTGTAAATGAGTTGATCAAGCTCGATGGCCAAATGATACGTCGAGACATGCATGACTAACAATACGTTGAGACATGAATATCATTAAGATACCATGATTAACAATGCATCGAGACATGAATATCCTTGAATATCATTAAGATACCATGATTAATAATTAAACCGTGGAGCAAAACTCCTTTACAAAAACCCTTTCTGTTGTAACTCGTTTATAAAATGTCAAATCATATTGAAATTCATTTTCTTTTGGAAACTCTTTTCTCGAAATAACGTCCAATCTTCGTAAAATCATTTCTACTATAAATTCCTCTATCAAATCACTAAGAAACTCATTTTCTTTCAAAAATCTATATTTGGAACCTTAGTTCCAAGAAACATCGCTTAAAGCTAAATTGCTTTTAAAACAAATACTATCGGTTTCAAAAAAATTGTTTCCGTAAATATTTGCAGAATTATCCGTCGTTTAACATTTTAAAAACATTTTAATTCAAAACTTGATCTTTTCCACTTAAATAATTTTATAAAATCATAATTAACTTATTTTCAACATTTAATTTCATAAAATAACTTTTTATAATATTACTGAATTTCTTTCGTAAAAATTAGCAGTACAAAAATAATTTCACGTTTCGCTCTCACCGTGACTCATAGTTCACTCTTACAGCGATAAATCATTAAAATAATGATATTTCCAAAATTCCTTATTTTTCCCAAATAAAAATTTCCATTAATACTATATTCCAATATTTTACCGTTAAAACATTGAATATAGTTTATAAAGCTTCTTAAAGCTTTTATTCAATTAATTTAATGGGGCACTGACCACTGTCAGGCTCTTCAAACAACAATCAACAACAATATCACAGAAATATTCCCAGGCAGATCAAGCATCACAATACATTATAATATAATTGCAGATAAACAATTTAAATGCTTAAACAACTTGAACCAAATTAAACAATCACCACAACCACAGATAAATAATACAGACCACACACTAATCACATACAATTATTGGGAAAAATCCCTTAGGTAAGCTGGCCTTACCTCTCGAAGAACTTAGCTTCCGATTTTAAAACTTTGTCGCGAATCCGGAAATCGTCAACGCACGTACACGATACGATTCTTTGTCCATCAACAAATCACAACTCAACCAATCAAAATCAAACAAATACAATCACCTAATCACTAAGGTTAGGTCACGACCAAGAATGGATTTTGTGGCTAACAATTACTAAAATTGCTTAAGTCATTGGATTAATGATCATAAGTACTTAAGACATAGATCTAATGATTTAACATAAAGAATTGAAATAAAATATTACAATCCATCATAAACCCACTTTCGGCCTTCAATGAAAAATGAAGCTAGGGATTTCTTTTTGACAAAACAACTTGGATTCAATATATACATGAACTATAAAGATTGAATCAAGTATAACTTTAACAAAAAAAAAATGAAACAAAGTTCCTCCACCCACATAAACAAGGTTTCGGCCATGAGAAGAAAAGTGGGGAGGAAACTTTAGTTTGATTCATGCTCTTGGATAATGAAAGTAGAGATGATTACAAGATCATAGAAATTGGTTTCATGATCATATGATTTTTATACAATTTCCTAGAGATTTCACAAGATTCTAGATCCAGGAATTTACAATGATGATCATGGCATAAAACAAGTGAAATTATTGAAGAATAAAACATGATTGATCATGGAGAGAAGATATTACCTCTTGGTGATGAAGAAATGAAGAGAAATGATCAACCAACACTTAGTTAAAACTGGACAGCTTTGAGGATGTGGTGGTTTTGTGAGTATATCTCACGATCTACTCATCCAAAAATTGCAAACTTTGTCTTGTTGGAAATATAAGAAGAAAAAGAACAACTTTTATGTTGAAGGTTTTATTTGATTAAGATCAGAACAGGGTCTAAAAGGGCCTTTTTTCCACTGTTCTTGCATGGTGCTGTGGATTTCGAGCTGTTTCGGTATTTTGGTCATATCTCCTAATATACTTATCCGTTTTTGATTATATTTTGCTCGTTGGAAAGAATAAAGAAATAGAAACAACTTTCATTGAGAAAGTTTTTCGTGTTTCAGAAAGTAAGAGGGCCATATTCAGTGGCGGAGCTTGACAGATTATTGTGAGGGAGCCAAATTACTAAGTAATATATATATATATATATATATATATATATATATATATATATATATAAATTTCGAATGTAAAGTATCAAGTTTTTGTTAGTTCAGCGGTTCATTTAATTTGTTGCATGTTCAAAACCAGTGTTGAAATTTTTCTATAAACTAAAATCCCGCTACTAAGAATCGAACCGCGACCTTGGGAATTGAGGAAAAAAAATCGACTGGTGTGCTGTTGTAAGCTTTTGAGAATTATACTGCAAGAAAAATATATATAATATGATATTAAGAACACAATATGTATATATACCACCAAAGGAAAAATAAATTCTTGGGGGAGCCAAGGCTCCCCTTAGTCCTAAAGAAAATCCGTCCCAGGTCATATTTTCGGTGGGGTTTTGGTGTTCTTATGAGTTTTTGAAGTAAAGTGTAAATAGGAATAAAATGAAGAAGATGAGCCAAAGAGGAGGGAGGGCTGCCGTTTTGGGCCTTATATAGGCTAGGAATTAGGCATTGTTTGGTTAAAAGGAATTGAATTAATGGGTTTTGTGAATATTAAATTAATATAATAGTTAACTATGGTTAATAGTTAACTTGGGTTTTGTTGCCAACCATGGTTAATAAACATGTGGCTCACATTATTTGGAAGGTGTGGCTGCTCCTAGTCCACATAAACTAACCATGGTTCCTTAACCATGGTTAAAATTTAACTCGACGGCGGTTAGGTTAAGCGTAGGGGTATTTTGGTATTTTCGCGTACAAAATATCTAGATATTTAGGAATCGTCATAAGTGCGCTATAAATGTTTGATGACTTACCTCGGTGACTCACTGCCTTAGGTGTCAAGATGTCTCAGCATCCGATATCGGGTTTTGTCTCTGCACGTCCGTTCTCAACTCCGTAGATTACCCGATTTAGGGTTTTACGCCCGAATCGAGTATAATAACCTATTTATTTTGAAAATTTTCAAAATAACCTATATCGTTGGAAATGAGATATAAAATCTATTCATTTCGTTCTCGGGTCAATATTAGGTTTTTCAATCGTAAGAAATCTTATCACAAGAAAAACGCAGATCGGGTTCCGTCTGAATTTTCTACCAAAAATGTCACCGTCTACTTATAAAAATAAGTATGATATGCATATGATTTTGGTTTTCCTAAAATCATTTTCTAAGTTTCAGATAAAAATGTAAACGTTTATTTATATTTATACCGATCTTAAAAAGCGTAAAAATCGGGGTGTTACAGACTACCCCTCTTAAAAAAATTCGTCATCGAAATTTCGTGACTCAAAACTAGACAGGATTTCTCAAACCTAAGGTTTTACTTTCACGATAAAGTATATATAGCTATAGAAGATCTGTATCAATTTGGAAAGAATACAGGAACGTCCAATATGTAAAAAGATTCTTTTATATGTTCGTGAGTGTAAAAATGCATAGCTAATACAAGTTTACAACCATGACTCTAATAAAGTTCCTTCTTTCATATGGATTTCCTTATGGATTAGGAACTCACAAAATGAATAGTTCCTAACCTTAAGAAGATTTCTTCTTTGAACAAGGAATTTCTGAAATAACATTTTAAAATGCCAACAGTCCGACAAAATTCAAACTGGATCACTTTTACCAAAATTGAAAGTGACTAGACTAAAAGTCTCATCTAGAAACTTATTGCCTCAAGAAAGTGTCCGTCCCAAAAAAACAACAAAACGGTTCAAGCATATAGGATTGACAGTAACTGACTTAGTAGTCAGAGTTGAAGCAATCAGATCATATGATAATAAAGAAACAGGCAATTTCAACAGTTTTAGACATTCTATCAAAATAAATGAATGCGTCACACCCGAAGCATGAAGTACAGGTAAGAGATTACCCTCTATATCGCAATCATCATATATGAACTCATCGGAGTCCGAAGCTTCAATGCTGCTGAAAGTGTAAATTCTTCCCTTTGCCGTTGGTTTGTTTGTCCTGGTATTGTTGACAGCAGATACACGTTTTGGTGCATTGCATTCCTTTGATATGTGTCCCACTTGACCATAGTTAAAACACTTACTTACTTATTAACACACATTAATTCTAAGAAGTAATTCAAAAAAATTTTAATCAGAGAATTCACAATATCAACACAACAGACCTATTTCCGAAAGATCCCGAAAGACTCGACCAGCTCTGATACCACTAATGTAACACCCCCCTTGTGCATTACTTTGTAACACGTGCGGAAGTAAATTAAAAATTCTGTTTGCTGGTTGCTTTCGGAAAATAAATTTATTATAAGGCAGAAAACTCGGGTGTAAAAATTTTCTTCCGTGAATAACTTTAGAACACCTTAATACATACAATAACTAGTAAAGTCATATTCTTAAAGAAGTCACCACAGCATACCGTTCTTATTTTCAAAAAGAGAAACATAAAACAAAGATATTATTAAGACATCACAATTACTGACCTTTTCAACATAAAACCCAAAATTATACTCCTAAGCTGGTCGCTCTACAAGACATTATTGGAAAGACCCCCGTGATCTTTTCCACGAACAAATACTTCTTCAAGCATCTAGAATCTAAGTCCGATAGTGACTTAAAAGCAAACATATATTTGTAAGGGTGAGATGCCAATATATGGATTTAACACAATAACCGCATGAGCGACACAAAAGCAAACATATATACATATACATTTCCATAAATAAATAAGTAGTCTATCACTGTGTTTCATACCCGATCACAGTCTTTTGGAAAAATGCATAAACACTTCAATATTCAGGCTCTAATTTAATACATAAAATCCGGAGACCCCAACATTGTGTAAATGAGTTGATCAAGCTCGATGGCCAAATGATACGTCGAGACATGCATGGCTAACTGTAACACCCGGGTGCCGACGAGGGCGGGGAGTGGTCGCCGGTGCAAGAAGGCAGAGACAAGGAGTGGCTCTTGGCAGGCTTCTAGGCGGAGGGAGACATGAATGAACCGATTACATGCCCGAATGAGAGGGATCCTGAGACTGTGTAGGTATGGGACTATACAAGTTGAGGAAAGCTTATATGAATTGATTGGTACTACCTATACTAACAAGATGCATCTTCTTTTCGGGAGCCCATCACTTAAGAACTCCACAGTTAAGCGTGCTAGACTTGGAGCAATTATGGGATGGGTGACCTCCTGGGAAGTTTTCCTGGGAAGCGTGTGAGTGAGGACAAAGCATGCTGAAAAGACCTGTGTTGGTCTGTGGGGATAGTCATCAATCCATAAAGCAGCGAGGGACGTTACAGATGGTATCAGAGAGGCACCTCTCCCAGTACGGTGTGGTTCGGGGACGAACCAAAACGGAAGTTGGTGGGCATGTAACACCCAGGTGCCGACGAGGGCGGGGAGTGGTCCCTGGTGCAAGAAAGCATAAACAAGGAGCGTCTCCTGGCAGGCTTCTAGGCGGAGGGAGACATGAATGAACCGATTACATACCCGAATGAGAGGGATCCTGAGACTGTGTAGGTATGGGACTATACAAGTTGAGGAAAGCTTATATGAATTGATTGATTCTACCTATACTAACAAGATGCATCTTCTTTTCGGGAGCCCATCACTTAAGAACTCCACAGTTAAGCGTGCTAGACTTGGAGCAATTATGGGATGGGTGACCTCTTGGGAAGTTTTCCCGGGAAGCGTGTGAGTGAGGACAAAGCATGCTGAAAAGACCTGTGTTGGTCTGTGGGGACAGTCGTCAATCCATAAAGCAGCCAGGGACGTTACACTAACAATACGTCGAGATATGAATATCATTAAGATACCATGACTAACAATGCGTTGAGACATGAGATACCATGATTAACAATGCGTTGAGACATGAATATCATTAAGATACCATGACTAACAATTAAACCGTGGAGTAAAACTCGTTTACAAAAACCTTTCTATTGTAACTCGTTTATAAAACATCAAATCATATTGAAATTCATTTTCTTTTGGAAACCCTTTTCCTGAAATAACGTTCAATCTTCGTAAAATCATTTCTACTATAAATTCCTTTATCAAATCACTAAGAAACTCATTTTCTTTCAAAAATCTATATTTGGAACCTTAGTTCCAAGAAACATCGCTTAAAGCTAAATGGTTGTTAAAACAAATACTGTCGTTTTAAAAAAAAATTGTTTCCGTAAATATTTGTAGAATTATCCGTCGTTTAACATTTTAAGCCAAAACTTGATCTTTTCCACTTAAATAATTTTCTAAAATCATAATTAACTTATTTTCAACATTTAATTTCATAAAATAACTTTTTATAATATTACGGAATTTCTTTCGTAAAAATTAGCAGTACAAAAATAATTTCACGGTTTCGCTCTCACTGTGACTCGTAGTTCACTCTTACAACGATAAATCATTAAAATAATGATATTTGCCAAAATTCCTTATTTTTCCCAAATAAAAATTTCCATTAATATTATATTCCAATATTTTACCGTTAAAACATTGAATATAGTTTATAAAGCTTATTAAAGTTTTTATCCAATTAATTTAATTGGGCACTGACCACTGCTAGGCTCTTCAAACAACAATCAACAACAATATCACAGAAATATTCCCTAGCAGATCATGCATCACAATACATTATAATATAATTGCAGATAGCCAATTTAATTGCAATTCAACCATCACAGGTAAAAGTAACATAACTTAAACAACTTGAACCAAATTAAACAAGCACCACAACCACATAAATAATACAGATCACACACTAATCACATACAGTTATTGGGAAAAATCCCTCAGGTAAGCTCCCCTTACCTCTCGAAAAACGTAGCTTCCGATTTTAAAACTTTGTCGCGAATCCGAAAACCGTCAACGTACGTACATGATACGATTCTTTGTCCTTCAACAAATCACAACTCAACCAATCAAAATCAAAAAAATACAATCACCTAATCACTAAGGTTAGGTCACGACCAAGAATGGATTTTGTGGCTAACAATTACTAAAATTGCTTAAGTCATTGGATTAATGATCCTAAGTACTTAAGACATAGATATAATGATTTAACATAAAGAATTGAAATCAAATATTACAATCCATCATAAACCCACTTTCGGCCTTCAATGAAAAATGAAGCTAGGGATTTCTTTTTGACAAAATAACTTGGATTCAATATATACATGAACTATAAAGATTGAATCAAGTATAACTTTAACAAAAAAAAATGAAACAAAGTTCCTCCACCCACATAAACAAGGTTTCGGTCATGAGAAGAAAAGTGGGGAGGAAACTTTAGTTTGATTCATGCTCTTGGATAATGAAAGTAGAGATTATTACAAGATCATAGAAATTGGTTTCATGATCATAGGATTTTTATATAATTTCCCAGAGATTTCACAAGATTCTAGATCTAGGAATTTACAATGTTGGTCATGGCATTAAACAAGTGAAATTAATAAAGAAGAAGACATGATTGATCGTGGAGAGAAAATATTACCTCTTGGTGATGAAGAAATGAAAAGAAATGATCAACCAACACTTAGTTAAAACTGGACATCTTTGAGGATGTGGTGGTTTTATGAGTATATCTCACGATATACTTATCCAAAAATTGTAAGCTTTGGCTTGTTGGAAATATAAGAAGAACAAGAACAACTTTGATGTTTAAAGTTTTATTTGATTAAGAGCATAACAGGGTCTAAAATGGCCTTCTTTCCACTGTTCTCGCATTGTGCTGCGTATTTCGAGCTGTTTCGGTATTTTGGGCATATATCCTAATATACTTATTAGTTTTTGATGATATTTAGCTCGTTGGAAATAAGAAATAAAGAGGAATAACTTTTATGTAGAAAGTTTTTCGAGTTTCAGAAAGGAATAGGGTCATATTTTTTGTGAGGTTTTGGTGTTCTTATGAGTTTTTGAAGTAAAGTGTAAATAGGAAGAAAATGAAGAAGATGAGCCAAAGGGGAGGGAGGGCTGCGGTTTTGGGCCTTATATAGGCTAGGAATTAGGCCTTGTTTGGTTAAAAGGAATTGAATTAATGAGTTTTGTGAATATTAAATGAATATAATTGTTAACTATGGTTAATAGTTAACTTAACTTGGGTTTTGTTGCCAACCATGGTTAATAAGCATGTGGATCACATTATTTGAAAGGTGTGGCTGCTCCTAGTCCACACAAACTAACCATGGTTCCTTAACCATGGTTAAAATTTAACTCGACGGCGATTAGGTTAAGTGTAGGGGTATTTTGGTATTTTCGCGCACAAAATATCTAGATATTTAGGAATCATCATAAATGTGCCATAAATGTTCGATGACTCACCCCAGTGACTCACTGTCTTAGGTGGCAAGATGTCTCAGTATCCGATGTCGGGTTTTGTCTCTGCACGTCTGTTCTCGACTCCGTCGATTACCCGATTTAGGGTTTTCCGACCGAATCGAGTATAATAGCCTATTTATTTTGAAAATTTTCAAAATAAACTATATCGTTGGAAATGAGATATAAAGTCTATTCATTTCATTCTCGGGTCAATATTAGGTTTTCCGATCAGTAAAATCTTACTGTCAGCAAAAACACAGATCGGGTTCCGTCTGAATTTTCTTCCAAAAATTTCACTGAATACTTATAAAAATAAGTATGATATGAATATTACTTTGGTTTTTCCAAAATCATTTTCTAAGTTTCAGATAAAAATATAAACGTTTATTTATATTTATATTTATCTTAAAAAATGGAAAAATCGGGGTGTTACAAAGGAGAAGTTGAGAACATACTGATAAATGGAGCATTAGTCTACAATGTTAGTGGATTTCATCATCTTAAACATGATCAAAAAATGTTTGACAAAATTACCAGGTGACATTGTTCTTTCATTTTCGGACTCACATGATTTTGTATGTGTTTCTCGCTGAAAATCTTTCCCCTTATTATCACTACATGCTTTCAACCATTGTCCTTTGGTTTGAATAAAAATAAAGACTAAACCCCCAATTTGGTCCCTGAGAAAAACACCCGGGTCTGAAATAGTCCCTAACCAAAAAAAACTATCCGTTTAGTCCTTAAGAATGTATTTCCGGGACAGATTAGTCCTTCCGTCAGTTGACCACCTTTGATCGCAGGTAAAATGCTAACGTGTCGGTTCCTATTTCTCATGTGGCAAAACGCATGTCGTTTCTTTCCTTCTTCTTCCTTCAGCTTCCGAGTTTGGTTAGTGGGGCTCGTGACCTTCTTCTTCTTCGTTGGGCAATCCAAGATCAGCTAACAATGGGAGGCACCATAGGATTTCTTCACAGTGGGATATTATTCAACCCCTCATCTTGAATCATCGGCAACCCCAAAAAAAAAAGACGTGTATCAAAGTGACGGGAGGCGCGCCTGGGATTTCTTCATCAAGTTCCTTTATGGACTTGAAAAAACGAAGGGATGCGAAAACTTGCTAATGTGGGGTTGTCGAAGGTCTGATTGTTCCTACATGCATCAGATCTGACACGATTCAGATTTAGTTCTTGCTTTAGTTTATTTTCTATTTTATTCCAGATCTGATGCATCGGTGGTGGTGGATTCAGCCGTGGCGGCGGCGGCAGATATGGTTGTAGACGTCGTGAAGGTGGCTATGGAGGAGGCGATTATGGCGGTGGCAGAGACCGCATTTACCATGATGAATACCCTGACATGATTTGAGTTAGATTTATGATTAATGTCAATAATTTTATTAGGGTTAGAAACTGAATGCCATTAACAAAGCTTCTTGTCAAAGGGTCAGTGATTAGAGTTCCTCCGGGGAGATGTCAGGCAGCAAAGTGTGGAGCAAAGTGAAGGAGTGGAAGAGCTTTGTATTTTCTTTTTTTCTACTGTTCGTGACCTTCACTTCAAGATAAAGAAGGAATCCGAAATTTGTTTGTAACATGATGCTAAGGATTGAGTTTGCTTTCCTCTGCATCATTTGATTCTATTTAAGAGGGGTTAGAAATTATATTTTGCTGAAGTGTTTGAAGAAACATGATTCCCTGGTTGGTTCAGGAGCAAACTCAGAAGCTGAAGGAAGAAGGAGAAGTAAAAACGACATGCGTTTTGCCACATGCGAAATAGGAACCGACACGTCAGCATTTTACCTGCGATCAAAGGTGGTCAACTGACGGAAGGACTAATCTGTCCCGGAAATACATTCTTAAGGACTAAACGGATAGTTTTTTTTGGTTAGGGACTATTTCAGACCCGAGTGTTTTTCTCAGGGACCAAATTGGGGGTTTAGTCAATGAACTTATATATATAATTAACAAAGTTAAACATGAAAGCTAAATCGAATAGTATATTGGAAAAAGCATTACACCTTGCCAAGTCTTGGAAGGAGGGGGGACAAGCTTATTGCCCAGAAGAAGACACAAGGGCTTAACGCCCAATTTTCAAAAATAAAAATAAAAATAAAGAGGTGCATGACACTTCTAAAAAATAATAGGACATCAATGTTGGAAGATGATTAGCCGGGGAATCAAAAATCAATATTTTGCTCCAAACCATGATGAGGAAAATAGCTTCTCTTTTCTCTTTTGAAATTTTAATTCAGTAATATTCCTACGTGCTTTAATTATATGCATAAATTAGGGAATGCAATAATATATTTGACATTTGTACATACTCTAATTGTTTTGGGATAAAAGCCAAATTATGGCAATTCATTCATAATAGTGTCAGCAATACAATTAGGAGCAATGTAAAAACAACAGGAGCTAGCATACAACAAAGATGCCCTAGCCAAAGAGTGAGCTACTTTGTTTGCTTGCCTCCTAATAAACTTTGTTGAAAAGTTTGTAAAGTAAGAAGTAAGACCATTGCAATAATTGACAATGATACCAAACTCAGTAATATTTTTCTTTGATGAAGATAACTCATCCACCACCCCTTTACTATCAACTTCAAAGTGGACGTTGGTGAAACCCAGCTCAATGTACCATTTAATGGCAAACAAGAGACCCATTGCTTCCCCCACCTTCACTTCCAACTTTGATTCTACCCACATTGTTTTAGCTTGAACAAACTTGCCCTCATGATCACGGATGCACATGCCAAACCCGGATAAATTTATGGCCTCAAAGAAAGCTGCGTCAACATTGCATTTCAATGACCCAAAAGGAGGAGGTGACCATCTAGCTCGGGTAATGCCAGGACCAACAGCCACCCAAGGGGGTTTCCTTTTCCTAGCTAAAATCCAACCGGACAACATCTCTTTTGAACAGCTGATGACTTGAGTTCCAGTCATATCCTCATTGTTCCACAATTTTTGGTTCCTGGCCTTCCATATGCACTACAATATCATCTTTTATTTGAGTCAATAACACCACTGACCAAGAAATATAACTCAGAGAAAGAGTTCACCTGGTTAAGAAAATGATCAATGATGTGCCAATACCCAGCTTGAATCAAAATATCTCAACTCTTGTCACACTGCAGTAATGCATGACACTGAGATTCAAGGCCAGTTTCGCATCTCACACACGAACTTGTACAAGCCACCCCACGCCTCTGCGGGTTTAATCTAGTGGGAAGAACCTCCCTGCATGCACACCAAATGAAATATTTCACTTTGAGGGGCACTTCCAAGTTCCAAATACTTCGCCAATCTCCATCTTGTTTCAGATGAGCCGTGTTCAATAAGGATTCGATACACAGTCTATAAGATGAACGAACTGTATAAAAGCCGTCCTTACTATATTTCCATATGCGCATGTCCTCCCCTAGTTCATCAACTAAGGGCGTGGCTAGTATAGTAGCAACATCACATGGAGTAAAAAACTGACGCACAAAATCTTCATTCCATCTTCTGGTACCAGGCATAATAAAATCACTAACCACCCAATTATGAGCCATTTGGGTTAAGTTAAAATGGTGATTCAGTCTTTGACCATTTGCAATCCAAGGCTCATTCAGGATTGGAATATTGTGTCCATTGCCAATTCTCCATCTAGAGCCCTCATTCAACAAGACCCGGGAATTCCAGATGCTACGCCAAATAAAACTTGGATTACGACCAAGAATCGAATCCAAGAACTGACCTCTAGGATAGTATTTAGCTTTGAAAATCCTTGAGACCATAGCTTTTGGGTTAGAAACAAATTTCCAACCTTGCTTCCCTAGCATTGCCAAATTAAAAGCTCCCAGATTTCTGAAGTTGAGGCCACCAAATTCCTTCCTCATAGATAGCTTATCCCATTTCAACCAATTAATGCCACGCGTATCACCCTTCTTGGATCCCCGCCAAAAAGAGTTCATCATCCTTTCAATCTCTTCTGCCAACGAAGGAGGTAGTAAGAAGACACTCATGCAATAAGGTGGAATCGCTTGGAACACAGACTTCACCAGAACCTCCCTGCCAGCCTTGGAAAGATGTATGCCACTCCAAGAATTAATTTTCTTCCACACCCTGTCCTTCATATAATTAAATGTAGCTTTATTTTTTCTACCAATTAATGAGGGAAGCCCCAAATATTTTCCTGACCCAAGACAGGTCTGGACTCCCAAGATATTAGATAAAGTCAATCGAGTACCATCATCCACATTCTTACTATAAAAAATCTCAGATTTACTGAAATTAACTACTTGACCAGATGCTACTTCAAAAGTAGCAAGAATTGACTTCATCACATTACATTCACGCTCACTAGCTCTAACAGAAAGCTATCATCTGCAAAAAGAAGGTGACTAACAGAAGGAGCACCCCGACAAATTTGAATGTCACCACTCCCCTCAGCTCTTTTAATTAGGCAAGTAAGGCCCTAAGCACAAATAAGAAAGAGATAAGGGGAGAGGGGGTCGCCTTGCCTTAAGCCTCTGCCTGGAACAATTGGTCCAATAGAATCATCATAAACCAAAACCGAGTAGCTAACAGAGGAAACACACAGCATAATCCATCTGACCCATCTATCACAGAAACCCATCTTCTCCATCATAGCACGGTGAAAACCCCAGTCCACTCTATCATAAGCTTTGCTGATATCTATTTTCAAAGTCACTTCACCTTTAACTCCCTTTGTTTTGCATTTCATATGGTGGATAATTTCAAAAGCTATGAGCACATTATCCAGGATAGATCTTCCTTCTACAAAAGCAGACTGCTCTTCTGAGATACACTTTGGCAATAATTTTTTCAACCTGTTTGCTAAGACTTTTGCCACTATTTTATATAGAGCATTAGACAAGGATATAGGTCTCAAGTCTCTCATAGAAGAAGGGCTATCAACTTTAGGAATTAAAACAATATTTGTATCATTAAGAGTTGATGGAAAGTTACCAGTCTCCAACCAGTAGCAACAAGCCGTGAAAATATCCTTGCCACAAATATCCCAAAAATGCTGGTAAAAAGAAGGATTTAAACCATCCGGCCCCGGAGATTTATCTGGGTGCATCTGGAAAATAGCTTCTCTGAATTCCTCTCTAGTGAAGGGAAGTTCCAACCCTTGATTATCTTCCACCGAGACAATAGGAGACACTGCCTCAATAACCGAAGAATAAATGCTCTGCTGTTCTAGAAACAGGTTTCCAAAATAGTCCTTTGCAAGCTCACAAAGACTCGGTTGACCACCTACCCATTCATTGTTATCATTTTTTAGCTTGTCAATAATTTTCCTTCTCTTCCTGGCAGTAGCAGTCAAGTGAAAAAATTTTGTATTTGCATCTCCATCTCTAAGCCAAAAGGCCTTGGATCTTTGCTTCCAATAGATCTCCTCTTGAGTCAAAATTGATGCAAGCCTTTCTCGCTGTCTCTCATAAATCGAGGCATCCTCTGGATCATGAGAAATTCTAGTAGCCTCCAAAAGCCTTTTACACTGATTTGCTTCTTTACGGAAATTCCCATTAAGTTTCTTACTCCAAACTTCTAGGTTATTACTACACTGCTTTAGTTTAGAAATAACATCATCATGTATCCCATTCTCCCAGCTAGACCGCACCACATCACCCACCTCGAATTCTTCAAGCCAACGATTCTCAAAGCAAAACTTTCTCTGGTGCTTCTGAGCAAGGAGCTGCTCAATACAAAGTAGGAGTGGTGAATGATCCGAGACAGGAGCTAAAAGATTTGATAATTGTGCATTCGGAAATAAATTCAACCACACCTCAGAAGCCAAAGCTCTATCAAGACGTTCTTCCACTGCACTATCAGAATCACGGCGGATTAACCAAGTAAATGGATACCCTTTAAGAGGAAGATCAATTAGATTACACTCTCGAACAGTGTCACGGAAACCATTTATTAGCCAGTTCGGATGATCGACTCTTCCCCTCTTGTCCTCAGCCATCAACAAGTCATTGAAGTCCCCAATAACGCATCAAGGAAGCAATGACATTGTAGCTAAGTTTCTTAATAAATTCCAGGAATCACGTCTTCTGGTCCTCTCAGGATAGCCATAGAACCTAGTCAACCTCCATAAACCTCTGTCATTATCATACACCTCCACATTAATAAAATCCATTGAGTAATTGATAATGCGACATTTAAAGGATTGTTTCCAAATAATCGCAATACCTCCACTACGTCCCTCCCTATCAACAGCAAAATAAAAATCAAATCCTAACTTTACACGAATTTCCTCTATTTTATTTGAGTGACATAAAGTTTCAAAAAGCAAAATAACGTTCGGTTTGTGGTCCCAAACGAGGTCCCTCATGATTGTCAACCCTGGTTGCTAGGGTCTGCCGCTAAATTTTTTTTTTGGAATCACACTATCAGAACCAATTTCCATGCAGTCCACGTTCTTTGACCCCCCTGCACATGATCTCCTTCACCCACCAACTCTGTTAACTTTCTTTTCTTATCCCACTCCAACTCTCTCTCCTCATGATTGTCCTCATAATTGCTCTCATGATTGCCTTCTTTCATTTCCGTATCCATTCCTCTCTCTCCAATAACTTTATCCTTAATTTTACGAAAGAGAATATTTGGGTTTCTAAATATGTCAACAACTGAAACCAAAGTTTTCTCCTTGATTTTTGCTTCATTTACTGCCCCAGTAATCACCTCCTTAGGATCCACATCTGCATTAACTGTAGATTTGAATTTCGAAACTTTCTGCAGATTTGGTGCTTCCCAACTCTCAGCTCCTTCCTCCCTCAGCCACCCCTCACCATCATCCCCTTGGTTCCTCCGCTGCTCAACTCGTGACTCCGGTCCCCACAATCGGCTACCATCATCATCATCATCTAGCAGAAATAATTTCTCACAGAAATCCTCCATATGACCTAGCATTCCACACATATAGTAAAAAGACCCCAAC
Organism: Sophora flavescens; assembly: GCA_030762895.1. NCBI lineage: Eukaryota > Viridiplantae > Streptophyta > Magnoliopsida > Fabales > Fabaceae > Sophora > Sophora flavescens. The sequence continues at coordinate 130,348,613 of CM061070.1, read as the reverse complement.
CTTTCATATTTGAACTAAACCTCATTTGCCTCCCCTCCTGGTTTCTTCACTCTCTTCTGTCTCTTCAGTGGCTTGAGAACATCAAGGAGGAATCTCATATAGGACTTAAGGAAATTTGAATTGTTTTTTGCATCGTACTCTATGAATTCCTGGGGTGTCTGACCCTCCTGCATCGTTCCGTATCAACAAATGTCCGTCGAAAGACCACGGTCCACCCCCCATTACCCGTTGGACAACCACCTTATGGAAGAACCGGAAGTAAATATGCCTCCCCTCTGCCTCCCCTTCACGTTTACGCCCTTCCCGGCTTCCAAACGCCATCCATCCTTTTCTCATCATGTGAAACCCGATTGACCTCATTGTCGTGAATCTCCCAACCAGGCACGGGCTGGGTCTCCATCCAGTACTCGTCGAAACTCTTCCACCGGGACCTCCAAATCCGCCTCCTCATTCTCTAATGTTAACTGAGCAAAGCTAGAAGACGACATTGATAGATATCTCACACACAACTCACACTCTCATCAGATATAAGAAAACTTCTCACGGAGGAGAGAAAACTTCTCGCAGAGGAGAGAAAAAAGTGTACATACTCTAATTGTTGCTCACATGAATTCATAAATATTTAATAAATATTATGATTGAAAAAGGGGTAAATATTTTCTACTGACAAAGTCATTCAAATTTTATTTGAAAATTTGGAGCTCTAGTAGTCAAGTGTTTAAGTGGCCACAATTCAATTTGTGAACAATGCATTCCATGTTTTAAAATGTCTTGGAATAGATTTAGTTTAGTTTAGACTTTAGACCAAAATAATTTTTCATGGCAGTGCCATTGAATTTTAATAGCTTAATGGGCATGAATTTAGCTCTTTAAAATTCCTGTAATTTTGTTTCGTAAAAGTGCAATGGCCGGTTAAGAAACTGGTGTAATTAAGCTTTGTAACGCTTTCTTTTAATTCAGATATTAAGTTGGTAAATAATTGCCATTAATGCATTTATGGGATTTGAATAATAGCATATAATATCAATGATATTAGTGCATGGCAATAAATTATTTCCTATGCCTAATTTCACCTATTATCATTTAGGCAATTGCTACACCCTTTTTACACACAAATTTAATTGACACTTAATAGATATTATTTCTCATGATGAGGTTTTTATTGCCTACTAAAAATGCCTATTTTTATTACTATATCCATGATTATGTGGCATAACCTTTTAAATATTAAATGCCAACATTCTGCTCAAACGTATCTACTGTTATATTTTTACGCTAATATGTCATTACCATTGCACTAAGAATGAGCATGGAAACAACAAGGTGCTAAGAAGGAATATGACAGAGAATGTTTTTCCGAAAATATAATCAGGAAGTATCATTTCTATTTTTTAATTTTAGACCGGGTAATATTTCAATATCCTTTAATTATTATTGCACATTATATGTATCAATCAGTGACATTTTTATTGTTCATAAGAAATATCATAAATATTTAATAAATATTATGCCTCTTACTCCCATGAATTACCATAAATAGGTAATAAATATTGAGATTACTACTCATGAATTTTTATGTCAATGACTCAAATATTGAAACGCCAACTTTTGAATTTCAAGATTAATATTCCTTTAATAGTCATTACTTTGACTGATTGTCTTTGGAAATGAATGATCATTCATGTGCTTTAATGATAGCTAATTGCTCATGTGCCACAATGTGGTAATAACTTTTCCATTTAAAACTTTCATTCTATACAAAAAATAAAAAAATAAAATAGCTTTTAGCTTGGGGAACTTCTGTGGCTATACGGAGTGGATCTCGGCCTGGGCTCACTTCATTATTAAGCCTCAACACTACAAAACAGCTCCGAGCTTGGGGGACTTCTCATTCTGAATCCGAGAGAACACCGGAAGACACAAAGACGCTCCGCACAAGGAAAAATCCGAGATATCTTCGGCCAAATAAACCGGAATCCCAAGTAAAACTTCGCTCCGCACAAGATCAGAGATGTACTCTGTCAAATAAGCCGGAATCCCAAGTAATACTTGGCTCCGCACAAATTAAGCCGAAATCCCAAGTAATACTTAGCTCCTCACAAACACAAGATCAGAGATGTCCTCAGCCAATTAATCCGGAATCTCAAGTAATACTTGGCTCCACACAAACAAGAAATCTGAGAAGACCTCGGTCAATTAAGCCAGAATCACAAGTAATATGTGACTCCGCACAAACAAGAAATCCGAGCTGTCCTCGACTAATTAAGTCGGAATCCCAAGTAATACTTGACTCCGCACAAACAAAAAATCCGAGAAGACCTCGACCAATTAAGCCAGAATCCCAAGTAATACTTGGCTCCGCACAAACAAGAAATCTGAGAAGACCTCGGACAATTAAGTCGGAATCCCAAGTAATACTTGAAATAGACAACTATAAACAGGAGAAAGGGGGGTTGAATTGTGTTTATCAGAATTTAAACAAAGTTGAAAACTTTTCGCATACAGAAGCTTGGTTTAGATGAGTGGAAAGATGCAGGATAGACTTAGGCAAACACACCACTTGATAAACGGATAAGAAAACTAAAGTAACTAAAGAGTTTACAAAGAAAGAGAGATTGACACGGTTATTTATCCTGGTTCACTCTTCAAAGCAAAGAGTTACGTCCAGTCCTTGGCAACACCAAGTTTTATCCACTATAACTGATCAGATTACAGACTCCAATGAAATTTTAACAGTGACTTAGGCAAACACACCACTTGATAAACGGATAAGAAAACTAAAGTAACTAAAGAGTTTACAAAGAAAGAGAGATTGACACGGTTATTTATCCTGGTTCACTCTTCAAAGCAAAGAGTTACGTCCAGTCCTTGGCAACACCAAGTTTTATCCACTATAACTGATCAGGTTACAGACTCCAAGTATTGTTTGCACACCTAGCCTCTGCAGGCTCCAAGACAAGTATTCTTTGCACACCTAGCCTCTTCAGGCTCCAAGACAAGTATTCTCAAATCTGGTTTGTAATAAATACAACTACAGACAGATCTTTCACTAACACTCAGAGAGTGGTTTAAATGTAAAGTTTAGGAAAGTCTGTGTAATAACTTCAAATGATTGAAGAATACAGAATGAAAGAATGAAGATATTAATGCGTAGAGTAATGACTCTTTAATGCTATATGTGTTCTCTATATCTTTATCTTCAATGACTTATGTATTTATAGTCTTCAAGCATTTAAGATCCGTTAAAGACATTCCCTTAGATGTTGGCTTCAAGCAAAACTTCATTAAATGCAATAGAGTCGTTCTGGGCAGTCATTAATGCAATAGGAACGTTGGTTGTACTCTAACTTGAAGGGTCATGGCTTTATGCATCGTGAAACAGCCATATCAGAGTTGTGCAGAGAGCTTTTTGTACTTTGCTGAGTACAATCCCCTTTTCGTGCAAGGACCAGAGGTACTAGGGAATAAAGCATGTTGGAAGCATTCTTTAACTGGTCTTTGGTTCTGATATCCGAGGTTGCTTGAGAGAGTAACTTCTGACTTTTGTTGATAAGCGTGAGACTAAGTAGGAAAGAAGGCTTCAAGTCCCTTTCTGATGGGACAGCCAACAAAAGCTTGTTTGTTCCTTGATTCTTCAACGAGTAACCTCAGACAAGTGTAGGAACTCGTGGGGAGATAAGTTGAAGACGTCTCTTGAAAGAAGTCAATAATCCTAGTCAGCAGACTGTTGACTTTCGCTTATCCAGATAGGTAGTCACCTATATGAGCAGACAGATGATTCTTACTGTTTTAATCTGCACATTAGATAGACAGGTTAGCAACCAATATGAAGGTTAATTAAATAATTAACCAAAGTTTAGTTCTCATCAAAACTTAGGGAAATGCACATCAGACATTTTAGATACTTAACAATCTTCCCCTTTTTGATGATGACAAACATTGAGATGATTTAATGAACCTCAGAAAATATCAACAAAGAAAATAGCATATATCAGACAGGTTGAAGTTTTCTTAAGCGGACAGGCTATGCAGATGCTTGATCAGACATTAATATTAATCATATAATCCGGTTGACTTAGTCACACATGAATTAGAATTGTCTTACTTAGAAATTATCAGAGCAATCTTACTAAAGATTTATCTGAGCAATTATCAGAACATACTTTGATCAACATACTTTGCTCATATCAGAACATTCTCATTAAGATCATATCACATTCATTCTCCCCCTTTTGTCAACAGCAAAAAGGAGTAATCATAATAATAATAATAATAAAAAAGAAATAAGGAAAGTAAGGAAGAAATATATTTTATTCATCATGAGCTTTGATAAGTACAGGGCAGTTTACAACAGGGAAACAAAACTACCTAGATTGACTAAGTAACAAATATAAAGCAGCAACCCTTTGCTCTAAGAGCAGCGTAGCTCGCCTTTCTTCATCCCGCTGTCTTCTTAAGTCTTCTACTTGTGTTTGAAGCATATGAAAGTCTTGTGAGGCCACTGTCTGAGAAGTGGAGGCTTCTGTAGACAGGCTTGAGGAAGAGACAGTCAGAGAAGAGTGTCAGGGTAAGGCTAAAACCGGGGGTGCCTTAGGTAGAGATAGGGGAAAGGTGATGAAAGGGAATAAAAGTTCATGGAGAGTTTGAAGGGCATGGAAAGGAAGAAAGACGAATTTGAATATAAGACCGATTCTGACAAAGTCAGTATCAAGTGAAGGAAACACATAGGAAAGTCTCTCGGATAGAGACAGTCTGGTGATGATTATTTAGATAGGTGGGGGAAGAGGTGTTTGAGCTGATACAGATGGATGGATAGGTAATAAGGAATCAATATGACAAAAGAAAGAATTTGATCCAGTAATTAACATAAAGAAATACCTAGACCTAAGAGGTAGCATTACAACAAAAGCATGATAGTGAGTTCTATCTAATGTTCTAATGAAGACAACAATAGGTGGGTAGAAGAAAATTTCTCTGCAGGGGTTAAGAATATGAGGTGGAGGAGAAAGGTGTTGGTGTAAGCCCTAGAGGCCAGTGTATTTGTAACATCCCTGGCTGCTCCGTGGATTGACGACTGACCCCACAGACCAACACGGGTCTTTTCAGCATGTTTTGTCCTCACTCACACGCTTCCTGGGGAAACTTCCCAGGAGGTCACCCATCCCAGAATTGCTCCAAGTCAAGCACGCTTAACTGTGGAGTTCTTAAGTGATGGGCTACCGAAAAGAAGATGCGTCTTGTTAGTATAGGTAGTACCAATCAATTCATATAAGCCTTCCTCAACTGTATAGTCCCATACCTACACAGTCTCAGGATCACTCTCATTCGGGTGTGTAATCGGTTCATTCATGTGTCCCTCCGCCTAGAAGCCTGCCAGGAGCCGCTCCTTGTCCGTGCCTTCTTGCACCGGCGATCACTCCCCGCCCTCGTCGGCACCCGGGTGTTACATGCCCACCAGCTTCCGTTTGGTTCGTCCCTGAACCACACCGTAATGGGAGAGGTGCCGCTCTGATACCATCTGTAACATCCCTGGTTGCTCCGTGGATTGACGACTGACCCCACAGACCAACACGGGTCTTTTCAGCATGTTTTGTCCTCACTCACACGCTTCCTGGGGAAACTTCCCAGGAGGTCACCCATCCCAGAATTGCTCCAAGTCAAGCACGCTTAACTGTGGAGTTCTTAAGTGATGGGCTACAGAAAAGAAGATGCGTCTTGTTAGTATAGGTAGTACCAATCAATTCATATAAGCTTTCCTCAACTGTATAGTCCCATACCTACACAGTCTCATGATCACTCTCATTCGGGTGTGTAATCGGTTCATTCATGTGTCCCTCCGCCTAGAAGCCTGCCAGGAGCCGCTCCTTGTCCGTGCCTTCTTGCACCGGCGATCACTCCCCGCCCTCGTCGGCACCCGGGTGTTACAGTATTTCTTAGACTTACATTTGTATCTTGCCATTATATATATATGATATGAGGCATTCCAGTTTATTATGTTACTTGTTTAAACATAATAAAGTCCTTAGAATAGAAATTTCAGTTTAATAGAATATCAAGTACATGACTTGATCGTGAGACACTATTGAACAATGAAATCCTATTCTTAAATATCCGTAGTCAAGTATTTTATTAATAAGGACAATAATAATACATTGAGACTATTATGTGTGCAGACTGATGACCATATCTCACGGGTAATGGATATGAGATATCGAGTCGCCACATAGGTACACATTAGAGTAATGATGTACTGGATTGACCCACCATGAGAACACTACATGGAGCATTATGTGAGTGTCATAAGTAGTTCTCATAGTGACAATGGTGTATGAAATCCTTCGACCTGAAATCGCTACGATCCCTACATAAGGAGTCGTGTGCTTTAATATCGTCAAACGTCATCTGTAATAGGATGATTATAAAGACGGTCATTGGGCATACCACGAGCCATGCAGAGGGATGTGAGTGACCTAGATGCAATTTGTCCCTCCTACATAACAGAGTAATATCTGTGGGCCCCCGATAGAGTGAGACCGTAAAATGCATGGCCGTCTTTGAAATGAGTCAATATGAGATATTGACCTCATTTGTTGTTAAGTCTACTCGGGTATCAGGGAACATGATATTGAACCATACAAGGGTGACACATTCTATGTCTTGTGTTCAATATAGATATATGGACAAAGGGATAATAATGCACATGAATATTTGTCACAGAAAGGTTTCGTCAAATCACTGACTTTCTCACTACTTAGGTGGCAGTGATGTATTGCTAGATACCGCTCACTGTTTGTAATATTAAATGGGATTTAATATTACTACTAACGTTTTGGGAACCTATAGGGTCACACACATAAGAGCGGATCAAAAGAAGCATTAAAAGGAGAGTTGGACTCTTCTATTGGGCCTAGCGCATAGTACATGGGGCTTAGGTCAAACGCTGCTCACTAACTCACTTAAGGAGGTGTTACTATAAGTAGACCACTTAAGCTATTGTGCCTACACGGTTTTTACCCTAGCCGCACATAGAGAGTGACAGTGAGCAGCAGGTCTCGGTTTTCGAAGCTAGCACTGTGAGGCAGAGACGCTTCGTGTTCGTGACGTTGGGCGTTCACGGGATCCGCTCGTGTGGATACCTTAGAGACATCGTTAAATGCGGTGTTCGTGATAGACGATTTCAATCAATTGTCATCGCTTCAAGAGGTAAATCTTCTAACCATGAATCATGACCATTCGCAAGGATCCTTCGATGGGAATTTTTTTCCGCCTGCGTTATTTTGTTTTATACGCAAATTCTCAGTGATGGTATCGAGCCGCTTGCGAAACCATGATTCTGTTACGTGGTTTACCTGTTATGTATGATAACATGTTTATAATGTGAATCGTTTTTCTGAAAATTGTTTTCTGAAAATCGTTTGCATCCGTTTTTGCGAAACCTTGTTTCTGTAATTTTCGTATGTATATGATATATGCGTCTATAGCATGTTTATGTATATATGCGATATGTACATTGGTTCTGGAATCCTTATTATGTTCTGTGATGGCGTCAAGTGTTGATGTTAAACATGATCGGTTTCAGTTCTCTGTTGGCGGCGTTAAGGGGTTTCAGACATGAAGAGTTCATGTTCTTGCGGGCCTTGCGGTTTTAGGGTTGAGAGGTTGAAGCCCTAGCCGCCAAAGAAGCGGGAACCCCATGCTACCTCTGCATAGTATGTTATTTCGAAATTCAATTTTTGAAATCTTTTATGTCACCATTTAATAATAACATCAATTACAATAAATGTGATTTATAGTAACATCAATTACAATAAATGTGATTTATTATATATATGTTATGTTTTCAAAATTCAGATTTTGAAATATCTAATTAATAATAATAATAATAATAATAATAATAATAATAATAATAATAATAATAATAATAATAATAATAATAATAATAATAATAATAATAATAATAATAATAATAATAATAATTGTGTATTATTATTGGTTGATTATTTATTTGGTAATGTATGGTGAATGGTTATGGCCTTAGTCCTTTAATCTTTTGGTTTATATTTTGAAATACGGCCTGCGTGCCGTGCCTTTCTCTTATATTCCATATGTATATTCTTTTCTCATCTCACTCCCCTCATATGTAAAATGAGGTTTCTGTTTATGTAATGTAATGATGGAGACAAGAAGACGTTATCCTGTGGGAGATCATGCTTGGAGAAGCCTGGACGCTCCTAGGTTTCAGTTTAGATTCTCTCATTGGCTTGGGAGAATCAATGCGTTAGGGGCCATAACCATATCACATTTATTTGCCTTATATATGTATGAGATGCATGTATGTATATAGTATGTTAAAAGGGGTTTAACTAATATATGTATGAGATGCGTGTATGTAAATAGTAAGTTAAAGAGTTTAACAAATGATGAGATCAAATTTTAATCAAATCCCTCAAAAGAAAATATTAAGTCACATTTAAAGGCCTTCCAATGCATGACACTCGTCAAGACTAGGATCGATTAAGTGTGGGCCCGCCAAAGCGGGGTACCTTTATCTATACTAGTAAGACGCGATGGGACAAATGTAATGTTCAACTGTTATCCATTGGGTCTGACTTAACTAAGCCAACTTCAATAGGATTGAAAGGCTTAGAGGCTTAAAAGTTGGGCTTTAGTCCATGTGATGGATTAGAATAAGAGTTATTCACCTAACTGTCCAAGAGTTGCATGAGATGCAATCGGAAAGTGTTTCCTACCTATATAACCGAATTTTGAGTGATCAACCAAAGCTGACTTAAAGCTAGGTGAAATATGGTTCTTGGCCCACTAGAAAATCTTCCAACAGGATTTTCCGAATCAATGATAAGGGTCATTGTTTTGAGTAAAATAGTGGGAGGCGTATTTAATTAAAGACCTTATTAAATAACTTCATGGCATGATACTTATATTTTGCATATTTATCTCTGTAGATTACCATGGCATCAAGCACATCAAGTAACCTGTCATTGCGATCCGTCCTTCAGAAGGACAAACTATCCGGAACAAATTTTTTCTCGGGACTGATACGAAACTTGAGGATTGTCCTCAAACATGAGAAAAAGCTGTATGTTCTTGAGGAGCCTATTCCTGAGGAGCCACCGGCTTCAAGTGCTCCTAGGGCTGACAGGGATGCTTATAAGAAGCATCAGGATGACGCCTTAGACGTCGACTGTCTTATGATTGCTACCATGACCTTTGAGCTGCAAAAGCACCAGAGACCATGGAGGCGTACGATATGATCGTGCACCTCAAGTTGCTCTACCAAGAGCAAGCAAGGCATGAGCGGTTCGAAGTTTCCAGAGCCCTTTTCCAGTGTAAATTGGCAGAATGAAGCCTTGTGAGTCCTCATGTACTCCAGATGATCGGGTACATTAAGAATCTCGAGAGACTGGGATTTCCTTTAGGCCAAGAGTTGGCCACCGACTTAGTTCTGCAATCATTGCCTGAGAGCTATAGTCAGTTTGTCATGAACTATAATATGAATGATCTTGACAAACCTTTGCCAGAATTGTTGAGCATGTTGAGAACTGCTGAACAAAATATTAACAAAGGAAAGGGGAAGGCCATTTTGATGGTCCAGGCTGGAAATAGCAAGAAGCAGCCCAAGAAGCCCACGCACAAACAAAAGGGCAAGGGCAAGGGCAAGGCCATCAACAAGATCAAGCCCAGTGCTTCTGGCTTGAAGCCTGTGGGTGGTGTGGCTAAGGAAGGCAATTGCTTCCATTGTGGTCGGACTGGACATTGGAAGAGGAACTGCCCAAAATACCTGGAAGAAATCAAGAAGAAGAAGGGAAGTGAGACTTCCACTTCAGGTGTGTTTGTTATAGAAGTCAATTTATCTACTTCTGCATCATGGGTATTAGATACTGGATGTGGTTCTCACATTTGTACAAATGTACAGGATCTAAACAGGAGTAGACCATTGGCAAAGGGCGAAGTCGACCTACGAGTTGGAAATGGAGCAAAGGTTGCTGCTTTAGCTGTAGGGACTTATGTATTGACTTTGCCCACTGGGCTTACTATTCAGTTAGAGAACTGTTATTTTGTGCCTGCAATTAGCAGGAATATCATTTCCGTTTCTTGTTTGGACAAGATTGGTTTTTCTTTTATAATAAAGAACAAAAGTTGTTCTATTTATTTGGATGATATTTTCTACGCTAGTGCACACATGAGTAATCGGCTTTATGTCCTTGATCTTGAAATTCCCATCTATAACATAAATACTAAGAGGTTCAAACCAAATGAGTTGAACCCGTCTTATCTTTGGCATTGTCGTTTAGGCCATATAAATGAGAAGCGCATTTCGAAGCTCCATAAAGATGGACTCTTGGACTCATTTGATTATGAATCATATGAGATATATGAGTCTTGTTTATTGGGAAAGTTGACTAAAGCTCCATTCACCGGAAAAGGTGAAAGAGCTAACGATCTTTTGGGTCTTATACATAGCGATGTATGCGGACCCCTAAACACATTAGCTAGAGGTAGTTTTCAGTACTTCATCACATTCACTGATGATTTCAGTAGATATGGATTTGTGTATCTTATGAAACATAAATCGGAATCCTTTGAAAAGTTCCAGGAATTCAAAAATGAGGTACAAAACCAACTTGGTAAAAATATTAAAACTCTTCGATCAGATCGAGGTGGTGAATATTTGAGCCTAGAGTTTGATGATCATCTGAGAGAGTGTGGAATTTTATCTCAACTCACTCCACCTGGAACACCACAATGGAATGGTGTTTCTGAGAGGAGAAATCGAACCTTGTTGGACATGGTTCGGTCTGTGATGAGTCATGCAAACCTTCCAAACTCTTTCTGGGGACATGCTCTATTAACTGCAGCTTTTACACTTAACCGTGTTCCATCCAAAGCGGTAGAAAAGACACCATATGAGATATGGACTGGTAGACGACCCAGCATGTCTTTTATGAATATTTGGGGTTGTGAAGCATACGTAAAACGTCAAGTTTCTAATAAGCTTGATCCCAAATCTGATAAATGCTTCTTTGTGGGGTATCCCAAAGAAACCAAGGGGTACTATTTCTATAATCCTTCCGAAGGCAAAGTGTTTGTCGTACGGACTGGTGTATTCCTAGAAAAAGAGTTTATCACCATAGGAACCAGTGGGAGGAAGATAGAACTTGAAGAAATTCAAGAATCACAGAGTAGTGACCTACCATTGGTGGAACATGAGCAACCTTCACAAAATGCTGTGGAGGAACAACCTGCTCCAGTAGCACAAGACCAGCAGAGGTCTAACAGATACGTCACCACCGAGAGATATGGATTTCTCATGACTCCACAAGGTGATGTATTTCTCATGGATCAAGATGAGCCTGTGACTTACCAGAGGCCATCACGGCCCGAGAACCGAGAAGTGGCTTGAGGCCATGAAATCGAGATGGATTCCATGTACACCAACCAGGTATGGACCTTGGTAGAGCCACCTGAAGGGGTGAAACCCATAGGGTGCAAGTGGGTTTTCAAAAAGAAAACTGACATGGATGGTAAGGTACACACCTTTAAGGCGCGATTGTTCGCTAAGGGTTTCAAGCAAATTCATGGTGTCGACTATGATGAGACCTTTTCGCCTGTTGCGATGCTTAAATCCGTCCGGATCTTACTTGCTATCGCTGCATACCATGATTATGAGATATGGCAGATGGATGTCAAAACTGCTTTCCTTAATGGAAAGCTTCTTGAGGATGTGTACATGACACAACCTGAAGGCTTTGGCATTTCAGAGGATGCCGGAAAGGTATGTAAATTGCAGCGATCAATCTATCGATTGAAGCAAGCTTCCAGAAGTTGTAACCTTCGTTTTGATGATGCTGTAAGACAGTACGGATTCATCAAAAATGAAGATGAACCTTGTGTCTACAAGAAGGTTAGTGGGAGCATTGTTGTTTTTCTGGTGTTATATGTAGATGACATATTACTCATTGGAAATGACATCCTTACACTACAAAATGTAAAGACATGGTCAGGGAATTGATTCTCTATGAAAGATTTGGGTGAAGCTACCTATGTATTGGGAATCGGGATCTATAGGGATAGATCGCTGAAATTGCTTGGCCTAAGTCAGAGTACATACATAGACAAAGTGTTGAGACGCTTTAACATGCATGAATCCAAGAAAGGACTCTTGCCTATGTCACATGGTATATGCCTATCAAAGGCACAATCCCCTTCCACTCAAGAAGAAAGGGATCGCATGAGTAAGATTCCATATGCATCCGCAATTGGATCTATCATGTATGCCATGTTATGTACTCGACCAGATGTATCGTATGCTTTGAGCATAACGAGCAGTGCGATCGATCCCGGTGAAAGTCACTGGTCTGCTGTCAAGAACATCCTTAAGTACTTGAGAAGAACTAAGGATTCGTCCTTGGTATATGGAGGCGAGGAAGAGCTTGCTGTAAAAGGTTACACCGATGCTAGCTTCCAAACCGATAAGGATGATTCCAAATCGCAATCTGGTTATGTGTTCTGCCTGAATGGCGGGGCGGTGAGCTGGAAGAGTTCAAAGCAAGAGACAGTCGCCGATTCTACTACAGAGACTGAGTATATTGCCGCCTCCAATGCAGCAAAGGAGGCTGTTTGGATCAGGAAGTTCATTGATAAGCTTGGTACAGTTCCTAGTATTGTGGACCCCATTGATCTCTATTGTGATAACAATGGGGCCATTGCACAAGCTAAGGAAACTAGATCTCATCAGCGATCCAAACATATACTTAGGCGTTTCCATCTCATTCGAGAGATTATCGATAGAGGAGATGTGAAAATATGCAGAGTACCAACACTTGATAACGTTGCTGACCCACTTACGAAACCTCTTGCTCAACAGAAGCATGAAGGTCACACTAGATCGATGGGCATTAGATTTATGCCTGATTGGCTCTAGTGCTAGTGGGAGATTGTTGGTGTAAGCCCTATAGGCCAGTGTATTTCTTAGACTTACATTTGTATCTTGCCATTATATATATATATATATATATATATATATATATATATATATATATATATATATATATATATGATATGAGGCATTCCAGTTGATTGTGTTACTTGTTTAAACATAATAAAGTCCTTAGAATAAAAATTTCAGTTTAATAGAATATCAAGTACATGACTTGATCGTGAGACACTATTGAACAATGAAATCCTATTCTTAAATATCCGTAGTCAAGTATTTTATTAATAAGGACAATAATAATACATTGAGACTATTATGTGTTCAGACTGATGACCATTTCTCACGGGTCATGGATATGAGATATCGAGTCGCCACATAGGTACACATTCTGATAATGATGTCTTGGATTGACCCACCATGAGAACACTACATGGAGCGTTATGTGAGTGTCATAAGTAGTTCTCATAGTGACAATGGTGTATGCAATCCTTCGACCTGAAATCGCTACGATCCCTACATGAGGAGTCGTGTGCTTTAATATCGTCAAACGTCATCTGTAATAGGATGATTATAAAGACGGTCATTGGGCATACCACGAGCCATGCAGAGGGATGTGAGTGACCTAGATGGAATTTGCCCCTCCTACATAACAGGAGTAATATCTGTGGGCCCCCTGATAGAGTGAGACTGTAAAATGCATGGCCGTGCTGAAATGAGTCAATATGAGATATTGACCTCATTTGTTGTTAAGTCTACTCGGGTATCAGGGAACATGATATTGAACCATACAAGGCTGACACATTCTATGTCTTGTGTTCAATATAGATATATGGACAAAGGGATAATAATGCACATGAATATTTGTCACAGAAAGGTTTCGTCAAATCACTGACTTTCTCACTACTTAGGTGGCAGTGATGTATTGCTAGATACCGCTCACTGTTTGTAATATTAAATGGGATTTAATATTACTACTAACGTTTTGGGAACCTACAGGGTCACACACATAAGAGCGAATCAAAAGAAGCATTAAAAGGAGAGTTGGACTCTTTTATTGGACCTAGCGCATGGGGCTTAGGTCAAACGTTGCTCACTAACTCACTTAAGGAGGTGCTACTATAAGTAGACCACTTAAGCTATTGTGCCTACACGGTTTTTACCCTAGCCACACATAGAGAGTGATAGTGAGCAGCAGGTCTCGGTTTTCGAAGCTAGCACTGTGAGGCAGAGACGCTTCGTGTTCGTGACGTTGGACGTTCACGGGATCTGATCGTGTGGATACCTTAGAGACATCGTTCGTGCGGTGTTCGTGATAGACGATTTCAATCAATTGTCATCGCTTCAAGAAGTAAATCTTCTAACCATGAATCATGACCATTCGCAAGGATCCTTCGATGGGAATTTTTTTCCGCTGCGTTGTTTTGTTTTATACACAAATTCCTAACAAAAGGATGACAAGGATGTGTGAGATACTAGCAAACAAAAGAGATTGCAAATCAGACACAAAGAGTCTTGATGATATGGCAGTATGTTCTTTGGGAGCAGAGTCCCTGTGAACAATTGTGTACTAACATTCATCAGATACGACAGTGAAAGAAGATTTTTGAGTTTAAAAGGAGTGGACAGGTGAAGGAAGATGAGATGCAACAGAGAGAGGTTGAACAAAAAGGGCAGATGGTGAAGAGACAGATGGGGTGATGATACCTTGATGTAAGGGGGAAGAAGCAGTTATCTGATTTTCAGATAGCTTCAACTTCTTGTGAGATAGAGACACTTGGTCATCCTCGGGTACAACTGTCTAAGCTTCTCTAGACAGGTCTTTTGCAGTGTTAGTTTCTGCAGGGACTTCAGTCTTTATAGGTACTGGGTAACCAGATCTTCTCTTTTTGGGAATAATTCCCAAAATGAAAGTCTTCTTTGGTTCTTCCACGACTTGCTCTGTCTGCTCCCCCTGAGCAGATGCTTCCTCTTTGCTAGACTCAGACTCAACTTGTCTGACCTTGGCAAAGGTCTTCACCAGCTTCCTCTTCTTGCTGGGATGAGCAGGAACATTCACTAATTCCTCAGCTTCACCAGTCTTCCTCTTGGGAGAGGGTCTATTCAGCTTGAACCTCAAGGGCTCAACTGTCTCGATAGAATCTTCAGACACTGAAGGTTGCAACTCTGGAATTTGGTCTTGTCTGGCCACCTTTCCAGACGATTTGATCAGTCTCTCAGAAATGGGGACTTCTGACTCATCAGTGGAAACCGCTGGTTCTTCCTCCTCCTCCTCCTCCTCTTCTTCTTCATCTTCTTCTTCTTCTTCTGCTTCTTCTTCTTCTCCTTCTTCTCCTTCTTCTTCTTCTTCTTCTTCTCCTTCTTCTTCTCCTTCTTCTTCTCCTTCTTCTCCTTCTTCTCCTTCTTCTCCTCCTTCTTCTCCTTCTTCTTCTTCTTCTTCTTCTCCTTCTTCTCCTTCTTCTCCTACTTCTTCTCCTTCTTCTCCTTCTCCTTCTCCTTCTCCTTCTCCTTCTCCTTCTCCTTCTTCTTCTCCTTCTACTTCTCCTCCTTCTTCTTCTTCTTCTTCTCCTTCTTCTTCTCCTCCTTCTTCTTCTCCTTCTCCTGCTTCTCCTCCTGCTTCTCCTCCTTCTTCTCCTTCTTCTTCTCCTTCTTCTCCTCCTTCTTCTTCTCCTTCTCCTGCTTCTCCTTCTTCTTCTCCTTCTTCTCCTTCTTCTCCTTCTTCTCCTTCTTCTGCTTCTCCTGCTTCTCCTGCTTCTCCTCCTTCTCCTCCTTCTGCTTCTTCTCCTTCTTCTCCTTCTTCTCATTCTTCTCCTTCTTCTCCTTCTTCTCCTTCTTCTCCTCCTTCTTCTCCTTCTTCTCCTTCTTCTTCTCCTTCTTCTCCTTCTTCTCCTTCTTCTCCTGCTTCTCCTTCTCCTCCTTCTCCTCCTTCTCCTCCTTCTCCTCCTCCTTCTCCTCCTCCTTCTCCTCCTTCCCTCCTTCTCTCCTTCTCTCCTCCTCCTCCTCCTCCTCCTCCTTCTGCTCCTCCTCCTTCTTCTCCTTCTTCTCCTTCTGCTTCTACATCTTCTTCTTCTCCTTCTGCTTCTTCTCCTTCTCCTTCTTCTTCTTCTCCTTCTCCTTCTTCTTCTTCTCCTTCTTCTCCTTCTTCTGCTTCTCCTTCTCCTCCTTCTTCTCCTTCTCCTTCTTCTCCTTCTACTCCTCCTTCTCCTTCTTCTTCTCCTTCTTCTTCTTCTTCTTCTCCTTCTTCTTCTCCTTCTGCTTCTTCTCCTTCTTCTGCTTCTCCTTCTTCTCCTTCTTCTGCTTCTCCTTCTCCTCCTTCTCCTTCTTGTCCTTCTTCTCCTTCTTCTCCTCCTTCTCCTTCTTCTTCTCCTTCTTCTCCTTCTTCTTCTTCTTCTCCTTCTTCTTCTTCTTCTTCTCCTTCTTCTTCTTCCCCTTCTTCTTCTTCTTCTCCTTCTTCTCCTTCTTCTTCTTCTTCTTCTTCTTCTTCTTCTTCTTCTTCTTCTTCTTCTTCTTCTTCTTCTTCTTCTTCTTCTTCTCCTTCTCCTGCTTCTTCTTCTTCTTCTTCTTCTTCTTCTTCTTCTTCTTCTTCTTCTCCTTCTTCTCCTTCTTCTCCTTCTCCTCCTCCTCCTCCTTCTCATTCTCCTTCTCCTTCTCCTTCTCCTTCTCCTTCTCCTTCTCCTTCTCCTTCTCCTTCTCCTTCTTCTTCTTCTTCTTCTTCTTCTTCTTCTTCTTCTTCTTCTTCTTCTCCTCCTCCTCCTCCTCCTCCTCCTCCTTCTTCTTCTCCTTCTTCTCCTCCTCCTCCTCCTTCTTCTTCTCCTTCTTCTCCTCCTCCTCCTTCTTCTTCTCCTTCTTCTCCTCCTTCTCCTCCTCCTTCTTCTCCTTCTTCTTCTCCTCCTCCTTCTTCTTCTCCTTCCTTCTCCTTCTTCTCCTTCTTCTTCTTCTCCTTCTCCTCCTTCTTCTTCTCCTTCTTCTCCTTCTCCTTCTCCTTCTCCTTCTCCTTCTCCTTCTTCTTCTTCTTCTCCTTCTACTTCTCCTCCTTCTTCTTCTTCTTCTTCTCCTTCTTCTTCTCCTCCTTCTTCTTCTCCTGCTCCTGCTTCTCCTCCTGCTTCTCCTCCTTCTTCTCCTTCTTCTTCTCCTTCTTCTCCTCCTTCTTCTTCTCCTTCTCCTGCTTCTCCTTCTTCTTCTCCTTCTTCTCCTTCTTCTCCTTCTTCTCCTTCTTCTGCTTCTCCTGCTTCTCCTGCTTCTCCTCCTTCTCCTCCTTCTCCTCCTTCTGCTTCTTCTCCTTCTTCTCCTTCTTCTCATTCTTCTCCTTCTTCTCCTTCTTCTCCTCCTTCTCCTCCTTCTTCTCCTTCTTCTCCTTCTTCTCCTTCTTCTTCTCCTTCTTCTCCTTCTTCTCCTTCTTCTCCTGCTTCTCCTTCTTCTCCCCCACTTGCTCCGGTGCCTTGTCACTTGTCAACTCCTCTTTCTCGGGTTGCTCTTCCTCAACATGTGGTTGTTCCGGGGCCTTGTCTTCAATTTCCTGAGAACTAGTTGCACCCCTGTTAGATCCCAACACCCTACCGCTTCTAGTTGTTATGGCATTGCATTGGTTCTCAGGGTTGTTCTCGGTATCACCTGGGAAAGTGCTTGGGAGACGCTCATTTAGTTGCTTTGCGAGCTGAGCAACCTGCGTCTCTAGATTCTGAATTGCCGCCCCTGTATGAGTTGCCAACTTGTCAATGGCTGTGCTTGTATTGATTGACAACTTCTCAATTGCTGCACTCATCTTATCAAAAGCCAACTCCCAAGGTTGCCTTCCACCATCTGTTATTTGCAATTGATTAGGCCCCGGAGGAGCCTGCTGAGTATTGTGCTGATGGATTCCAATGTTTGGCCTCAGACCCTGTTGAGGTTGTTGTTGTTGGGCTAGACCACCACTAGCATTACTCCAAGCGAAACCCGGATGGTCTCTCCTCATATAGCCCCTGTTCTGATTCTGATTGTAGTCACTCTGTCTGTTCCTCTAATAGTTGTTCTGGGGCACACTGTCATAGAAATGGTGGCAAGAGTCCACATGTTCTCGAGAGAATTTGAACGGACAGCTCTGAATGTCATGATTTCCATTACAATTATCACAACCCGGAGGCATTCCCTCGTGTATCACATTAACCTTCTTGTTCTCAGACAAAGCAGCAATTTGCATCTTCAACAGTTTATTTTGCTCTAGAATGGCTCCCATTGCTGCAGAACTGACTCTATCCCTAAGAGAGAGAGGGAATAGCCACAAGCGAAACTCATCCTGAGTAACTCCTCTTGTCTTCTGCATGTCACAAGCTTCAAGGAAGCGAGTGATGTGTCTGTGAGGGTCTTGCTTGCCACTCCCATCAAACTGATTCTCGCGGATCTGGGCTGTGACACATCCTTCCACTCTGAAGGAATCTGTATTCAGGTTACCCCTCACGATAGAAGAAGCACAATCATCCAGGTTGGGCAGATCGTACTCAAAGAGAGGCTTGTAACGAGGAGGAGGAGGAGGAGGAGGGTTTCCTTCGGCCATCTTCTCAGAATTACTTGCTTCAAGCCTCTTTCGCTCTCTGGCTTCTTTCCTTAAGCGCTTCTCGGTCTTGGTGATCTCCGAATCAAACAGCAGGTCCTCTTGTGAGAGGGTACCTCGCATACAAAAACAAGGCAAGACCAAGTGGAATCAAAGAAGTAGAGAGAAATAAAAATAAATAAATAAATAAAATAAAAATAAAAATAAAAACAGCTTAACCAAATAATCAAACTTCCCTAAAATTAGGAAAATTGGTTGTGCCAATCCCCGGCAACGGTGCCAAAAACTTGTTGAGTCACCAGCAAGTGTACCGGGTCGTCGCAAGTAATAAAATAAACACGATAAGAATTTACCGAGGTCGAACACAAGGATTGGGCTACCAATTCGACTAATTCGCGAGAAGTTCGATACGTTTGGTCAAGTAACAGAAAGTGGTTGAAAGAGAAAATAGGATCGCAAATTAAATTAACAAACCTAATAGAACTAAGGTATTAAAATCTGAAAATTAAAATATCTAAGGTCACAAATCCACCTACCCAATCATGCATAGTACCCAAGTGATGATGTTTCCTCCCTAAGTTCAATTACAATGTCAACCAGGACCCCCAAATTCTCCTAAATCCACTGTCGTGCTCAATAGGACGTATTCGACGATAGAATTAATTACTTACTAGGTCTCATAACCCAAATCATCAAACTCTATTAAATCTGGTTCCTATAAGGTTGCACCGATCTCCTATTCACTCTCGTGTAATAGTCGATCGATGATCCCAATTCAAGTTCTAAAACGCGAATTGCCTCCTAAGCCTCAACACGTTTAACTAGTAAATCACGCAAGCATATGATCAACACAACAAATTCAGAATTGGAAAACACTATTGAGAAAAGGGAGAGAAACATACATCACATTGAATCTAAACCGTCATGGGAGGTTTCATTGATCCCTTAGACGAGGGGATTAGTTCCTCATGCTCGTAACAACGCACAAACAATCGGACTTAATCACCATTGCACAAAAGAAAAAGAAACTGGGAGACGCGGCTCCAGAGAACAAGAATTTCGTCCCAAAACGCTACAAAACAGTGGAGAATCCAAAAGCTCCCAAATTCTGCCCTAAAACAGCAATATATAGGATTCAGGATCTGCGCGCGCTCGCGAGGCGAACAGCCTCTCGCGGCGCGAATATTAAAAATGGCCCACTTTCAAATTGGACTCTCGCGAGGCGAGAGGAAGATTTGCGAGGCGAGACTTGGAATTCTAGTCTGTCACAGCCGTGACCTTCATCACGGCTAGGCCATGATGGTCTCTGTCCTCCAGGTCTTCATGATTCGCGAGGCGAGCAGCCTCTCGCGGGGCGAGACAGAAATGATGACTGTTGCTGCTCAGCTGGTCTTCAGGCTTGCGAGGCGAGCATCCTTTCGCGGGGCGAGTATCTCCAGAATGGCTTTTTCCACTGTTTTCTTGACTCTAGAGCTTCACTTCTACCCTGAAACAACAAAAGAAAACGAAAAGCGTAATTCTATTCAAAATAAACTAAAAACTACAAAAAATGCCTAGAACGAGTCAAAGTCTAACTTAGGAACAAAACAAGGCCAAATTTGGGCGAAAACGAGATTGAACTCGAATAATTAGTACATAAACCACAGTCTTACTAGTTATAAAACTAGATAAGCCAAAGGCTTATCAACTCTTCAAAGCAAAGAGCTATGTCCAGTCCTTGGCAACACCTAGTTTTATCCACTATAACTGATCAGGTTACAGACTCCAAGTATCGTTTGCACACCTAGCCTCTTCAGGCTCCAAGACAAGTATTCTTTGCACACCTAGCTTCTTCAAGCTCCAAGACAAGTATTCTCAAATCTGGTTTGTAATAAATACCACTTCAGACAGACAGATCTTTCACTAACACTCAGAGAGTGGTTTAAATTTAAATCTTAGGAAAGTCTGCATAATAACTTCAAATGATTGAAAAATACAAAATGAAAGAATGAAGATATTAATGCACGGAGTAACGGCTCTTTAATGCTATATGTATTCTCTATATCTTTATCTTCAATGACTTCTGTATTTATAGTCTTCAAGCATTTAAGATCCGTTAGAGAGATTACCTTAGATGTTGGCTTCAAGCAGAACTTCATTAAATGCAATAGAGTCGTTCTGGGCAGTCATTAATGCAATAGGAACGTTGGTTGTACTCTAACTTGAAGGGTCATGGCTTTATGCATCGTGAAACATCCATATTAGAGTTGTGCAAAGAGCTTTTTGTACTTTGCTGAGTACAATTCCCTTTTCGTGCAAGGACCATAGGTACTAGGGAATAAAGCACGTTGGAAGCATTCTTTAACTAGTCTTTGGTTCTGATATCCGAGGTTGCTTGAGAGAGTAACTTCTGACTTTTCTTGATAAGCGTGAGACTAAGTAGGAGAGAAGGCTTCAAGTCTCTTTCTGATGGGACAGCCAACAAAAGCTTGTTTGGTCCTTAATTCTTCAACCAGTAACCTCAGACAAGTGTAGGAACTCGTGGGGAGACAGGTTGAAGACATCTCTTGAAAGAAGTCAATAATTCTAGTCAGCAAATGGGTTGACTTTCGCTTATCCAGACAGGTAGTCACCTATATGAGCAAACAGATGATTCTTACTGTTTTAATCTGCACACTAGATAGACTGGTTAGCAACCAATATGAAGGTTAATTAAATCATTAACCAATGTTTAGTTCTCATCAAAACATAGGGAAATGCACATCAAACATTTTAGAGACTTAACAATACTTGGCTCCACACAAACAAGAAATTCGGGATGTCTGGTCCAAAAAGCCAGATACCCAAATAAAACATGGCTCTGCGAAAATAATTTTTTCCAAGCAACGTTCAACCTAGTAAGTCGGAAACCCAAGTAAAACTTGGAAAAAACCAAGCAGTAACATCCAAGCCCAATAGGTCAATACGTCTGCCTCTGCGAAGATAAGGAAAAAAACGAGCAGTGATAACCGAGCTAAGCTCGGCTCGATATGCTACACACTTGTGTGCATCTTTTTACCGACCGACCACTCCTCGACCCATCTGTTTCTAGACTTGGACTAAGTTGAATAATGTGAAGAGTTCTTTTGCAAGCTTCCTCGTTGACTTGCAACTCAAAGCTTGAGGGGCTTAATAATATTCCAACATAGGCCCAGCAGTCTTCGGCCTAGTTATTTCTGAGCTTGCCAAATAGAGTTAAGATCCTCATCTGCAAAAAAAAAAAAAAAAGGTACGAGTAATGCTCAGCCCAAAAAGGAAAAAACCCAAGCAAAGCTTGGCTCTACAAAAACAAAACGTGCGAGCAATGCTCGACCAAAATAGCAAAAACCCAATCAAAGCTTGGGTTCGCAAAAACTCAAATAATCGAGCATTGCTCGACCCAGATAGTCAGGGACTAAAGCAAAGTTTCGCTCTGGAGAAACAAAGATAAACGAGCAGTTCTCGGATCTGCAAAAATCCAAACTGACGAGCATTGCTCGAATTTGGGCCCTTCAAGTTAGAAAGCCTGAAAGTCGAGTTATGTTTGGATCTGCAAAATTTTATATACACGAGCAAAACTCGATTCCGGACCCCTTAGAGCTAGAAAGCCATATACCCGAATAGTGCTCGAATATGCGAAAAATAGGTAAGCACTAGCAATCATGGTTCGCGAGTTAGAAAACAAGACTAATGTATAGGTTGTATGTCATTATAAAGTAACGTCAAAGGAACGAGAACACCCCGATCGAAACACTTAGGTCCTATCATCACAACTTGGGCCGGCTAATGCCGGATCCACTGATTCCTAAATCTAGATCCCGAGTTAAATAGGACAACACGGAGACATCTTCTTTAAAGCTTCCTTGCTGATCCACAGCTCAAAGCTTGAGGGGCTTAATGTTCCAACATGGATCGGACCTCGACTCAAGCACAAATCGGAGTCTGATAGACCAAGTCCATTTCAGGCTAACCTACAAGACAACAGGAATCAAGGCCGATTTATCTTACAACGGTTTTGTAACCACCCCACATTGATGACATTCTTAATCACTCATAATGGCTCACTAATGTTATTAACAACTACCCCATCTATATATAGGAGGCCTAAACCTCAGGGAGAGACCATCTTCTTCATACACTAGAAACCGAGTAGTACCTCGACATTATCTCAGAACTATGTTTGTTTTGATTCCCACTCAGGATACGTAGGAGCAGAATACACAATTTTGTCAAGCTATAATCATATACTCACATCTTCCTCTCTCGAGACCTACTCAAGCATCTCAGAATTTCTAGTTCTTGTTAGAACAATAAGTAATGTTACAAAAACAAATTTACAATAAAGTTTTATTGAGAAAATGATTTGCAACTTTATTTGTTGGTATTCTTGTTATAAAAGTCACCTCTTAGTTATGGTAGTTAAGATCACATGATACTACGAGTTTCGCCACATCAAGTCATCAACGATCTAGATTTCATCCAAAATGCATGCAAATTGAAGCACGGTGGAAAGAATGAACAAGGAAAATTACAGAAGTACGAGCGAATCATCATGTGATAGAATGTAATCAAATCATGCGATAGACACAAACTAACCCTAACTTAGTTTTGAGCCCAAAAGCACCTACTTTAATCCTCGTTTGGTCATTCCAATTCTAAGGGTGTCAAAATAAGCCCGTCTCAATGGTCGACCCGAATAATCCATCAACAAATTTATTTTATACTAGATGGACTTAAAAATTTAAATTAGTGATCCATGTGGAATATAAGTTTCTGTTTTAACACTAGTGAATAAGAGACAAAATGATAGATTTTTTTTAAAAGATTATTGTAGATCGTGTTCTTCTGAATTTTTATTTAAGATTACTTATTTAATTTGTTTCATCTTATTATCGTATCTTAGTACATTTTTCCCAAAAAATGTATTTGCTCGTAATGTGCTACCCCAAATGGGTCTAAGGCTCGCTCGATTTAACAAATATTCCAATCTCTCCCCCATACCCATACTAACCTGACTACTTGAGAGCTGCTGAGACAACAATTGACGGACAATGCTGACCGCGACAGTGGAATCTGGATATTTAAGAAAGAGAAGGCTCCTCTTAAACCTTTATCCATCTAAAAGAAACTTCTGCTAAGAGATCGACATTTGTAATCTTACAATTACATTGACACAGAACAGAACATTAGCAAATCTTGTTGACGCCATTATAGTAATGCAAATATGCAATTCACCAGGTAAAAAAACTATATCAATTAATACTTCTACAACAAACATTAAAATTCCCTAGGGACCAATTCCCTAACTATAAAACAACAATAATCCCCATTGTTACAACAAAAAATTTAATTTCCACCAGCACCAATTTCTTCAGTTGAGAAATTTCAAAAACGGTTACGTTTTTTGGTGTGCCAGTACTGGTGCTACATGCTATGGATTGATATCTACAAAATTGCAAATCAGTAAATTTTGAACTAAAGCCTCTCTTTATGAATGTATGGTCTACTTTCCTTTTGTTGTCCTTCTTTTCACTTGGGGATTTTGTGAACGAGCTACACTCTTCCCAGACTTATGAACAGATTTCATGCTTTTCCTAACAATCCTCTGTGCCATTGCCTTAAGCTGAACCGTGACGGCCAAAGGTGTAAGCACCTCTCCCAACTCCTGCCAATCCAGATCTTCAGAGTCACCATCTTCATACAGAACCCTGTACCACCCAGTTTCTTTGTCAAACTCTATTACATTGCCTGAGTAATATCTTCCCATAAACCACTTTTGAACATCCCTCCCTTGCAGCAATTCACCCAAACCCGAAGGCCCGCGCATTTGATCGACAGCATTTGAAGCATTATGGGGAGGAACAGTGCTGTCAATGGGAATTATATCAGGCATCCCATCAATTACAACAGCAGGCTCTCCAGGTAAATCATAAAACACGGTTGCTGAAGCATTTGATTCCTGCTGTTTTCCTTTCTCTTCCATTCCTAACACTTCCTGAGGAACCTATAGCAATATTGCAAACAATCAATTAA
This sequence comes from Sophora flavescens, assembly GCA_030762895.1. Classification (NCBI taxonomy): domain Eukaryota; kingdom Viridiplantae; phylum Streptophyta; class Magnoliopsida; order Fabales; family Fabaceae; genus Sophora; species Sophora flavescens. Next base: position 130,324,101 of record CM061070.1, on the reverse strand, counting down.
TTATGAAATGATAATTTTATGTTTACACTCTACAACTTCAAGGAGATTGTAGCTCAGATCATGATTCATGAACACTAGCAAACAAATTAATCAAAGAACTGAATAGATCAAATAGGAGGTTTCAGTTCCTGAAAAATCCCCATGAGATGTATTATTCCAGAGCCGAGACTGAGTCCTCTAACATATTTACTTACAACTTGGAACATTTTTCATGACAGAAAAAAAAAACTCGATGGTTCAACTAATAAGCACAAACTTATATATAAAACCTCAAATTATGCAAATCCACCAAATCGTCGTTTTGATTTCCATTGACAATAAGAGCCTACAACCTGTTTCAATCGGGTTTAACATGGTTGTCAGACTCACGAGTCTAGGTAGACTCCTGGAGCCTACGTAAGCTCAGACACGTAGACTCATAAGAGTCTACCAAATACAAAAATAAATAAATATAGATGACGTATATACATAACATAAAACAATGTAACACAATAATAATTCAACATTCTTTTTTGTTTGTTTTTTTTTAAGACAAAAAGGGCCTCATTAAAACCTTAAGATGCAAAACCCTCCTTAGGGAAAAAACACCAGAAGGAAAAAGAGTGCCCAATTTATTGAAAAGAAAGAAAAGAGTACAAAAGAGACTTGGGGGGGCATATACCAAACCCAAGACGAGCTAATGAAACCTAAAATTAGGTAGACCATATTTGTTTCTGAAAAAGTCCTCCCTGATAAAATAAGGAAGGGCATCCCACCAAACTAAACCTGTAATACCTAAACCAAAAGAAGCCAACTTGTCAGCACAGTGGTTTCCTTCTCTGTAGATATGAGAGACTGCAAATTGCATTTGCTTAGTGAGCAAGACACAGTTGATCCATCTATTTCTGAGGTTCCAGGGGACGAGATTGTGGTTCGCAAAAGCAGCCACAACAAGTTTAGAATCGCTTTCCAACCGGAGATTATGCCAGCCTTTCTTGAAAGCAATCTCAATGGCCATCATGGCACCATGCAATTCAGCATGGAGAGAATATTGAGAGCCAAGATTAATAGAAAAACCACCAATAAAGTCAGAGAGGCTATCACGGAATAAACCACCTCAAGCAGCTGATCCAGGACAACCAAGAGCACTACCGTCAGTGTTGCATTTCACCATGTTAGTGATGGGAGGCTGCCAACAAATTTCTCTAATTATTCTTGCAGCAGGCGGGCGACATTGGACATTAAAGGCCTTGACAATGGTGAAGTCCATAATGGAATTAGACATAGTACCAGTACCGAGCAAACCGGCCAAGGCCACATTGGAGGAGATCAAAGCAATTGCTGAGTTGGTGGAGACCAGCTTATTATTGAACCGAAGTTGATTCCTGCAATGCCAAACAGTATACAAAATGTTAAGAATACCAGCGATGAGAATAACATTAGCTTGACTAGACCAGCCACGGGAGCAGACAGCAAGCACAGAAGAAAAGGTAGAGCAATCAATGAAGAGGTTTAGACGACTCATGAACCAGTGCCAAATTGTCCTTTTAAAACTACAATCCAGGAAAAGGTGCTTAGTGTCCTCATATGCATTGCCACAAAGACTGCACATAGAGACCATGGTACGGCCCCTGCATTGTAAGTTGTCATCTGTGGGCATCTTGTTATTAATAATACGCCACAGGATGAAAGACTTGGAAGGAGGAACATTGCGACTCCAGATAATCTCAGTCCATGGTACCACAGGACCCGGAGGAGAGTAGAAGGAGTAGGCCTCCTTGAAGCTAAGAGATCCAGACATAGAATCAGACCAAACCATTTGGTCCACACAAGGAAACATAGGGATGGTAATCTTATCAATTTCAGCTTTGAGGCCAGGGCAGTGAGTCAGAAGAGCATTAGGAATGCACCAATTGCCTCCAATGATGAAGTCTGCAACCTTGGCTGAGAGGGTGGACAAATCACACCGCAGATTAGCCTCAGCGTTCAGAAGATCTAAAACAGGTGTGGATAGCCATTTCCAAAAGTTGATGCTCAAGCCATTGCCAAGATTCCAAGAGACATTCTCCAGAATATCTAGTAAACAGTCTTTGATGCCAGGCCAAATGGAGGAGGATATGTGGTGAGTAATTGGTTTGCCATTCCTAATGACTCTGGCTCTAAGCAAGACAGCCCAGTGATTGTGTAAAGATGCGAATTCCCAACCAAGCTTAAGAAGACCAGCTTTGTTGATAGATTTAATTGATTTGATGCCAAGACCACCCTCGTGAAGAGGTTTGCACACCTTGTTCCAAGAGACAGTGACAGATTTCCTAGTGCTGACGTCTCCACTCCACACAAAGTTCCTTAGCCACTTATCAATAGAATTTAGTAAGTTAACAAGCCAAGCATAAATATGAAAGCTGTAGACCAGCATCCCAAGAGCAACAGAGCGAACCAATTGCACTCTCCCCATAATAGAGAGCAGAGATCCTTTCCAAGAAGCGAGCCTGGCTTTAATTCTGTCCGCAATGGGTAGCAGATGGATCCTCTTGGGTTTCCCTTTGACAAGAGGGACGCCTAAATAATCAAAGGGGAGAGAGCCATGATGGAAACCGAGGATATTTGAGAGAGCAGTTTTCCGAGCACCCGAAATGTTATCGGTGTAGAACTTGGATTTTTCAATACTAATCACCTGCCCAGAGATCTGCTCAGAATCTTTAAATAAAGACAGCAGATTCATTAGAGTAGATTTGGATGCTCTGCAAAAGACTAGAATGTCATCTGCATAGAGGATGTGACTAGGCATTTTGCAGTTTCTAGGACCCGCCATCAATTGCAATTTTCCTTCTTCCACCAGCAGATTGATACCTCTACTAAGAACTTCTTCAACAAGGCAGAATAAGAGGGGAGATAATGGGTCTCCTTGACGGACACCCCTCAAACAGTTGAAGAAACCAATTGCATTACCATTAACAGATATAGACAACTTGGCTGACATCAGAATAGTTTCAATCCAGGAGCAAAACTTCCTATTAAAACCAAAAGAATTGAGGACATTTAAGATAAAGCTCCACTCAAGAGTATCAAAAGCTTTCTTCATATCAATCTTCATAGCTATTTGACCCCCAAAAGACCGTCTGTCCAGCTGGTTTATGCACTCAGAAGCGACACCAATGCAGTCAGAAATTTGTCTTCCCTTGATAAATCCTCTTTGGTTGTCAGAAATAATTTTAGGAGCTATAGTTGCCAACATGTCTGCTAAGATTTTAGTAATAATCTTGAACTTAAAATTAGCCAGAGCAATTGGCCTGTATTGTTCAATTTTGGAAGCGTGAGGGACTTTAGGAATAAGAGTGATGATACTGGAGTTGTAATTAGGGAGGATCCAACCATCCTTAAAAAATTGGAGAACAGCATGATACACATCAAGATGAAGGACGTCCCAGTAAGCCTGAAAAAAGTGACCTCCAAAACCATCTAGCCCGAAAGCCCCGCTAGCATTCATTGAGAACATGGCATTTTTGACTTCCTCCATGGTAGGTAAAGCAGTTAATAAATCATTGTCCTGCTCACTAACAATAGAAGGGATGACTTTGTCAATAAGGTTATTGGCCTCACAATTGTTCACACTGGCAAAGAGAGTTTGATAGAAGCCAAGAACATGACTTTCTATGTCAGCCGGGTTATTGAGGAGCTGATCTGCATGGTGAAGCATAGATATCTTACTAGTAACACCTTTGATTTTTGCCATTCGGTGGAAAAAAGCTGTGTTCCTATCCCCCTCCAGATGCCACTTAATAAAGTGTGTCCCAATCATTCATGAATTCTAAAAACACATAAGTTCCTAAACTAAAATTATTTAAAAAAACAGCTCCTAATTTCTTCAAATGTCCAAATCCATGACATATTAGTTTTTAACTTTTTATTATAAAATTTATTTGTCATCAGCTTAAAAGTGGAATCCAGGTAGCAAAGCAATCAGTAATAATAGTCCTTCCCATTCCATTGTAATGAGAAATAAAATGTCAAATAAATTATAACACCAATTCAATCTCGCTATAGTATTGGCATCCAAACCGTGATCTAAGAGACGAGGATGGGAAGAAATGGGTTTTATGTTTTAGGGCTCGAATGAATATGGAGGGGGACCGAACTCATGAAATGGGTAAAGAGGAGGACAAAGGGTTCAACTAATAAGAACAAACTTATATATAAAACTTGAAATGATGCAAATTCACCAAATCATGACTCAAATTGCAATTAGAGTGAGCTATTAACAGATAGACAAAAAGTAGTGAAGGATGTGGCTAAAGTTCAATTTTTTATAGCACTGAGAGTACAGTTAGAGTGGCCACTACTATTCTCCATTTGAGAATTTCAATTCCCCCCATTTTCTTTTCCCTCACACTGTAAGTTCTCTGATTTTGCTCCTCCCTATGAAATAAAGTTATCTTAATGTTTATGTCATCGATGAATCAAAGGGAAAAGAACGTAATATCACAAGATATATTCCAATTTCATGAGTATTCGAGACGAACCTGCAAAGAAAGGTGCAACTGGGGAAACGCACAGAGGAAGAAGGCGAGGATGATAGATACGAGAAATCCCTCTCAAGTTTAAACGCACAGTTCCGCTTCTCCGCTCTTTTTTCCTTTTTATAAACAAAAAATTCATTTAATTTCTCCACCCGTTATTCATGAGACATGGGGCTATTTTGGAGGGCTTTACCAATTTTTGTTGTTGATGTTTTAGATTTATGCCTTCAAGTTGCCATTATTTTTGTTTCGAAAGGTGACAAATCTTACTTGTAACGATATAGCACTACGAACAGTTTTTCACATTTTACAGTCGTTGGATTTGGCTGGACGAAGCTGCTGAGAGAGATCTACTGCAATGGATCCAAATTTATATTGTTCTTCCTAACTAGATAGTGAAGATTTTAAAGAAGTTTTAATCCTTTTAAAAAAAATATAAGCGACAACATTATGATAATCGATTATAATTTTCTTAATTTAAGTATTCTTGCGTGTAAGTTTACATCAAACAGATGTGTCTATGACAAATATTTCATTTCTAAGAGGTTTGACAGAACTTTAGCCGAGTTTTCTGGAAGAATGTTTCTCTTGAAATTATCGAAGAAGACATATATAGTTTACATGTCAATCAACATCCTTTTCTTTTGAGCCGGTGTCGAGCTCTTCCTAGCAAGGGCCCACCAGCCCTTTAACATCTTCTAAAAGGAAAGACATATTGAAGTTAGAATTAAGGAATTCAGAGGAGCCCAGATAATTGTGATTCTCTTATTTCATTTTTAATTTAGAAAAGGAACTCCAACAAAAATACAACACCATTTTATTTCGAGAGAGTGATGAGTTAAATTCGAAGATAAGAACACTAAATTTGTCTATACTTGGACTTTCTACACACACAGAGAGAGAGATTTGTTGCAACAAATCTAGATTTATAATGCTATTCCTAACTAGTTATTGATGATTTTAAAGAAGTTTTACTCCTTTCAAAAATAAGTGACGATATTTTTTTTTACTCAGAGTTGTGACTTTGCCAATATGATAAATGATTATAATTTTCTTGATTTAAGCACTCTTGCGTGTAAGTTTACCCGATAGAGATGTGTCCATGGTAAAGATTTCGTTTCTAAGTGGTTTGGGAGGACTTTAGCCGGGTTTTCTTGAAGACCGTTTTTCTTGAAACTATCGAAGAAAACATATATAGGTTACACGTCAAACACTATCATTTCCTTTTGACCTGGTGTCGATCTCCTCATGGCAGGGGCCCACCATCCCTTTAACATCTTCCAAAAGAAAAGACGTATTGAAGTTATGATTAAGGAATTCATAGGAGCCTAAATAATTGTGATTCTCTTATTTTAGTTTAAATTTAGAAAAAGGAACTCCACAAAAAATATAACACCATTTTATTTCAAGAATAACTTTTGTCACTCTAAAAATCCAGAGAGTGATGAAATGAATTCGAAGATAAGTACACTAAATTTTTTTATACTTGGACTTTCTACATAGAGAGATCTGTTGCAACAAATCTAGATTTATATTGCTATTCCTAACTAGTTATCGATGATTTTAAAGAAGTTTTACTCTTTTCAAAAAGAAGTGACGACACTTTTTTTCTCGAAGAGTTGCAACTTTGCCAATATGATAAATGATTATAATTTTCTCAATTTAAGTACTCTTGCGTGTAAGCTCGCCCAGCAGAGATGTGTCCATGGTAAGTATTTTATTTCTAAGTGGTTCGACTGGACTTTAGCCGAATTTTCTGGAAGAACGTCTTTTTCTTGAAACTATCGAAGAAAACATATATAGGTTAGACGTCAATCACTAACATTTTCTTTTGACCCAATGTCGATTTCCTCCTAGCAGGGCCCCCACCATTTCTTTAAACATCTTCCAAAAGAAAAGAGCTATTGAAGCTATAAATAAGGAATTCAGAGGAGCCTAAATAATTGTGATTTTAGTATAAATGAGATGTTTGGTTACTTACAGGTAAAATTGATTTGCCTTCAAAAGCGATTCTGACTAAAAGCTACAAAAAGTAGCTTTTGCGTTAAATTGAAAATTTTACACTAAGTTTTACATAAACTTGTTTTTAAGACAAAAACATCCAAACATAAGTGAATTCACTTTAAACTCAATTATAACCAAATCAATATTACAAAATCAATTCCATTCAAATTCAATTTTATCAAACGCTTATCCAAATACAAACTAAGTAGTTTTTTAAAAACCTTCAAATGTATGAATAGGTAGAAGCAATTTATATAATTTTAAAATCCCAAACTACTCTCAATGGAGCTATAACTTAAAAGAGTTTTAGGACGAAGGAGATTATTTTCAATAGGGGTGACTGTTAAGTCTCTAAAATACCTGATGTATATTTTCCTAAGTTTTGATGAGAACTAAATATTGGTTAATGATTTAATTAACCGTCATATTGGTTGCTAACCTGTCTATCTAGTGTGCAGATTAAAACAGTAAGAATCATCTGTCTGCTCATATAGATGACTACCTGTCTGGATAAGCGAACGTCAACATGTCTGCAGACTATGATTATTGACTTCTTTCAAGAGACGTTTTCAACCTGTCTCTCCACGAGTTCCTACACTTGTATGAGATTACTCATTGAAGAACCAAGGACCAAACAAGCTTTTGTTGGCTGTCCCATCATAAAGAGACTTGAAGCCTTCTCTCCTACTTAGTCTCACGCTTATCAAGAAAAGTCAGAAGTTACTCTCTCTCTTAAGAAACCTCGGATAGCAGAACCAAAGACTAGTTAAAGAATGCTTCCAACATGCTTTATTCCCTAGGACCTCTGGTCCTTTACACGAAAAAGGGAATTGTACTCAGAAAAGTACAAAAAACTCTCTGCACAACTCTGATATGGCTGTTTCACGATGCATAAAGCCATGATCCTTCAAGTTAGAGTACAACCAACATTCCTATTGCATTAATGGCTGCCCAGAATGACTCTATTGCATTTAATGAAGTTCTGCTTGAAGCCAACATTTGAAGGAATGTCTCTAACGGATCTTAAATGCTTGAAGACTATAATACATAAGTCATTGAAGATGAAGACACAGAATACATATAGCATTAAAGAGCCATTACTCTGAGCATTAATTTCTTCATTATTTCATTCTGTATTCTTCAATAATTTGAAGTTATAACATGGACTTTCCAAAGCTTTACATTTAAACCACTCTCTGAGTGTTAGTGAAAGATCTGTGACACGCTGTCGCGCACGCGTCAAAAAGCGAGCGGTTGGAAAAATATGTAGATAGGGAGCAATAACTCGAGTATCGTCTCACAAGGACTCTTGGATTGTTGTTAACATAAAAGTCAGTTTTTGGGGGCACTGGTGCAATAAGTGCTTTTTACGTCAGTTAAAATTGATTTTTTACGTCAGAATACTGACTGACGTAAATACAGCTGACGTTAAAAGTTTAACTTTTAACGTCAGTTGAGAACTGACGTTAAATATAACACTATTAACGTCGGTTCTTTAACACAACTGACGTTAATTTTGTCAAAATTAACGTCAGTTCTTTAACATAACCGACGTAAATTTTGTTAAAACTAACGTCAATTGTTATCAAGAACTGACGTTAAAGGTCTTAATTTTAACGTCAGTTGTAATAAACAACTGACGTTAATAGTGTACTATATATTTTTATAAAATACTTTTAACGTCAGTTGTATGATACAACTGATGTTAATATTTTTTTTTTTTAAATTCAGTTTTAAAATATCACTCCCCTAAGCCATCACTGCATTCAGTAAATATCCTAGTAACACAGAATATCACACACATTACAGAATTGCAAAGGAAAAATGGAACAATTATCCATATGTATGCCTGTTCAAAACAATATATATTTATTAACATAGGTTATAAATGTATACTAAGTTTAAACTACCTACATCAATATCCCTTCGTGATGATCATCACGAGTGGCATGTACATCGTCCACCTGTGTCTCCTCGATTATAGTAGGCATGTTTGTTGAAAAAGAAGTAGTCTCAAGAATATCAAGATTTGAATCTTCATTTTCATCACTACCATTATACATGCTTTTTCCTTAGAGAACCACGGACAACCTTTTGTTAGAAGGATCAGTGATGTAGAACACTTGTTTTGCTTGGGAAGCCATTATGAAAGGCTTATTTATATGACCTAACTTGTTGAGGTCTACCAATGTGAACCCCAATCCGTCGGTTTGTACACCACCGTTACTATCAACCCACTTACATTTAAATACCGGCACCGTAAGCTTAGTGTAATCGAGCACCCAAATATCTTCAATATATCCAAAGTAAGGTCTCGGTGCTGTAACGGGTTTTGTGTCCTTTGCACTAGAGAAGTGCATTGCTTGACCACGATCATAACCCCACTATTTTGCATGGTACTCTTGTTATCTTGTTCCTTTGTATAAAAGGAAAAGTTATTTATGTCGTATCCGCTCCAACATATGAAGTTGAAGTTAGGCCCACGTGCTAGCCATTTTACGTCATCGGAAAAAGATACTACCATCCTTAAGCATTTCTTCCTTGAACCATGGTAAGAAAGTCTTGTTATGCTTGTTCAACAACCACCTTTCGCTCATTCGAGGGTTTTCTTGATTGACTTTTCTTTTATGTTCAAATAAGAAAGGCTGAACACATTCGATGTTGTTCAATACATACAAATGTGCTTGAAGCACTTCCTCCCGATCCTTCCTATTAATTCTTAAGCCATGTGTACCCTTACCTTGACATCTGATCTCATCATGCCGAGGCTTAGGAACCCCTATAGGATCCGTGTTATGAAGGTAGTCCGAACAAAACTCAATAGCTTCTTCTGCAACATACCTTTGAACAATAGATGCTTCGGGATGATGAGGATTCTTCACGTACCCTTTCAAGATCTTCATGTAGCGCTCAACTGGGTACATCCATCTCAGAAAAACCGGCCCACGTAATCTAATCTCCCTCACCAAATGAACAATTAAGTGAACCATTATGTCGAAAAAGGAAGGAGGAAAATACATCTCCAATTGGCACAAGATTGTAGCAGCCTCAACTTCCAAGTCATCCAACATACGGGGGTCAACGACTTTTCTACATATAGAATTGAAGAATGAGCACAACCGAGTAATGGCATGTCTCACATTTTTTGTAGCAATACCACGAATAGCAATGGGCAGAAGTTGTTGCATCAAGATGTGACAATCATGAGACTTCAAGCCAACCAATTTAAGATCACTAGAGACAAGTCTCTTCATATTTGAAGAGTAACCATGTGGAACTTTGATGCCCTGAAGACACCCGCAGAAACTTTGTCTCTCTTTTTTTGACAAAGTATGACATCTTTGGCGGCAAATAAGTCCGCTTACCATCCTCAACAACTGGAGCTAATCGCTCTCGTATACCCATAACAACGAGGTCGAGACGAGCATTCACACCATCCTTTGTCTTGCCCCTGAATGTTGAGAAGCGTCCCGATCACACTATCACACACATTTTTCTCCACATGCATCACATCAATGCAGTGTCTGACATCAAGCTTGCGCCAGTATGGAAGATCAAAGAATATCGGCCTCTTCTTCCATATGTTTTTCTCAACAGCTTTACCTTTCTTTTTGGACTTGCCGAATATAACATCGATGTCCTTTACCCTCTGATAAACCTGCTCTCCAATTAAGGCCGTCGGCGCTTCTTCTGTCTCTTGGCATCCATTAAAAGCTTTTTCCATCTTACGATATGGGTGATCACGTCTAAGAAATCTCCGATGCCCAAGGTAAACCGTCTTCTTTCCATGATGCAACTGAGTGTAGCATGTGCCTTCTTCACATATAGGGCATGCTTTATGCCCCTTGACATTGTACCCGGACAAGTTACCGTATGCTGGAAAGTCGTTGATGGTGCAAAATAACATGGCACGAAGCTTGAAAGTCTCATGAGAATACCCATCAACTACATCAACACCTTCCACCCACAACGTTTTCAAGTCTTCAATCAAGGGACCTAGATAAACATCTAAGTCATTTCCCGGTTGCTTTGGGCCCGAAATCATCATAGACAACATCATGTATTTGCGCTTCATGCACAACCAAGGGGGCAGGTTGTAAATCACCAACAGAACAGGCCATGAACTATGAATACTACTCATGTTACCATAAGGATTCATTCCATCCGTAGCAAGTCCAAGCCTTAGGTTTCTTAGCTCATCGGCGAAATCCGGAAACATAGTATCAATATTCTTCCATTGAATAGAATCAGCAGGATGGCGAACCTTTCCATCACGTTTCCTCTCATCATTATGCCATCTAAGATTCTTCGCATCTTTCGCATTGGCAAACAATCGCTTGAACCTTGGAATTATTGGAAGATACCACAACACCTTCGCAGGAGGACCCTTTTTTTCTCACATCATCAACATCATCATCATCATCACCACCCTTCACTTTGTATCGTGATAACCCACATTTGGGGCAATCGTGTTTGTCTTCATGAACACCGGTGTACAATATGCAATCATTGGGGCATGCGTGTATCTTCTTATACTCCATACCCATAGGACACAATACCTTCTTGGCCTCATAGTTACGGGCCAGGCAATGTGTTGTCCTCCCGGAAGCAAGTCTTTCAACACTTCAAGCAATTCCATGAAGCTTTTATCGCTCCAACCATTTCTCGCCTTCACACAAACCAATTTTAGCACCGCCGACAACCGTGTATGAGTAGTACACCCTGGATATAAAGGCTTATCCGCATCACCGCACAACCTATCATACACATGCGCTCGATGAAAAGATTCTTGTCCAATATCACGGATCATGTCCTCTACTCGATCATCCTCCATATCTACGTCAACGTCCTCACTTTGGGAGACACTCGCCGTATTACTACTCAACAACATATCACCATGCCATATCCATCTTGTATAACTCAAGCAAATCCCTTCACAAATCAAATGAGTACGTATATCCTTCACAGTACATTTCCTCGTATTCAAACACTTGACACAAGGACAATAGAACATTCCATTACTATTAGGAACATTCCTTTGAGCATATTCTATAAATTCTCCCACCCCCTTCAAATACTCAGCACTAGTACGCTTACAAATCATCCAACTACGATCCATAACTAGATAGGTCCCTGTAGATATACAAAACATATATATATCCAATATAAGGACAATACGGGAGATTGAAAACTATAGTTTTTAAAGATTAATTGCCAATCAGTCACGGCCTGGCGGTGATGTCCATCACGGCCGTAACGTGCCAATCGAACGGAACCATGCCATCACAGGCAGAATCGATCACGGCCTAGCCGTGATTAGCATCACGGCCGTGACAGATCAACCAGCAGAGCAACATGCACTCAAAACCAAAAACGAGACGTACATTCCAAACAACTCAAACTCACGGTTTCAAGTTTCAACCATCGAGACTACAGTTTCAACATACACTCAAAACCAAAAATACAAAAATGTGCCCTAAATACTCACCAGAAATAGGTGCTCGCGTGGTGGTGGGGAGGGGAGCTCGAGTGGTGGCCAACGTTCGATGTGGTTACTGAGAGCAGAGGGACAAGGAGAGTTAGTGCGCGGGAAGGGGAAAGAGAGATGTACGTCAAGTTATTGCAAAGAATGAATGGAAAGACAGAGTTAGGGTTAATAGTGTACCTCACGGTGGTGGCGAAGAAGCCCTCGCGGTGGTTGAGATGGAGATGAGCTCGCGATTAGGGTTCTGTGCTGGGTGAGAGTGAGAGTGAGGGTTGAGAGTGATTTAGGGTTGAGCGTGATGAAAAGAGAAAAGAGACGTACGTACAGAGCGAAGTGCAGAAGGCACGCGGGTGTAAACATAAAACAACATTTAACGTCAGTTGTATTAAACAACTGACGTTAAAATTAATTTTTTAACGACAGTTTTATTAACAAACTGACGTTAAATATTAATATTTTTTTAAAAAAACACTTTTAACATCCGTTGTTGAATACAACTGACGTTAAAAGTGTTAAAGTAACATTCTTCTGTAACAGTCTGTAATACTGCCTCTTCTTTTCCTCTATATTTCTATTCCTTCACAAAATGGCTGAGACCCGTGTTAATTGAGTGACAACAGGGCATTTCAGATAGCTAGGGATATAGGATTATTTACGTCAGCTATTTATTTAACTGAAGTAAAAATCACACTTTTAACGTCAATTGTGTAAACAACAGATGTTAAAAATAAATATTTTTTATTTTAAAAACACTTTTAACTTCAGTTTTATTCAACAACTGACGTTAACAGACCTGTGTGACAACAGGGCATTTCAGATAGGGATATAGGATTATTTACGTCAGCTGTTTATTTAACTGAAGTAAAAGCCACACTTTTAACGTCAATTTTATAAACAACTGACGTTAAAAATAAATATTTTTTATTTTAAAAACGCTTTTAACGTCAGTTTTATTCAACAACTGACGTTAAAAGTGTCTCTTCCTATTCCTTCGGGCGTTTTCTTTTCTGCACGTTTATAATATATGATTGTCAGGCCAACTCCCAATGCGCCTTGGAACCTAATGATCTTAATGATCAATTTATTTTTTTAGCAACTTACGACGCCTAGTAACTTCATCCCCTGCTCCTATAAATAGCTTCCTTCGTTCGTTTAATTTTTCTGCTTCACAATATGGCTCTGCCATGGAGATTAACTTCATCACTCTTTCTTCCTATACCTAGACTTAAAGGTCTCTGTCTTAATGGTCAAAACAACTTCTGGGGTTGTGTAAATCGCATTACATGGGTGATAAGGGTGTGTAAATCGCATTATGTGAATTGCACACACCATCATCCTTCGGGAGAATCGAGACTACAGTTCCAAAACCTCAGCTTTGGAACCAAGTGGCTGTTCCAAGAATATTGCTGAAACAGATCGAGTGCATCATTCACTCTGCCACGGCTCCAAAGTGATTGTGGATTCAGATGGAGCATCGACTTCAAATGAGGGAGGGGATGCATTCAATGTTGGAGATTCTGAGCACAGGACTGAGAAGAAAATGATGTTGAAGCAGAAACTTTTTTATATTTTAGTGCTATATATCTTGCGGAAATTTTTTATCTTTTAAACATGTAATTGTAACTTATGAATCGCTTCAATGAGATACGATTTGATTATACATATATAACTTGTTTTATGTTAAGTGTTTATTTATTTAAATTTGCACAAGAATTTGTTAATTTACTAATTCAAGCTAATTAATTAAGATTAAAAATAAACTTTTAAAAAAAAAAGATTAGAAATAAACTGCACTATATGGAGTGATGATCTGCGTTAAGAGTGACAACAGGGATATGACAACGAAAGAAAGATAGGAATGAGTTGATTATTTACGTCAGTTATTTATTTAACTGAAGTAAAAATCACACTTATAACGTCAGGTTTATAAACAACTGACGTTAAAAGTTTTAATAATTTCTTGCAAAACACTTTTAACGTCAGTTCATTAAACAACTGACGCAAATAGTGATTTCATATTTACAAAACTGTCACCGCCTCACTTTTAACGTCAGTCCTTAAAACAACTGACGTTAACAGTGAATTAATTATTTACAAAACTGTCACCGCCCCCTCTTTAACGTCTAGTTTTTGGTTAACTGACGTAAACCTTTACCGTCTAATGTATATTTTCCACTAGTGGGAGTTTTGGATTTGAAATTAAATAAAGAAAACAAAGCAGAAAACTATGCAAACTAAATAATTATCAAATAAACTAAACGATCAACCTACTGCTTTCGGTTTCCCACTATCATTGATTCACATAATTCCAAGCCCTAAGCGGATTCTAATCCCTTTTCGATTGTAACATCAATTAACAAGCGAAACCGACGCTACGAGACTTATGTTCCTAATTCCCGAATTAAGCAAACGGGGTGAAGCGCTTGTGAATTAAGCAAACACGAATGAACACACGCGAATTAAGCAAACGTGATTAAGTATAGGAACACACAATCATCGAAACAAATCAATACCCATTCGATACAAACTGAATTAAGCAAACAGAGAATATAGAATAGTATTGAAAGAGAAAAGCAATGAAATCAGGAATTACAAAACCTCAAGCGTCAACGGAACCCGATTACAGCAGATCGATCGAAGGAGACTAGTTCTCCATTAACAACTATGACAAAAACCTACGAACAAATTCGCAGTCGTCAAAATAATTAAAAGTCCGGATCCCCCTTTAATCTGCCCTAAACAGGAATTTATAGCTTCAGACTCTGCGCTCGCTCGCGAGGCGAGCATACTCTCGCGACGCGAATATTAATTGTGGCGCGAGTTCAAATTGGGTTCTCGCGGGGCGAGCGGTCAGTTCGCGAGGCGAGACTTCAAATTCCAATCTGTCACAGCCGTGACCTTTATCACGACTAAGCCATGATGGTCTCTGTCCTTCAGGGTTTGGATTTCTCGCGGGGCGAGACAGAGAGGATGGCACTTCTGGCACAACAAGGCTTCAGGCTCGCGAGGTGAATAATTCTAGAATTGCTTCTCTTTATTAGCCTGAAAACAAGAAATAGCGGTAAGTGCTTTATTTGACTCTAAAGCAGCTAAATTACCCTAAAACTACTTTAGAGACTCAAAATGTTGATTGAAGACAATCAAGTCTGAATTGGGCGAAAACGAGATTAAACTCGAATAAAACCATGGTCTTTACTAGTCAAAAACTAGTCGAGCCAGAGGCTGATCAAAATACCCCAAACTTAGACTTTGCTTGTCCCCAAGCAAACTGAAACTCAAAAAGGACTCAAACTTGGCAAGCTTAAAGGAATCAACCGAATTCGTACAAATTTCATGCAATTTCAACAAAACAATTTCTCTTCAATGTTCCCCCCTTTTCAACAATGCAACCCCCATATTCATTTACTTTAAACAATTGAGAATTCCATCATTCATGCAATCAGTAATCTAAGCAAGGGATCCAAGTTACACACAAAAGGGAGATCACCAAATTCAAACAATCACCTTCCTCACAAGGGGGTTTAGTGTTTCACTCAATCGCTCAATTTGTCTAGGCTATCAACATTTCACTCAATTTCACCTTTAAGGGCACTTCCCATGAATTTGATTTTCATCTCAAACAAGGTTCCCACGAAAACATGCATGCAACATCAAAAGGTCTTTAAAGGTTGTAATGGGGCCTGGCTAAGGGTAGGATATTCAAAGGTACTAGGCTTAAGTCCATAGGAACTAAGAGAGCATGAGCATTTTGACATATTGAATTCCCACTCAAGTTCCTTTTTCCATTTTTCTTTATGCTTTTGGGTGACTACAACCTTCTTTCTTCTAATACCCTTTTTGACATTTTTGCACTTTTCTCTTTTTTTTTATCTTTTCTTTTTTCTTTCTGCCTTTGGCTCCAACCTTTATTTTTCTTTTCTTTTTCTCAATCCCGAACAACACATCATATCCTTGCAGCCACCCCAAACTTAGTTTCTTGCAAACCTTGTCTTGCAAAGGATCCATGCTC
Source organism: Sophora flavescens (assembly GCA_030762895.1). NCBI lineage: Eukaryota > Viridiplantae > Streptophyta > Magnoliopsida > Fabales > Fabaceae > Sophora > Sophora flavescens. Next base: position 130,308,107 of record CM061070.1, on the reverse strand, counting down.
TACTAATCCTAAGATTGGGTTAACATGGTATTTTCCAGATTTTAGGCTCATAACATAAGGTCATCAAGAAACATCAGGCTAATTAGACTCAACGGGGCTAACTAGGGAACATGCATTAGGGATGGTTCTTTTTAGGCCAAGTAGTTAATTCAAAGAAAATTGCCTAAATCATTTGATGCAAGCACATAAACATGCAAACCATGAAGAGATTCAAGCAAATTTGGGAAAGTGCAACTCAAAAGTGATTCACACAGTTAAAAACATGTTGGAGGCTCAAATCCTCACCCGGACAATTTTTGCAAATTGTTTGACCGAGATTCTATCCCTAGTGTGTGCATCCTATCACCCCCAAACTTATCATAAATCATGCAATCATAACAAAATATCTCAAAGTTCAATTTTCAATTTTTCAAATGGGGATCAAATTTTCAATTTCAAAACCTAGGGGGAAATCATCAACAGTCAACACATAACATGCAATCCATCTATGCAAAATTCAATCAAAACCCAATCAAGCTTGCTGACACAAGACTCAACACACAAACTCTTGATCTTCTCAAATTATTCAAGAGCTAAAAGAAAACAAAACAAAAACAAAGCAAGAATAAAAAAAAAGGAAAGGGTTTAGAAAAAAAAAACTCATTGAGATGGTTCCACCAGGATCCCACTGCTTGTAACATAAGGCCCAAGTGATAGCCAAAGGACGGAAGCTCATTCCATGCTTCCATAACTTGCAGCCTTGATATGGGAGTGAGCACTTGACAGTCATGGTGACCTCGCCAAGTGCGGCGGACTTCTCACTCCCTCTCATGTCAAAGTTGACCGCTTGGTCAACAAAGTCCTCCCAATAAAAATTGGATTCAACCTCTCGGACTGGCCATAGTGTCTTCATACTCAAGGGTGCAAAATCCAGTCTCTCGGGCAGAGGGTTGAACTCCATCGCTGGTTGTTCCATAGTGGGAGGTGGCAAACAGGTAGCGAGGATCTCTGGTGCCGCTTCAACTTCTGCACGATTCTCACGCACTGCATTATCAAGTCCATCACCTGCTATACATGCAGAAATCTCAGCACACACCACACAAGGGTTGGTGTTAGTACGGTCAGTACATATAGTACAACAAGCAGAATCAGAAAAGGCTTGAATGTCTGGAAAATCAATACACAGTTCATCCCTCGCATCACATTCAACACATGCATATGAATTAATTGAATCATCTAATTCCAAAGGTTCTTCATCATCCTCAAGCATGGTGAAGCAGATGTCCTCCTGATCCTTATTTTCTGTGTTTCTTGGCCGAACAGGGCCCTCAACCTCATGTGTCTCATGTTTCATATGGACGTTTTGCTCCTCATACCCTGAAAAGGATGAGCTTTCAAAACATGCTACACACGAAGTAAATTCATTACAATCAGCACATGAGGTATAATAGACAGAATCAGGAGAGGAGTGAATATCTGGAGATTCAACACACGGTTCATTAATAGAAGTATTCTTGACATCATTATCAAAATTATCCTCAGAGGAAGTATTGTCAAGAACAACTATTTGCGAATCTGTATGTTCTCCAAGGAGATGTTGAGTTTGCAGTGTAGCCAAGGCGGAGGTGATGTGAAGATTTTGAGAGGCAAAATCCTGAAGACTTGCTTCCATCCTCTGATTCAAGATTTTGTTCTGCCATCCGTTGCACCAATTCTTCCAGACCGAGTTGGTGTAGTGTGCGGTCAGGCTGATATTGTAGCTCGCGTGTCGTTTGATGCACCAAAGATGCTATCTCATCCAAGATGCCCTGTCCTCCACTTTGTTGGCTAGAATAATCATTCATTCCAAGCACGCCAAAATCACTACTAAACTCATAACCTCTAGCAAAGTTAGGATAATATATGCATGACTCATAATCAACATAAGGTACATAATCTTGCATATAGTTATCCATGGGAAGTACTACGATTCATAACCAGACAAAGCAGCCATAACTAATTCAGCAATGCAGAATTTATTTATTTATTTATTTTCTGTTAATAATAACAAGAGTCCCCGGCAACGGCGTCAATTCTGACACGCTGTCGCGCACGCGTCAAAAAGCGAGCGGTTGGAAAAATATGTAGATAGGGAGCGACAACTCGAGTATCGTCTCACAAGGACTCTTGGATTGTTGTTAACAGAAAAGTCAGTTTTTGGGGGGTTTTGGATTTGAAATTAAATAAAGAAAACAAAGCAGAAAACTATGCAAACTAAATAATTATCAAATAAACTAAATGATCAACCTACTGCTTTCGGTTTCCCATTATCATTGATTCACATAATTCCAAGCCCTAAGTGGATTCTGATCCCTTTTCGATTGTAACATCAATTAACAAGCGAAACCGACGCTACGAGACTTATGTTCCTAATTCCCGAATTAAGCAAACGGGGTGAAGCGCTCGTGAATTAAGCAAACACGAATGAACACACGCGAATTAAGCAAACGCGATTAAGTATAGGAACACACAATCATCGAAACAAATCAATACCCATTCGATACAAACTGAATTAAGCAAACAGAGAATATAGAATAGTATTGAAAGAGAAAAGCAATGAAATCAGGAATTACAAAACCTCAAGCGTCAATGGAACCCGATTACAGCAGATCGATCAAAGGAGACTGGTTCTCAATTAACAACTATGACAAAAACCTATGAACAAATTCGCAGCCGTCAAAATAATCAAAAGTCTGGATCCCCCTCTAATCTGCCCTAAACAGCAATTTATAGCTTCAGACTCTGCGCGTGCTCGCAAGGCGAGCATACTCTCGCGACGCGAATATTAATTGTGGCGCGAGTTCAAATTGGGTTCTCGCGGGGCGAGAGCTCAGTTCGCGAGGCGAGACTTCAAATTTCAATCTGTCACAGCCGTGACCTTTATCACGGCTAAGCCGTGATGGTCTCTGTCCTTGAGGGTTTGGATTTCTCGCGGGGCGAGACAGTGATTCGCGGGGCGAGACAGAGAGGATGGCACTTCTGGCACAGCAAGGCTTCAGGCTCGCGAGGCGAATAATTCCAGAATTGCTTCTCTTTATTAGCTTGAAAACAAGAAATAGCGGTAAGTGCTTTATTTGACTCTGAATCAGCTAAATTACCCTAAAACTACTTTAGAGACTCAAAATGTTGCTTGAAGACAATCAAGTCTAATTTGGGCGAAAACGAGATTAAACTCGAATAAAACCATGGTCTTTACTAGTCAAAAACTAGTCGAGCCAGAGGCTGATTAATCTGTCTGTCTGAATTTGTATTTATTACAAACCAAATTTCTCAAACAAATCTGAGTGAGCCTGGAGAGTCTAGGTGTGCAAAGAATACCTGTCTTGGAGCCTGAAGAGGCTAGGTGTGCAAACAATACTTAGAGTCTGTAACCCGATCAGTTATAGTGGATAAAACTTGGTGCTGCCAAGGATTGGACGTAGCTATTTGCTTTGAAGAGTGAACCAGGATAAATAATTGTGTCAATCTCTCTTTCCTTATCAACTCTTTGGTTTCTTTAGTTTTCTTTTCCATTTATCAAGTGGTGTGTTTGCCTTAGTCTTTGTTAAAATTTCATCAGACAGGTCAACTGTCTGTCATGTATCTTTCCACTCGTCTGAACCAAGCTTCTGTATGAGAAAAGTTTTCAACTTTGTTTAAATTCTGATAAACACAATTCAACCCCTCTTCTCGTGTTTATAGTTGTCTATTTCAGTTGGTATCAGAGCTCAGCCTCTGGGTTGAGCATCTAACAGTGTAGAGGTAAAAGGTCCTGAAGAATAGACACGACTGCTGGAGCTAGTTCAAGTAGAAACCAAACTGAAGGATCTTCCCTAACCAGACCTCCTTACTTCAATCGAGAAAACTACAACTATTGGAAAGATAGATTTCAATTGTTCATTCTATCTACAAACTCTGATCTCTGGGATGTCATTACAGATGGTCCATTCATTCCCAAGAATGATGATGACACTGACAAGCCAAAAGCTCAGTGGACTACTACAGAAAAGACAAAATGGGAGCTGAGCCACAAAGCTAGATATAACATCATTTGTGCTCTCAGTCCCGAGGAGTTTGTGTTAAGATAGTTAGAATTGATTAGAGTTGGTTAGAATTATTTTTAATGGTTAGTTAGTTTAATTGGATTAGTTGGCTATATAAGCAAAGATTACTCATTGCAATTCTTACCTTTTTTTTACCATTCTAATCAATATACACTTTTCAATTTCTCTCGACTTGCTCTCATTGTTCTTCTCTGAACCATGAAATTCAACATGGTATCAGAGCCATTCCACCCACCTTGGATCTTCCGCATGCATTTTTTTCTTTCTTACTTTATTTTCTTTCCCTTTTCAGTTTTTCCCGAGAAAATTCAAAAACTGACAAATCCTTTTCCTTCTTTCATTTTTGTTACTATCCCTTTCTGAAACTATCGAATATTCTTTCTTCGCATTTGCTTCTCTGTCGCCTCAGTCACGGATCTCATATCAACCTTTTCTTCCTTGTTCGAGGTTGCGTTCTTCTCAGTGGCGATTCCAAGAATGAAACGATTTTCAGCAACCCAGTGTTCTTGTTCTTGCATTCCGCGTTTTCTACATTATCTTGTTCTTCGCCAGATTTGGTTTCTGCATTTCTGAATTTTTGTAAGTTCGTGGTCGGAGATGGTGTTTTCCGATGCCGTCTTGTTGCGGTGGCGCCGCATTTCTGGTTCTCCCCTTCGATCTTGATTTTGATCTGGTTCGCATGTGTGTGGGCGTTTTCGGTTTTTGTGTCGTCTTCTCCGCCGGTTCTGATGGTTTCGTCGCCGTCGCCTTTGAGCTTCAGATCTGTTTTCCGATCAGGTTTCTTCGGTTGAGCCACTATGTTGCCATGCTCTGATCGGTTCTTGGTGTCTGATTGTTACAGATCTGTGTGTTTGGTCCATTTTTCTCAGATCCGGTTCTTCACGATCTGGTGCTCGATTCTTGCCCCTTCCTTTATCTTTCATATATTTGGTTTACTTGCTTCCCTGTTCTTAGCCATCCTGTCAGTGATGGTTCTTTTGGTCTATGGCAAGGTTGTGTATTACATAGTTCTTGGTTATGAATATTTGGTTGCGCACCAGGTGTTTGTGTAAAATCCTTTTTGAAGACAGATTTCTTCTCTCATGGTTTAGTGGAGTATTGAAGACGGGTCCACTCTCTATGGAAATCGTTTGGAATTTGGTTGGAGAAGGTTATGCTATTGTTACTGGATCTGCGATTGCAAATGGACCCAATGCTTCACAACGGCTGCTGTTGGCAAAGATGTTGCTGTGGTTATCAATTTTTTTCCCCAAAGATTGATTTGGTTTCTTTTTGGCCTATTGGCTTTGTAGTAAGCTTCTGCCTTTCATTGGAGGTTAAGCATATATGCTTCTGTTAAGTGGTTAAGCTTGAGTTATGGTTTCTGCTCAATGGTTAAGTTTTTGCCCTTTTGTTGGCTTTAATGATTCCAACTTCTGCCTTTTATGGTGGTTAAGCATTGAGACCCTTTGTTGTTTTGCTTATGTCTTGAGTGGTTAAACCTCATGTTTAGCTTCTGCTCAAGATGGTTAAGCCTTGTGCCTTAATTGGCTTTGATGAGTTTAGCTTCTTCCTTCCATGGTGGTTAAGCACTTGGAGCTTCTGCCTTTTACGGTGGTTAAGCATTTGTTGGCCTGCGTGCCTTTTTTTTTTGTATTTGCCATTGTGTTCTTGGCATTGTCATTGTATTTGTTTTGGATATGCATTTGTATTAATCATCCCAAGCTGGAAGTGTTATTACACCTTCCAGCTTGCGAGGGGCTGTTAAGATAGTTAGAATTGATTAGAGTTGGTTAGAATTAGTTTTAATGGTTAGTTAATTTACTTGGATTAGTTGGCTATATAAGCCAAGATTACTCATTGTAATTCTTACCTTTTTTTTACCATTCTAATCAATATACACTTTTCAATTTCTCTCGACTTGCTCTCATTGTTCTTCTCTGAACAATGAAATTCAACAGTTTGAGAAGGTAATATCAGCTCTAGTTGTAGTCAAGTAGATAAGACTTCCCACTAGCCTTCTATATAGAGTAGGGTCATGAAGCAGTTCTCCCTCATCTTTCCAATATTTGACATTCACTTCCATAGGAGTTTCAACTGAAGTGCTGCCCTTCAAACCAGCCAATTCAATAAGATCTTGAATATACTTTTGCTGATTTAAAAATATACCATTAGATCGATAATTAATCACCAATCCCAAGAAATAGGTGAGCTGTCCAAGATCTTTCATGTGAAAGGTTTTATGTAGCATCTCTTGAAGCTTCGAAATCAATTTACTATCTGTACCAGTAATAACTATATCATCTACATAGACCAAAATGATCACTATGCTTGTGGCAGATTTGTGAAAGAAGAGTGTATGATCATACTGACTTTGTAGAAAAGAAAAGTTAAGAAGTGTATTGAGAAACTTCTCAAACCAAGCCCGAGGGGCTTGTTTCAACCCATACAAAGAACGATTGAGCTTACAAACATCAGTAGGAGAAGTAGTAGTCATACCGGAGGGAAGCTTCATGTAAATGTCTTCTTTAAGGTCACCATGGAGAAAGGCATTCTTCACATCCATTTGATGTAAAGGCCAAGATTGAGAAGCTGCAATGGCAATAATAGTTCGAACTGTTGTCATTTTGGTAATCGGAGCAAACGTCTCCTCATAATCAATCCCATATTCTTGTCTGTTACCAAGGGCTACAAGGCGAGCTTTGTAGCGGTCCAAAGAGCCATCAGAGTGCAGTTTGACAGAGAAAACCCACTTACTCCCAATAGGTTTAATAGTTGGTGGACAAGGAACAATGTCCCAGGTATGATTTTCCTCAAGAGCTTGAAGTTCTACTTGGATTGTTTCTTTCCAACAATCATGTTCCATAGCCTGTTTATAACAAGAAGGAATGGAAATATAAGACAAACTAGTCGAAAGAGATACTGGTGAAAAGAAACCATACCAATCAGGGGGTTTAGAAGGCCTTGTAGACCGATGAAGTGGTTGATTATTTGGGACAGAATCAGGTGTCGGGGTAGAATCTTGAAGAGGTCTAGAGTCACGAAGATGATGTCTCTTATACACGATTCCAGGCTTGAACCTTTCCACAAGTGAAAGAGAATCCGAGAAGTGAGGCATAAGACATGTTGGAGAAGATGATGGTTCAACACAAGAAGCAAAAAAATATTGATGTTCAAAGAAAACCACATTCCTGGAAATTCGTATACGACGAGCATGTGGATCATAACAGACATAACCCTTTTGAGATATAGCATAGCCTAGGAAAGCACACTTAACAGATTGAGCAGTTAGTTTATGACGTTCATAGGCAGGAAGATGCACAAAAAAAACACAACCAAAGGTTCAAATATCAGAGTATGAAGGAGAGTGACCAAACAACTTAAAGAAAGGAGAAACATTGTGTAATGTGGGAGAAGGCAAGCGATTTATCAAGTATACTGCAGTAGAGAGTGCTTCACACCAAAAACGAGGAGGGATAAAAGATTCAAGTAAAATAGTTCTTACCATATCTAAAAGATGGCGATTCTTTCGTTCATCAACACCATTTTGTTGTGGTGTTGAAGGACAAGAACGCTGGGAAATAATCCCCTTTTGTTGAAGAAAATTTAGAAACTCATTAGACATGTATTCAGCTCCAGAATCAGATCGCAAATTTTTTACCGTAGTAGAGAATTGATTCTCAATAAATGCATTGAAGCGCTTGAAGACTGCAAAAACTTCTGCTTTAGATCGAAGGAAATACGGCCAAGTAAAGCGATTGTAGTCATCTATGAATGTAACAAAGTATTTATAATGTGCATGGGAAATGACCGGTGTGACACCCCAAACATCACTATGGATAACATCAAAACATTTAGTTGCATGGGATGTCTTATTAGGAAAAGGAAGAACTTTACTTTTTCCAAGTTTGCATGTGGTACAATCAGATGGAATATCAAGAGAATCAGAATTTTTATTGCCCAACAAACCAGATTTTAGCAAAGTGCTAAGTCCATGTGAGTTTGGGTGGCCTAGACGATTATGCCACACTTGATTTTCATGTCTAACACTAATACATGCGAGAGACAACAAAGGAAAAGAAAAACAATTAACTAGTGGAAGGAGAAACATGTAGAGGAAAGAGTCGTCCCACTTTAGGCCCGCTCGCAATTATCTTCCCGGACACCTGATCTTGTACAACACAACCATCAAGAGAAAATTTGACATTACGATTCTTATCAACCAATTGACCAACAGAAATAAGATTTGTGGAAAGACCAGGAGATACAAAAATATCAGTAAAAACTTTAGATATATCACCAATAGCCCTAATAGGTAGAGAATTTCCATCTACTGTGTGAATTTTCTGGTGATCATCATATTGTCTTACATTGGTCAAAGGGGCAATGGTGTTGGTCATGTGATTTGAAGCTCCAGAATCAATGTACCAAGGTTCAGATTTAAAATTAGAATTACCTGAGAGTCCAAAAGCAGAAAATGCAGAGAGTATCATCTGTTGTACCATTCAGGAGTGAGAGCATTTGTGTTTGTAAGAATTGAGGTTGAAGCCGGTGTCGAGGCAGAACTGGAGGCACCAACAGAAGTATGGAAAGGAGCTCCTTTCTTCCTCTCTGGTCGAATAGGGCAGGTTGATATGATATGTCCCTGCTGCTTGTAATAGTTGCAAAATTTTTGTGGACAATCTTTTGCAATATGGCCAAGTCTTTTACAGCTATAGCATTGCACAACACGTATATCTTTGCTCTTGCATCGGCCTTGTGCAGCATAAGCCACATCACCAGGATTACTAATGTTAGCTTTATGTTCCATTGCTGCTTGAGTAACCATGCGCTGCTCTTATCGAAGAATTTCACTCAAGTAACTGTCCAAAGAAGGTACAGGAACTCGGTTCATCAGACTAGATCGAACAGTCTCAAATTCAGATCGCAATTTCATCAAGAACTTGTCTCTTTTGCTGGTTTCGTGAACTTTTTGAACAGCAGACAGTGCCTCTGCAGGGACATCAGTAGCAATGATGTCAGAATATTCATACCATAGTATTTGAAAACCTGAATAATATTCCTCAATTGAGAGACTCCCTTGTGTAAAATTCCCCAACTCATACTCTACCTGAAATCTCCTTGATGCATTATCTTGATTATACACCTTTTTCAAATAATCCCACATCTCCTTGGCAGTCTTGTGAGGCCTTAGATTGAGAACCAAATGTGATTCAACTGAGCTTATTATCCATCTCATGACACGTGCATCCTTGATTTCCCACTTAGCTAATTTCTCTGCATCTTTAGGTGCTGGATCATTGCCATCAATATGACCCCATAATTCTTTTCCTTTGACAAATATTTTGAACTGGAACTCCCAGGCAGAGTAGTTTTTTACAGTAAAGCGAACATGAAGTGATTCTGAGTTATCACCAGCCATGATTACAAGACAAAGACACAAAAGAACAGTGAACACGAAGACAAGAAAGCTACCAAGACCACCAAGAGCAAGAACACAAGTGCAAAAGGATTGACCACGGTTCAGAGTTGTAGCCCTGATACCATGTCAAAGATCATAAGATGGCATGATAAGATTCAAGAAGAATGCTTTGGAAAACTGTCCGGCTCTATGTGGCCTTTCCTTCTTAAATAGACAGTGATCAAATCATTTACAATTACATGAGAGATTATAGGAGATTTTGTCCTACAGTTTAGCCTAGAATATTCTGACAGTTACATTCTATTTAATTTGACAGCTATAACCTATATACAAATAATAAACACAATAAACATGTGACAAAATAATGGTAATAATGGTTCCAGCTGGCATTAACATGTTCTTGTGACTTTGCCAAAGAAATATGGGACACCTTATCTGTCACACATGAAGGAACAACCAAGTCAAAGATTGCCATACTTGTCAGAAAGTATGAACTGTTTGTCATGGAGGAAGGAGAATCTGTTGCTCAAATGATAGGAAGATTCCAAAATATAGTCAACAGTTTAAAATCTCTTGGCAAAGTCTACACCAATGCTGAGAAGGTTGGAAAGATTCTGAGAAGTCTACCTAAATAGTGGAGACCTTTGGTCACTGCTATCTCTCAAGCCAAGGATCTCACTACCTTGACTATGGATGAACTTCTTGGAACACTCACTGTTCATAAGCAAGAACTTGGAGATTAAATTGCACCAAAGAAGGACAAGTCAATTGCTTTGAAAGCTGATCAAAATTCAGCAAAAGCTTCCAAGGCTTTAAAGGCAAACGAGTCATCCAGTGATGCTGAACTGTCTAAACACGAGGATTCTGAGAGTGATGAAGAACTGTCTCTCCTAACCAGGAAGATAAAGCTTCTCTTGTAGAAAAAGAAGCTCAAGAGGGATAAGTCATTCAGAAGGTTCAACAAAGACAAGAACTTCAAAGAATCCACTTCAACAGACAAAAGTTCAATTGTCTGCTATGAGTGAAAGAAGCTTGGTCACATCAAGGCTGAATGTCTTCCACTTAAGAAGGCCCCTTTTAAGAAATTCTTCAAGAAGAAGAAGAAAGGAATGATGGCTACTTGGGAGGATCTGGAGTCAACATCTTCGGATGAAGAAACAGAGGAAGAAGCCAATCTCTGTTTGATGGCCAACACTAACTCAAACTCAGATGATGAGGTACATACTTACTATGACGAATTACTTGATGCCTATGAGGAGTTGCTGGAGGAATCCAACTGCTTATCTAAGGCCTTCAAATCCCTCAAGAAAGATTATGTAAAGCTCACCAGTGAGCATAAACAAAAATCTCAAGAGTGTGAGAAGCTGGCTAAAGAAAACAACGAGCTGAAGACTGAAAAGTCTAATGAAGCTAAGATCTCAAGTGAAACATCACCATCTGAAGAAGTTGAAAAACTTCAACAAAAACTGGAAAAGCTCACTTCTGATCTTGCCAAATTTGTTAATGGTAGAGATAATCTGACTAAGCTACTTGGCCATCAGAGTCACTCTCTTAACAAAGAAGGTATTGGATATGTCCATCAGACACATCATAAAGTATCAACTAAAGCTTCTACAGTATCTGTTAAGTCAACTGTAACCAAATCTACATATGTCTGTAACTTCTGTGGAAAAACTGGACATATTATGTCTAAGTGTATCCATAAGAAGAGAAGGAAGTCTTCACAGACTCCTAGAACTAACAGAAAAGGACCCAGAAAATATGGGTACCTAAAGATCAAATAATTTTTGTTGCAGATATCATCAACAGGACAAAGAAAACACCACTGCTGGTACCTGGACAGTGGTTACTTGCGTCATATGACAGGAGAAATGTCTATGTTCCTAGACCTCCAACTTAAGAATGGAGGACACGTTGTCTTTGGAGGGAATCAGAAAGGAAAAGTTATAGGAATTGATGCTATATGTGGTAAACCCCCTCTTCCCTCTATATCTAATGTTCTTATGGTTAAAAGATTAAGACACAATTTACTTAGCATAAGTCAATTATGTGATAGTGGGTTTGATGTTTCCTTTACCAAGGATGTATGCATAGTTAAAAACTGTTGTGGCAAAACCCTCTTTTCAGCTAAAAGGCAACAAAATCTTTATAAGATTGAACTGTCTGATCTCGCAGATCAAAGTGTAACCCGTCTGATGTCTAAAGAGGATGAAAGATGGTTATGGCATAAGAAACCAGGACATGCTAGTATGAAACTAATTTCTGAATTAAAAAGGAATAACCTTGTGAGAGGATTGCCCGATATTAGTTTTAAGAAAGATGTCTTGTGTGATGCATGACAGAGAGGTAAACAGATAAAATCAACTTTCAAATCTAAAAACCAAGTATCAACCTCTAGACCTCTTCAGTTGTTACACATGGATCTGTTTGGACCAGTTAGTGTTGCCAGCCTGGCTGGAAGAAAATATGGATTTGTCATAGTTGATGACTATTCTAGATACACATGGGTACTCTTCTTAACCCACAAGGATGAGTCTTTTAAGGCTTTCTCAGTATTCTGCAAAAGAGAACAAAATGAACAGGGTTTCTGTATTTCTACCCTTAGAAGTGATCATGGGGGAGAATTTGAAAATGAGCAGTTTAGAAAGTTCTGTGAGGAGAATGGAATCTCTCACAATCTCTCTACACCTAGAACTCCACAGTAAAATAGAGTGGTTGAGAGAAAGAATAGATCTTTGCAAGAGATAGCCAGATCTATGCTCAATGAAAATAATCTCCCTAAGTACTTATGGGCAGAAGCTGTAAACACTGCTTGTTATGTACAAAACAGAATACTTATTAGGCCTTTTCTAAAGAAGACTCCTATGAATTGTCGAAAAGAAAAGGTCCCAACATATCTTATTTTCATGCTTTTGGATGTGAATGTTTAATTTTGAATACCAGAGGTAATCTTGGAAAATTTGATTCTGAGGTAGATAAAGGTATTTTCGTATGATATTCTGAAATGTCTAAGGCTTTTAGAGTTTACAATTCAAGAACTTGCATTATTGAAGAATCTGTTCATGTTAAATTCAATGATGGATTAAATACTGATAAAGAACTATCAGGTCTAGAAGATGATCTTGCAGGTCTTGATATAAACAAGCTAGAAAGTCAACAACCCGATCTAACGAAAACAGAACCTGTGCTTGAGGATGTCAGACAAGTGGAGCAGACAAGTCAACAGACGAGTCAGCAGACAAGTCAAGATCTTCATGATGATCTCAAAAGGGATTGGAAGTTCAACACTCATCATCCTAAGGATCTTATTATTGGAAATCCTTCTGAAGGAGTAAGAACCAGATCCACACTAAGAGAATCAAGCAATATGAACTTTATATCAGAATTGGAGCCAAAACGTATTGAAGAAGCTCTTGAGGATGAAAGCTGGATTCTTGCTATGCAAGAAGAACTCAACCAGTTCACCAGAAATGATGTCTGGACTCTTGTCTCTAAGCCTAAAATCAAGTCTGTTATTGGAACAAGATGGGTCTTCAGAAAAAAATTGGATGAAGATGGTAAAGTTATCAGAAATAAGGCAAGGTTAGTAGTTCAAGGCTATAACCAACAAGAAGGTATTGACTATACTGAAACTTTTGCACCTATAGCTAGAATATAAGCTATGCACATTTTAATGTTTTATGTTGCACAACACCAAATCACCCTGTTTCAAATGGATGTAAAAAGTGCTTTTCGAAATCGTATAATTGAGGAAGAAATGTATGTTAAACAACCCTCTGGTTTTGAGGATACTGATAAACCAGATCATGTTTTCAAACTTAAAAAGGCATTATATGGTTTGAAACAAGCACCTAGAGCATGGTATGATAGACTTAGTTCTTTTCTCATGCATAATGGTTTTACTAGAGGACAAGTAAACACTACTCTGTTCAAGAAATGCTCTAAAGAGAACTTTATTATAATTCAAATATATGTTGATAATATTATTTTTGGAGCACTGTGCAAGGAATTTTCAAATATAATGCAAGCTGAATTTGAGATAAGCATGATGGGAGAATTGAAGTTCTTCCTTGGATTACAAATCAAGCAGACAAGTGATGAAATTTACATCCATCAACAAAAGTATACCATGGAGATACTCAAGAAATACAAAATGGAAAATGCTAAGCTCATGAAAACCCCTATGCAACCTAATTCAAAACTAAGCAAAGATGATAAAGGTAAAAAGGTAGACCAAAATGTCTACAGAGGTATGATTGACTCTCTACTGTACTTAACTTCAAGCAGACCTAACATTCAATTTAGTGTCTGTATGTGTGTTAGATTCCAATCTGATCCTAGAGAATCTCATCTTAGGGCTGTTAAAAGAATATTTAGATATTTACTTGGAACTACTAATCTTGGTTTGCTTTATTTAAGATTAAAAGAATACAGATTAGCGGGATATTGTGATGCTGATTTTGCTGGAGACAAAATAGAAAGAAAAAGCACTAGTGAAAGATGTCACTTCATTGAAGCAAGCTTAGTCTCATGGTCAAGCAAGAGGCAGACAACTATTGCCCTATCTACTACTGAAGCAGAATACACCTCAGCTGCTAGTTGCTGCTATCAACTCTTATGGGTAAAACATCAACTTGAGGATTACTCTATTTATGAGCATAACATATCTGTATGGTGTGATAATTCCAGTGCTATATGCTTAACTAAAAATCCAATTCAACATTCTAAGGCTAAGCATATTGAAATCAAACATCATTTTATTAGGGATTATGTTCAGAAAGGTATCTTTGATATTAAGTTTGTTAAAACTGAAAATCAATGGGCTGATATTTTCACCAAACCCTTAGCAGAAGAAAGGTTTTTATTTATTAGAGATAATATAAACATGCATTGCAGTATTGAATGACATGTCTGAATGTTAACCTGTCTGTGCCTTATCACCTGTCTATGCTTACCTGTCTGACTCTGATGAGTCACTATGCTAGAACGTAACAGTTTTGTTATAATGGTTATTAATTAATTAATGACATTCCCTTATCCGAAGCTAATCAAGTGCACGGTAGTTTACATATCTCGAAACCATGTTTTCATTATGTCTTAAGTGGGCGCTACGGTTCCCCATACAAATCACGCCGTTTTAAATTAAAAATGTCGTTTTCTCTCTCCTACCTTTATGACTATAAAAGACAATAGATCAGAAAGGTTGAACCTTTATGTTTTTAAAATTCCAAAATCTCTTTGTCTTTTCGTCTCTGAAACCCTCTTCTCTCTCGAAACCCTAGAACCGTTTTCTCTAAAAAAAATTGCATCATCCAAGCATCTCTCTACAAAGGAAATTGTTGAGAAATACAATCTCAAGGTTACTGAGATCGAGAAGATCATTCCCGGAAAGACTGTTGATCTTCAACAGATGAAGAAGCTAGGTATGGATGTCACTGAAAAGTTGGAGTATTCCAAATGGTCTTCTTTCTTCGACATAAAGGAGCTTGTTCACCCTAAGCTCGTTCAAATGTTCTGGAGAAATGTTGTGGTTGTCACCAACCGACTGAACAGAATCAAGAGCTTTAAGGCTGAAATGGGGCATAGAACCATTCTCTTCCCCATCAGTTCTCTGGAGCTTGTCACAAAATGTCCGAGAACCGGAGCTGGCTTCACACCCAACTGGGAAGATGAAGTGAGAGTTGACAAT
Organism: Sophora flavescens; assembly: GCA_030762895.1. Classification (NCBI taxonomy): domain Eukaryota; kingdom Viridiplantae; phylum Streptophyta; class Magnoliopsida; order Fabales; family Fabaceae; genus Sophora; species Sophora flavescens. The sequence continues at coordinate 130,292,956 of CM061070.1, read as the reverse complement.
GTCAACATTGCCATATATGGTGTTCCCAAACCTGTAAACCATAAGCCTGTCAACATGGTGGTCAAGTGCAGATTCCTGCACAAATTGCTGATAGAGTGCGTGATGCCAAGGAAAGGCTCACGAGATAGTGTCACCAAGATGGACAGATTTGCTCTGTACCACTTGATCCACAAAATCAAGGTTGACATCAACAACCTTATCTACGTGTACCTTGAGACTCTGATCAAGAGAACCAACATGCAGACCTATCCTTATGGGATGTTGCTGACAAGGGTCTTCAGGAACAAGTTGTTTGTTCCTAGTGATGTTCACTTTGTGGACATGTCACTGCCCATACTGTCTATGATGGATATCAAGGGAATCCCTCTTGCTGATGAGGAGGTAGATGATAAGAAGAAGCAGAAGAAGATGAAGAAGCCTGCTGTTGAGCATAATGAGGAAGAACCAATGGTTTCCACTGATGAGTCAGAAGTTCCCATTTCTGAGAGACTGTTCAAATCGTCTGGAAAGGTGGCCAGACAAGACCAAATTCCAGAGCTGCAACCTTCAGTGTCTGAAGATTCTGGTGAGACAGTTAAGCCCTTGAGGTTCAAGCTGAAGAAACCATCTCCCAAGAGGAAGACTAGTGAAGCTGAGGAATTAGTAGATGTTCCTGCTCATCCCAGCAAGAAGAGGAAGCTGGTGAAGGCCTTTGCCAAGGTCAGACAAGTTGAGTCTGAGCCTAGCAAAGAGGAAGCATCTGCTCGGGGGGAGCAGACAGAGCAAGTCCTGGAAGAACCAAAGAAGACTTTAATTTTGGGAATTACTCCCAAAAGGAGAAGATCTGGTTACCCAGTACCTACAAAGACCGAAGTGCCTGCAGAAGCTAACACTACAGAAGAGTTTTCTGGAGGAGCTCAGACAATTGTACCCAAGGATGACCAAGTGTCTCCATCTCATAAGAAGTTGAAGCTATCTGAAAACCAGATAACTCCTTCTTCCCCTTTTCATTAAGGTATCATCACCCCATCTGTCTCTTCTCCATCTGCCCTTTTTGTTCAACCTCTCTCTGTTGCATCTCCTATTCCTTCACCCGTCCAGTCCTTTCAAACTCAAACATCTTGTTTCACTGCTGTACCTGATGTATGTTAGTACATAGGGACTCTGCTCCCAAAGAACAAACTGGCATATCATCGAGACTCTTTGTGTCTGATCTGCAATCTCTTTTGTTTGCTAATATCTCACATGTCTCCGTCATTCCTTCTCCTCCACCTCATATTCTTAACCCCTATAGAGAACTTTTCTTCTACCCACCTATTGTTGTCTTCATTAGAACATCAGTTGGAACTCACTATCTTGCTTCTGTTGTAATGCTACCTCGTAGGTCTAGGTATTTCTTTATGTTAATTACAAGATCAAATTCTTTCTTTTGTCATATTGATTACTTATTACCTATCCCTCCATCTGTATCAGCTCAAACACCTCTTCCCCCCACCTATCCAAATAACCATCACCAGACTGTCTCTGTCCGAGAGACTTTCCTATGTGTTTCCTTCACTTGATACTGACTTTGTTAGAATCAGTCTTATCTTCAAATTCCTCTTTATTCCTTTCTATGCCCTTCAAACTCTCCATGAAAATGTCTTCCCTTCCATCACCTCTCCCTTATCTCTACCTAAGGCAACCCAGTTTTAGCCTTACCCTGGCACTATTCTCTGTCTGTCTCTTCCTCAAGCCTGTCTACAGAAGCCTCCACTTCTCAGACAATGGCCTTACAAGACTTTCATCTGCTTCAAGGGCAAGTAGAAGACTTAAGAAGACAACTGAATGAAGAAATGAGAGCTAGGCTGCTCTTAGAGCCAAGAGTTGCTGCCTTATATTTGTTACCGAGTCAATCTAGGTAGTTTTGTTTCTCTGTTGTAAACTGCCCTGTACTTATCAAAGCTCATGATGAATAAAATATTTTTCTTCCTTACTTTCCTTATCTTATTTCTTTACTTTTTTATTATGATTACTCCTTTTTGCTGTTGACAAAAAGGGGAGAATGTATGTGATACGATCTTAATGAGAAATTAATATATGAACATGATATAATCAAAGTATGTTATGATAGTTACTATAATTGCTCTGATAAATCTTAAGTAAGATTGCTCTGATAATTTCTAAGTAAGACAATTTAAATTTATGTGTGACTAAGTTAACCGGATTATATGATTAAACTTATTGTCTAATCAAGCATCTGCATAACCTGTCCGCTTAAGAAAATTTCAACCTGTCTGATATATGCTATTATCTTTGTTGATATTTTCTGAGGTTCATTAAATCATCTCAATGTTTGTCATCATTAAAAAGGGGGAGATTGTAAAGTCTCTGAAATGTGTGATGTGCATTTCCATAAGTTTTGATGAGAACAAAACATTGGTTAATGATTTAATTAACCGTCATATTGGTTGCTAACCTGTCTATCTAGTATGCAGATTAAAAAAGTAAGAATCATCTGTCTGCTCATATAGATGACTACCTGTCTAGATAAGCGAAAGTCAACCTGTCTGCTGACTAGGATTATTGACTTCTTTCAAGAGACGTTTTCAACCTATCTCTTTACGAGTTCCTACACTTGTCTGAGGTTACTCGTTGAAGAACCAAGGACCAAACAAGCTTTTGTTGGCTGTCCCATCAGAAAGAGACTTGAAGCCTTCTCTCCTACTTAGTCTCACGCTTATCAAGAAAAGTCAGAAGTTACTCTCTCTCTCAAGCAACCTCGGATATCAGAACCAAATACCAGTTAAAGAATGCTTCTAACGTGCTTTATTCCCTAGTACCTCTGGTCCTTTACATGAAAAAGGGAATTGTACTCAGCAAAGTACAAAAAACTCTCTGCACAACTCTGATATGGCCGTTTCACGATGCATAAAGCCATGATCCTTCAATTTAGAGTACAACCAACATTTCTATTGCATTAATGGCTGCCCAGAACGACTCTATTGCATTTAATGAAGTTTTGCTTGAAGCCAACATTTGAAGGAATGTCTCTAACGGATCTTAAATGCTTGAAGACTATAAATACAAAAGTCATTGAAGATGAAGACACAGAGAATACATATAGCATTAAAGAGTCATTACTCTACGCATTAATTTCTTCATTATTTCATTCTGTATTCTTCAATCATTTGAAGTTATTACGCAAACTTTCCTAAGCTTTACATTTAAACCACTCTCTGAATGTTAGTGAAAGATCTGTCTATCTGAAGTTGTATTTATTACAAACCAAATTTCTCAAAAAAATCTGAGTGAGCCTGAAGAGGCTAGGTGTGCAAAGAATACTTGTCTTAGAGCCTTAAGAGGCTAGGTGTGCAAACAATACTTAGAGTTTGTAACCTGATCAGTTATAGTGGATAAAACTTGGTGCTGCCAATGACTGGACATGGCTCTTTGCTTTGAAGAGTGAACCAGGTTAAATAACTGTGTCAATCTCTCTTTTCTGATAAACTCTTTAGTTGCTTTAGTTTTCTTATCCATTTATCAAGTGGTGTGTTTGCCTTAGTCACTGTTAAAATTTCATCAGACAGGTCACCTGTCTGTCCTGTATCTTTCCACTCGTCTGAACCAATCTTCTGTATGAGAAAAGTTTTCCACTTTGTTTAAATTCTGATAAACACAATTCAACCCCCCTTCTCGTGTTTATAGTTGTCTATTTCAATGACCAAACCCGGCCCGACCCTAAAACCTGTCCCAACTCGTAGTGTTCGGGACAGGTCAGACCCTAACCCGCAGGAGAGAAGGGACGAATCTGAGTCCCATTTAGTGACCCGACGCCGGATTAGGGACGAGTCCGGGTTGACCTTCGGGTTACCCAATTCATCCCAGTATAATAAAAATCTTCTTTGGCATTACCCCTCCTAGCATTTATTTAACGCACGGTCACTAAGAAAGAATTAAAGAAGTCTAAACCTTTCTTTTATTTTTACTTACTCTCTCATCTCAGTGTACGAGAAACTTAAGATGAAAGGGGAATATTATTCTGTTTTTCACCATTCACTTACCCATTGTTTCACTACACGGTAACCCCTTCAATGTTCCAATGTTATTTATTTTGGTTTCGTTGCAACATTTTTTTAGTTTTACTGTTTCTGTTTCGTTTTTTGTATATTCTTATATATTATAGATTGTTTTATTGTGAACTATTAATATAATTGAGTACAGTACACGTGAGGTTGGAAGATAGTTCATTGAAAACAAAATATATTTGGAGAATAAATTGTTTTATTGTGAACTGTGAATTGAGAAGTGTGATAATATTCTTTCTCACTCACAAAAAAATAGTTTATAAAGAATTTATTTAATTTCGGGTCAACCCGATCGCGTCCCATTTCGTCCCGATCTTAAACCAACCTACATATGATCGGGTTCCTTCGGGTCTATGGACGAGTTCAGGTTCAGAGAATTGACTCCATCAAAGTTTAGGGCCCAATAAGGGATAAGCATAACTCATCCCAACCCGTCTCACGCTCACCCCTAATTTTCAATGCCTTATTTGGTTTTCTTGAAGAATTTTTAATAACTTTCATAGTAATTACATTTTCGGAAAAAACTTAGGCGGTCTACAATAGGTGTTGCTTGTGTTGTTCACCAGTTATAACATGATACATAGATTAAATTTTTCATTTAAATTCAAATTTAAAGTGTTCCTATTTTTTCTATTGGTTAGTTAAACTATGTGTTGAATTGTGATTGACGAACAATAAAAACTGCACACAATTAACTGCACCTAAGTTTTCTCCTTAGATTTTCATATATAGAAGTATATTATTTTCTTTATATTAAGAATATCTTTTCACCAATAATTGTAATTTGGATGAATGGAAGGATGTTCATTTTAGTTATGTTATTTGAACACAAAATTTGGATACCATAAGCAATACCGTACGTAGTTATTTCTATCTCTCACTTATTTTTTAACTTCTTGTATATACGCATTCCAAGAATAGATAAAAATACAAATGAACATCATATGATAACCCTATTTTTATGTTCAAAAAACATTTGCCTATTCATTTTTAATAAATAGACAAAATTTTTAACTTTTGATTTACCTAAAAAAGATAAAAATGCTTATCCACTCTGCCAACCTTTCATGGCTGGTTGCAGCAATTAGCAATGGGACCTGGGCATGTGATAAATAGAAATGAAGTGATCTCCTCAAATAACAAAGGTGAATGCTTATTGACTCAATTGCATTTTTGGTCATCTTACCATTAGTTACGTATGATTTTGATTTCTAAAGTTTTTTTTATACATTCGATCCCTATTTTTTTTTTCAATATTAGATATTCAGTCCTTACATCTATTGTCCATAAATTTTTCAATAATTAGCATAGAGGAACCACTGCTCTAAATATATAGAACCCCTGGTTGAGCTTTTACGTGGTAAAGGATTCTGTGATAGAACAAAAAAGGTCTCGAAAAGGAAGACCAAAATCAGTAAATTGTAGAGTGAAACCATTGGATCATGTTGGACCGGAGAGGTGGAGAAGGGAGAACCTCAACCAGAGGTTCTGTGTGCTTAAAGGAGTGATTCCTCTATGTTGATTATTGAAAAAATTGACAGACATTGGACAGAAGGATCGAAATTGCAACATTGAAAAATATAGGGACCAAATGTGGAAAAAAAGGGACCAAAATCGCAAACGGTTAATTATAAAGACCAAAAGTGTAATTAATCCAAAGTTTTTTCTTGCATTGCTTTACTTATTTTCCTGTTTCTTGCATCCATGGATTAGTTTGCTATATTCTTCTACATAAAAATTCTGCTAATCTTTATAGTTAATTTTTAAAATTATTAAACTAAACATAATGTATATATTAAGAAACAAAAAATAAATAATATTTTTCTTATTTAATAAGTTAAATAATTGATAAAAAATTATAAGAGGATTTGATAATTTTAACTATAATGAGGTTAGGTGGAACTGCTTGATGAATGATCTGTTTTCAAAATCAAGTAAAGGCTGCCATTGCTAGCACATTTTCTTTGAGTACAATTCAAGCCTAATACGAAACCTCATAATGGTAATATATGGTTCAATGTTATATTTTAACGGAAAACACTAAATTGAGCTACTTTGCATCTATTGTAAGGATTGCATACATAATTTGGCATGATAACTGCGGCTTGGGCCTACTCGCCTGTTTGGTATTTCCACAGTAAACTTTAGATAAAGCTACCAACCGAACAACTTAAATTTTTGAATGAGTTCATGACCTGGAAAAATATTTTAAAGATTTTGTATATACAAATTGTGTAAACTAAATCAATTATGTTTTTTGGAACCTGAGTTTGGACACCATATAGATATCATAAATTGATATGAGTGTGGGTGAGATGGAGATATATTATATTTTGAGATAAAGTAGATGTATTGTATGTAATTGTTGTTGGAGATATGGAGAGAAACTTTACACAGAAAATGAAAGGCACACACACACAATTGAGTATAGAACTTAGAGAGAGAGAGAGAAGTCAGTGTATAAAATTCCTTTTTTTGAATACTACTCAATTCTTTGATACACATACACTGGTTATATACACTAGTTCAAGTCCCACACTGCTCAAACTAGTAACTAACCTCATAACAGCTTTCAACTATTAACTAACTCTGCTAACTAACTTTCCGTTCTGCTGACTAACTTTGCATTATTGCATTACAGAATAACACTTCCCCTTAATGCAAATTATCTAAGGAAACAACACCTAGCATTTCCCTCAACCTTCTAAACCGATCAATCTTAACTGGCTTAGTTAGAACATCAGCAATTTGCAGTTTTGTGCTGCAATAGGTCAGCTTGATCCTTTCCTTGTTCACCTGGTCTCTTAGAAAGTGAAACCTTGTTTCAATGTGCTTGCTTCTGCCGTGTGCCACTGGATTCTTTGCTAGACTTATGGAGGATTTATTGTCAACAAAGAGTTGAACTGGTTTTCTGTACCTGATCCTCATTTCATCCAGCAGAGATTCCAGCCAAAGAGCCTGGCAAGCTGCATTGGAAGCAGCTATGTACTCTGCTTCACAAGAAGAAAGGGCCACCACATTCTGTTTTCGAGAGCTCCATGAAACTGGGTTGTTCTGGAATTTAAACAAATAACCTGAGGTGCTCTTCCTTTCAACCTTGTCACCACACCAATCTGAATCTGACCAAGCCTCAAGTCCTTCCTCAAGCTGCCCTGCTCCTTTAGGAAATAGAACTCCATAGTTGATGGTTCCTTTCACATATCTCAACAGTCTTTTAGCCGTAGCCATATGTGAGGCTCTAGGGTCACTCATAAACCTGCTGATCAAGCCAACACCATAACAGATATCTGGCCTGCTATTGCATAGGAACCTAAGGGAACCTACAATCTGCTTGTAGAGGGTGCTGTCAACACATTTCTCATCTTCACCCTTCTGCAGTTTTACATTGGTTTCCATTGGAGTTACTGCCTCATTGCAAGAGTCCATTTGAAACCTCTTAAGTATCTCCTGAGAGTACTTTCTCTGGTGTAGAATGATGCCACTGTTTGTGTATTCTATATCCATCCCTAGGAAATAAGTGAGGGTCCCTAGGTCTGTCATTTCAAACTCCAAGTGCATGCTCCTTTTGAACTTGTCAATTTCAGTTGAGTCACTTCCTGTTACAAGTAGATCATCTACATAGAGACACACTAAAATCAGGCCAACACCATCACTGCTTTTCACATATACACCAAACTCCACAGAGCACTTTGAGAACCCTTGCTTCAATAGAAATGCATCAATTCTCTTGTTCCAAGCCCGAGGGACTTGTTTCAAGCCATACAAGGCCTTGTGGAGCTTATACACCTTACTTTCTTTTCCCCTTACCTCAAAACCAGGAGGTTGTAGTACATAGACTTCCTCTTCTAGTGGACCATTGAGGAATGCAGATTTTACATCCATTTGGAACATTGGCCACTCTTTTGAGCTTGCAATGGCAATGACAAGTCTTATTGTCTCAGCCCTTGCCACTGGTGCAAACACTTATGTATAATCCACTCCAGCTTTCTGTAAGAATCCCTTTGCCACTAATCTGGCCTTGTGCTTGGCTATCGAACCATCTGGCTTTAGTTTCACCTTGAAGATCCACTTGATAGCAATTGGCTTCTTGTCAGGTGGAAGTTCAGTAAGCTCCCATGTATGGTTCCTCTCTATTGCATTCATTTCTTCCTTCATTGCATTCTGCCATACCTCTTCATTGATAGCTTGTTCCCAGTTCATTGGTTGTGTCTGCAAAGAAGGCTAGGTGAACTAACTCACCTTCTGCTGTGATTTCCTGATCAGTGAAAACCTCATAGTCTGTCAATCTCACTGGTGGTACTCTATTCCTTTGTGGCCTGCTGTTCCAAGTCTGCTCATTTGCTGCACAGTCTTCACTTAACTCAGACATTTGATGATCTGAATCAAGTGAATGAAAAATGCTGAATTTCATCCCAATATTGTGTTCCTTCCAATTCCAGGTTGCCTTCTCATCAATAACCACATCTCTACTGATTACAACCCTTTTCGAAGATGGATTGTACAGTTTGTAGGCTCCTGTGGGATGATATCCTACTAGAACCATAGCTTCACTCTTGTCATCTAGCTTTCTCCTCCTTTGGTCAGGAACATGTCTAAAGCATAAGGATCCAAAGATCCTTAGATGATCAACTCTAGGCTTGCTTCCTGTCCAAGCTTCCTCTGGAGTCACATTCTCTATTCTTTTAGTGGGGCATCTGTTAAGAACATAGGCTGCAGTAGACACGGCTTCACCCCAATAACACTGTGGCATTTCCTTTCCTTTCAGCATGCACCTTGCCATATTCATCAGGGTTCTGTTTCTCCTTTCAACAAGGCCATTGTGTTGAGGTGTATAAGGGGCAGTTACCTCATGCACAATGCCTTGTTTTTCACAGAAGTGCTCAAAGTCCTTGGAACTGTATTCTCCTCCACCATCAGTTCTAAGAATTTTGATAACTTTTCCACTTTGTCTTTCAGCTAAGGCAGTAAACTTCTTGAACACATCAAAAACTTCATGCTTTCCCTCAATCAAGTACAACCACAGTTTTCTAGTAAACTCATCTACAAAGGTTATGAAGTACCTGTTTCCTCCAAGAGTTGGTGTCTCAATAGGGCCACATACATCTGAGTGGACAACTCCCAAGGCATCAGTGGCTCTTCTTTGGTGTGCAGACTTCTTGAATGCAGTTCTTGGTTGCTTGCTCATCAAGCACCCTTCACACACCTTTTCTGGTTGTTTGATTTGAGGGATTCCTTGCACCATGTGCTTGCTGCCCAACTGGTTTAGACTCTTGAAATTGAGATGTCCGAACCTATAGTGCCACAGCCAGTTTTCATCTTCAATTACAGTGGTTGAGAGGCATTGAATTGTTGGAGCATTCAGATCAATCTTGAATGTTCTATTCTTTGACAGTGGAGCTCTAATCACCAACCTTCCTTTTGCATCAAAGACTTCAATGAGCTTCTGCATCATCTTCACTGTGAAGCCCTTTTCTAGCAATTGTCCAAGGCTCAACAAGTTGCTTTTCATTGAGGGAACATACAAAACATCAGTTACATATGCAGGTCTGCCATCTTTTCTTTTGATCAAGACTTTGCCAATTCCCTCAGCTACTATAGTGCTGTTATCTGTAAATCTGACCTTGTTCTTGACACTACAATCAAGATCAATTAGTCAATCTTTCTGGCCTGTCATGTGGTTGGAACACCCTGTGTCAAGATACCAAGAAGTATTGCTCTCCCCTTCTATGTTGGTTGTCACCATCAGCAACACTTGGTCAGAATCCGAGCCATCATCTTGAGCAACATAGGCCTCATCATCATCTGATCTTGACCTCTCCACCTTGCTATTTCTGCATTCTCTTGCATAGTGCCCCCATTTATTACAGTTGAAGCACTGAACCTTCTTTTTATCAAACTTCTTCTTTCCACCTCCGCCCGCTTGACCTTCCTCCTCTTCCTTTCTTTGTCTTGATCTCCTTGCTCACCGAGGAGGCTTGATCCTGGATGTAAGAATTGTTGCTGTAACCACAACCTCCATCTCTCGTTGGACTTCACCTTGCCTCCTCTCTTGCCTTTTTCATGTAATCAGCATTGCCTTTTTCAGAATCAGCATTACCTTTCTTGAACATCTGGGCCTGCAAAGCATGATCTGGTTCCTTTACTTTGGATCTTTCATTCAGTCTCTGCTCATGTGCCCCTAGTGAGTTCAGCAGCTCCTCTACCTTCATACCCTCCAAGTCTTTAGACTCCTCAATTGCAACCACTATATGATCAAATCTAGTGGTAAGGGTTGTAAGGATCTTTTCAACCATTTGCTGATCAGAGATTGTGCCTCCACATGTTGTTATCGAGTTTACAAGCAGTTGCAGCCTATTGAAATACTCAGCTACTGATTCTTGTTCAAGCATGGACAGCAGCTCATATTGTCTTCTGAGGGACCGCAGTCTCATCTTCTTGGTCTTCTCAGCACCTCCATAAGCCTTCTGCAAAACATCCCAGGCCTCCTTGACTGTCTTGGCTTTGGAGATCTTCTCAAAGTTGACAAGATCAACACATTGATGAAGGAAGCACTTAGCCTTGTAGTCTTTCTTCTTGGTTGCTGCATCGTCCCTTTCTGTGACACCTTCTTTCACAATATCCAGGATTTCTTGAAAGCCAAGAATGGCTTCCATCCTTACAACCCAATGGTCATAATTCTTGCCATCCAGAATCGGCAAACTGGAAAGAAAACTTCCATTTCCTCCATTCGATGAAGCCATGATTGCCTCTTTCCTTCTTCACAGGACGCCTCAACCTTTCTTCACAGGTCCCTGATTTTTGAAGCTCTAGATACCAAATCTGTTGGAGATATGGAGAGAAACTTTACACAGAAAATGAAAGGCACACACACACAATTGAGTATAGAACTTAGAGAGAGAGAGAGAGAAGTCAGTGTATAATATTCCTTTTTTTTGAATACTACTCAATTCTTTGATACACATACACTGGTTATATACACTAGTTCAAGTCCCACACTGCTCAAACTAGTAACTAACCTCATAACAGCTTTCAACTATTAACTAACTCTGCTAACTAACTTTCCATTCTGCTAACTAACTTTGCATTATGCTAACTAACTTTGCATTACAGAATGACAATTGTGAGTGTGGGTGTCACTTAGGTGTCCATAGTAGTTGTACAAATAACATAGTTATGTTATGTGAACAACAAATTTTGGACATCATATATGACACTGTACGTGTTTCTCTCTATATCTCACTTATTTTTTATCTTCTTTCTATATACGCATTTCAAAAATATATCAATAAATAAAAGGGACACAGAATGGTATCCCATTTAATTTAGATGTTCAAAAATCGTTTGTCATTAATCAATCACTTTTACCATAAAATAATTGTGAATACAATAAATTATACCATTTTTCAAGTATTGAATGGTTTAGTCTAAGTAGCTTTATAAACAATGAATTTAATTTTTATATACTGTTAGTATAAATGAGTTTTACATTGACATCCAATAATATCTTAATAAATAAACCTTATTGTTATTTCTTTATCTTAATTATTAAAATAAAAACACACATATTAAAATATTAGTGAATTTCAATGCAATATTTTTTACACTGACAGTGGATACTACTTTAACCCATAAATCATATCTACACAACTATTTATTTTGCTATGCTATTGAGTAATGATATTTAGACATAAAAATTGTGTCTAACACCGTATAAAAATATCAATTCCCACTTATTTACTGTTTTCTTTTTTGTCATAGTATATTTCAGCATCCCAAGACACTCATAAGTTCTACGATGTTTATACAATATGTCTAGATCTTTACTACATGCTATTTGCCTATTTGAGGCTCTAGGAACCAACTCAACGAGATGGTATATGAGTATATGACAACCATAAGGTATTTTTAGTGATTTCTTACCCTTGCATAAATGTGAGCAAATCATTCGAATCTCATTTCACGAATCACAATTAAAAAAAAACTGAAGTTGATGTATTTATAACATGGATTAGCATATTCGTTTTGGAAACTATACAAGTGCACTTGACGGATTCTGCTTCTGCTTTCAAGCAAACCAGAATCATCACATTTCCCTGTTAATTTCTTTGTCTATTCCAAAGAAACATGTCAAACACTTTCGGTTCTGATCTGTAGCCTGAAGCTGCGGGAGAAAGTGACTTATAGCACTTGTCTCTGTGATAGTCAAATGACAGCTGCTGCTACCAACCAGGATGACACGTGGAGGTGAGTTTCTCTCATATTACTAATGTGAAGTGGGTTGTGAGAGTGACAAGAAAAAATGAAAAATGGAAGTCACATTGTTAAAATGGTTATTTCAGTTTCAAGAAAATGGAAGAAGGAGACAATGGTTTGAATACTCTAGAGTGCCTCAGAGGGAGATTACTAGCAGAGAGACATGCTTCAAGGGTAGCAAAACAAGAAGCAGAATCAATGACCAATAAGGTAATTTTCATCTACTATTAAGGTGAACTTTTAATATTGAATACTTTGTTTCATTCTGCTTTTGGTGACAATTTAGATTGTTATTATAACTTAAAAGGAGAGAAAAGGCATTGATGCTCTGATTTGTGAAGCTTTTTGTGTGAACAAACTTCATTCTGTGATTCTATTCTCTCTCCCAAAACTGAAAAATAAAAAATTTCTTGGGTGGTGTACAGTTTGTTGAACTTGAAAGGAAACTTAAAGAAGAGATCAAACTAAGAGACAAAGCTGAAAGAAAGCTTAAATTTTTAAAGAAGAAGCTTGAATCTTTCAACATGTCCTTCTCATCAGGGCAATCTTGTTCATCCCAGAAATGTGAAAATTCTTGCGGATCATCCTCATGTAGTTCACCTTCCAGAAATTCAGAAGGGAATGAAACAAAGGCTTGTATAACAAATCCAGCTTTGTTAGAAAATGCAGTCCACAACCACAATGTTGCAGAAGCTTGTGTAATCATTCAGACCCACAATAATAGTCCATCTTCTAGTTTCAAGAACCCAAATCAAAGTTCTGATGATTACAACTCAAATCCAAGTCCAAATCATGCTTCCACTTGTCACAATCCAAATCCAAGCTATGAGGACTTGAAGAATGATGAAAGCAGGTATTATATTAGATGAATAGTGAATAGTTTTTAATTTTTACCCTTCAATTGTATTATTTTTTTTTTTTTTTGAGCTAGTCCCATTCTGGATTGTTTCAGGCTTTTCAGTTTAAGCTCAAAATCATCATCAGTGATAGGGAATGAGGATGATCATGAAGATTTTGTTGATAACTCACTGGCATTAGTTCCTGTGACTTTGCCAGCAACATCACAGGCCATCAGTAATCACAAACCTGTCAATGAAAGTGTGGTTGAAGCTCTAGATGCATTGAGGCGTGCCAGAGAAAGGCTTCTATGTTCAATGGGAACAAAGCTGATGATTAAAGTTGGCCCAACTTAAGCTACCACAAGAGACAGTAATAATGTTAAATTATTTCTACATTTAATGCATGCTAGGAAGTGAGATTATTTAGAATCATAGAATGCAAATTGGTGGGAACAGCATAGACTGGGGTCTTAATAATAAGTTAATGAGATCACAAGCAGCAGGGGTAAAGTTCTTGTGATTTGTGGCTTTGCTTATCACAGAAATTAAAGCATGTTTGATGGGATTTCCTGTCAGTTCTAAGTTTTCAATTTTGGGGTTTGGTCATACTCTTCTCTTGGGCTTTTCTCTTCCTGCACTTTTTGGTGAATTTTTAGTTATTTGACACTTGATTCCTGTGAGGCATTATCATACTTGGACTTGTTGGTTTATAAGCAAGACAAGGCTAAGACCATGAGTACAGTAACTAGGGGAATTTTAAATTTGGATTCTCTCTGGACCAACCAGCAAACACTTGTGTATGTGAAGATGCATGTATCCTGATCCCAAGATATATGTTAGTTGTACAAAAATGTTGGCTGGACAGTCCAGCGGCCGGAGAGAATCCCGATGTGGGAATTTATGATATGCTGCTCAGCGATGCTAAACTAGATTTAGGTACAAAGCATCACGATTTTAAATGTCTGTGTAAAAATAATAAAATCAAATGGTTAAAAAATATAATTTATTGGTGTTACTATTGGTGGCATAGCAATTGCAAAATGGTTAGTTAAAATGACCCCTGCTCCATTTGCAGACGTAAATGGATTTTGCAGCATGCTGGAATGAAGTAACCTTTGTCACATAATGATCTTTTATGGTGTGTATGTGATGAGTGAAAAGGGAAACAAAATGGTGGAGAAAAAGTGAAATTTATTAGCATATGGCTTTAATTTTCTATTTTTCCATATAAAGCAAGGACACTTCAAAATAGTTGTCATGCTCATGTTAGACACATGTTCATATCAGACATTTCATGGGCACTCTTAATTATATTCTCCTATGTTTTACTTAGACTTTTTGATTTTTTTTATATTGTTATAAATGGAAATACCATATTGGTTAGATAAATGTTAATATATTATTATGTTTTCAAGGATTTACACTAACTTTCAAAATATTATTTTTCTCTTTTAGTTTAGTATTTGTACCTTTATTGTTAATTTCCCACTCTTTAAGGTAGAGTTTGTTATAAGGCAAGCTAATGGAGTTGCTCATTCCCTAATTAGGGTGGCTTCATCTAATCCCTGTCTTCATGATTATCATTATGTCCCTTCTTGTATTGTTTCCAACGTTATGAATGAAATGATATGAGCCTATTTATGTCAAAAAAAAAAAAGTATTTGTACCTTTATTATGCTAACCTTATATTAATTTTATATCTTGTGTCATAGTCTCTAATGTTCTATGATTTTTAAAATTTATCATATCCTCATATTCATGTCATGTCATATCTGTATTCTATATTGTGTCCATGCTTCCTAACTTCTTCCACTTCTATTTCCTTCATTTCCTTTCCTAATCAAAATTTATCAATTATTATATCTTAAAAGTACCATAAAAAAAAATATACAGATTCACTGTCCCACATGCAATTTTGAATTCCACCAGCTCATTTAGCTTGGGTAATGTAGCCGGCAAGAATTGCTGAGTTTAGTTTATAGTTCGTCGCTTATGTGCAAAGATTCCCAAACCATAGGCAAATTACTCTTGTGTGTTTTCCTCTTGGATTTGATTATGAAACACGTCAAGCTCAAGCAAAGGGGGACCAACCAGAAGCCTCTTTATTCACACATTCAGATCTTCACTAAAATCTAAAATGGCTCGCTAATAATAAAACTTCCATTTCTCAAAAACCAGCTCAACCTAAAATTTTAAGCAGTGAAATGTAAGTCCAAAAATAATTGATATCTGGTAGACTGGAACCCAAAAAATATAGTATCCAATAATTTGTTTTTCTTTTTTTTGGCTTTTGTTTCTCTGCCAAATTATACGTGATCCACTTTTATTTTACTAGCAACAATATTGAAATTTCATTCAAAATTTAATGGTTAATGAATAATAAAGGATATGATATTAGTAATGATTTTAAATTATGGATCCGGTTAGTTAAAGTTATGTCACATTTGGCAGTTAATAACAATTACCAAACATCATAGTGGTTCCAAAGGGGCGAAGCTGTGGGATACCCCGGTGATTCGGTGAATCCACTGGGGGAGTCAAGGATCCTGGTTACGATATGTTCAAAAAATAATTGCCAAAAAACTCAACAAATGCAGCAACAATTAGTTGGACTAACTACCATAATCGTAATACTAATTGCAATCATAGTTGCAGTCGTGGGATGCTTATATGCCTATTTAAAGGTAGAGACCTACTTCCCTCTTCGTTTGTATAGGCTTAATGACCTATGTATCCGTATATGTCTATCAACCTTATTTATCATTACTCATTAGATGCCTATTTAAAAGTCTTGTTAAGAATTAGACCTTTAAACAGGCTTCGAAGCCAGACTTTAAAGTAGGTCGAGTCAAATCTTAAAATATCGGACTAATAGACCAGATCCTAACTTTGAAATTGGAACACAGGTCGAGTCAAATCTTAAAATATCAGACTAATAGACCATATCTTGGCTTTGAAATTGAAACACATGTTAAGCCTGTTTATGTCGGGGCATAGCTTGATTGGGGTATTCCCACCGTTAATCCCTCATAGGAGTGAGAATAAGTTCTATCCATTCGCCGGGGGCTTATGATTTAGTTTGTTTAAGGCCTCCTTAAACCAAACATGAGAGTGAAAATTTCTCAATTAACATTCTCATGAATGTTTAAGGCCTATCAAACACTTTTAAAGATTGTCAATAATGATATCATCATCTTCAGGGATGATGATTCCCACGAACCTATGAAGCACCGACTCTGACACGTACACTGCGACACGACACGACACCGACACCGTGAAGCGGCTAACGTCAAAAACATAGGACACCGGGACACAGCTTATATATATATTAAGCTTTACAATTTTCATAATGACCCTCACAAAGAATACTAAGATTAAGGGGTCATTTCACAATGTAATTTTTACAAAATAATATCAAGATAAGAAAATGAATCATGTTTTATAAAACAACTAATTAGGTCATATGGTAATGAGCCTCACAAAAAATGCTAAGAGGCATTATTTTGTTTTATGTCTCAAAAAGTAAAAGATCTAATTTGGGGTTGGTGACCCATGACCTTTTTAGTAAATATTTGTTTAAAAAATATTTAGGTTTGTGACTCATGATCTCAAAATTCTAAGTTGACTTTTTTAAAAAAAATTATTTTTTTATGATAGGAGTGTCCGAGAAGTGTCAAAGTCATGTCTGAGAAGTGTCCGAGAGGTGTCTGAGCCGAAAAAAATTATCTTTTAATTGAGACACCGCAAAGGGGTGTCCGGTATGTGTCGGAGACGTGTCCGTGAAGTATCGATGTTCGAGACGTGTCCGACACGCGACACGACACTTTCAAAGAGATGTCCGTGCTTCATAACCACTAACTAACCATAAAAAAAAAAAAAAACCGCCTACCAAACGTCTTATAAAAGAAACCTTCAGTACATTAACCCATTATGGTAAGAAAAGGTCAGAAAACCTGTGGTCATAAACTCTGGATCAAGTAAAGTTTTGAATTATCACGAAAATTAAACCTAGGAAAAGATGACATTTACCGAGAAGAATGGAAAGCGTAAGTGTTAGACAAGCAAAGTTACCTAAAACTCAGGATTATTGCTTTTTAAGGTTATTGGAAATCAAATCTCAGCCGTGAAAATATTAGGAAGCCCACATGGCCACAACAGCATTAAAATCACAAGAATTATAATGTCAGACTTTGTAGTGTGAGAATCTCTCTTCATTTCTGATCTTAGATCTACTCTGACACTACTCTTAAGATCCCCTACCGAAAACATCCAAAAATCAAAATCCTTCCCTTATCCATTGCTCTCTTCTTTCATCACTCCAATCTTAGACCAACTCTGCCATATTTAGTCTATATGTGCTATTACAGCTAATACTGTTTCTGTAATATGTGGTACAGTGTATCAGCATGCCTCCATATTCTCTGAACTTGCATAAAAACTACTTGGTTTCCATCCCAAGGTACATTTCTCAGTTAGTTCAGCCCATACCAATTTGGTTTTTAGCTCAAATTTGTTCATATCTAATGATGTCAGCTTCTCCTTGGTATTTATTATTTAACTTCAGGAACTAGTATCCTGTGAAGCATTGGAAGGAAAAAAGAAAAACTTGATCTTGTTTCAATTATTGGGTCATTTGTGCTGTTGAGGTGAAAAAAAATATGGTTAGATCATGTTGGAAACCAAATGGAGGGGGTGATGATGGAGATGTGAGAGGGAGGGTTGATGGGCTGCTATGGTACAAGGATTTGGGGAACCATCTTTATGGGGATTTTTCAATGGCTGTAGTTCAAGCCAATAGTTCATTGGAGGATCGAAGCCAACTAGAATCTGGACAGTTGAGTTCTGACTATTTGGGTCCTCAAGGGGTCTTTGTAGGTGTATATGATGGTCATGGTGGAACAGCGGCCTCACAGTTTGTCAGTGACAATATTTTCAGCAATTTCAAGCGTATGCTCTCATCTTTACTACAAGCATATATATATATATATATTCAAATTTATTGGGGATAGGTTTGCCAGATCTTGCTCTATGTTGCTTTTCAAATGGATTGAAGACTGGAAAACCAAACCCCTTTTAGTTGCTAGCTTATTATATTAATAAAGATGAGATTCGAACCTTACGTCTTATAACTCTTAACACCTTTGTCCCAAATCTCAAACCATCTGACACCTTATGACTCCCGGAAAACCAAGCCACTTATATGTTCTCCCATTACCAAACTCTTCAAAACGTTGATGTCCTTAAAATCAGTCATTTCTTAAACAATCCTGGTAACCAAAAACAACCAAAGCCTTTTTTCAACCAGGTTAGAATCTGCATCAAACACGCAACTGTTTCATCAAAAACCAAATCTTCAGGGTGACCATTTAGTTCTAAATCCTAAAAAAGTCCTGGTGACCCCAAAAAAAGAAATGTTTGTTTAAGAAAGCTCAACTTCATAACAAGAATAATTTATGTTCTGTCATTTCATCTTGCACTTGCTGGATCATTTTTCTGTGTGAACCAGGTTTTGCAACTGAACATCAAGGCATTTCAGAAAATGTTATCAGAAGTGCCTTTTTGGAAACAGAGGAGGGTTTCCTTTCTCTTGTGAAGAAACAGTGGCTAAGCAAGCCACAGATTGCATCCACAGGTTCATGTTGTTTGACAGGGATAATTTCCAATGGCATGCTATATATTGCAAATGCAGGTGACTCAAGAGCAGTGTTAGGGAGAGTAGAGAGGGCAACAAGGGTAACTTGTGCTATTCAATTATCATCAGAACACAACGTCAACATAGAAACTGAGAGAGATGAACTTCGGTCAAAGCACCCCTATGATTCACAAATCGTGGTTATGAAACACAAAGTCTGGCGTGTGAAAGGCCTGATACAGGTAGAAAAGATTCATATTGTTTTCTGTTACTGAGCAAGATTTCAGATTATGGAGCCAAACCCTTTTAAGCAAACAAAGGAAAGACTCAAATCTAAAGCAAAAATAACTTGCTTTATATTATTTGTATGGCAGAATTAGATTCCTACTGCATGATTTGTTATGCTTGACATTGTTGAGAAAGCCACAAGCAACAACATATTTAACTGCTGACAACTTAGAAGTCATGTGTCTAATTCCTTGTAGACAAAGTAGGACCACTTATTACTACTCCAATTCCATGTTAACAGAACTTGCCTTTGCAGGTATCAAGATCCATAGGTGATGCATATCTGAAGAAAGCAGAATTTAACAGGGAGCCTCTACCATACAAGTTTAGACTACATGAACCCTTCTTCAAGCCAGTTCTTAGTTGTGAGCCAGCAATATCAACGCGTAAACTCCATCCCGATGATCAATTTCTCATCTTCGCCTCTGACGGTTTATGGGAGCAGCTTAGCAACCAAGAGGCTGTCAACATAGTCAGCAATAACCCACATAATGTAAGGTTCTAATCTAGCAATTCAAAGATGCTGTCTTGTTCAATAGTCCTTTCTGACATTTGCATTGTATCTATTTCATGTATCAGGGAATTGCCAGAAGGCTTGTGAAAGCTGCACTCAAAGAAGCAGCTAAGAAGAGAGAAATGAGATTCTCAGACCTCCAAAAGATTGAACAAGGAGTGAGAAGACACTTCCATGATGATATTACAGTAATTGTTGTGTTTCTAAATCCCAAAGTAATTGATAATAGCTCTCTCTAGGAATCTCCCCTTCCAATCAGAGTTAGTGCAAAGGATTGTGGACTTCCCTTAATACCTGTTTGAAGAATTCATGTATAAAGGCTAAAGCATTTAGGCATATAGTTTAACATCACACTTCCGACATCAGCAAGCAGCTGCAAGCTTTCCAAGCCCTTAAAGCAGTTTGTGGTTGTTATTGAAGCTTGAAAATTGTAGTGGAAACTGGAAAGGATAACTCTTACGAAACCTATTATCAATGTGTTTTATTATCACCAAACCATGCATATTTTAAATGTCCCACAACCTCCCTTCTAAATGATATGGTTAACGATGACATACATTGAAAGATTTATTTAATTGAAATCTATTTGTTTCTTTGCTAGGACTACGGCCACAGGCTGTTGCCCATTAGCTCAAACTCAAGCAAGGGTTTGCAATAGCTGACCTCTTTTTAATCTGTATTTATTAATTTGTACGTGTCCATGGTTAAAAACTTGAACATGACATTTATCATTCACAGACATGATGACCGGTATTTGAAGTATCATTTTTTCCCATAACATTCCATCATTTACTAACCAATAACTTATGTCTCACGTATAAATAAAACTTAAGGAAAAATAATTAATACCAAAACACAGATAAATATGTATGTAAAACAGTAAAACAGCTCCCATCCAATTTCAAGAGCAATAGAAAAAAAATAATCACAAATGTCTATTCACCAAGAATACAGAAAGATACCTCAAGCATAAATAGTTCAGAAAGGGTTAGTAACTTGGTATAAACTCGGATTCACCACCCAAGACATAATTTAAAATTACAAATTCGTACATATCAAATCTAATAGTAACTAAGTTTCAACATACATACATACATACATACATACATACATACATACATATATATATATATATATATATATATATATATATATATATATATATATATTTTAAACCCAAGTCTTTATTAAAATCACTCAACTTTAAAAGGGATTCTCAAGTTTATGCAAAACTATTTACGTTTTGTTTTGTGCCATTGGCATAAAAGAATTTAAGCAAACCTACAAAGACATTACAAAACTAGAATGATGGAATGCGACATAATGGAATAGGATAGCCTATCAAAAAAGAAAAAATCCCCATAAGAGCCTCCGAAACTTGTATTAACCCAATACACAGAATGGAATGGGACAGCCTATCAAAAAAAAAAAAAAGATGGAATGGGACAACAAATTAAGAAAAATTTCCATTGCATACCATCCTCCCCTCACCTCACCTCACCTCACCTCAACCCTCCCCTCAGCAAGAGAACGTCTACACAAAACTATGACAAGTTGACAACAAAGAAGTGAATAATACAATGGCAGAGAAGTGCAGAATGACCCTTTTTTATTTTTAGGGTAAATGCACATTTTTGTCGACAAAACGTGCATGGGTCATTTTAATCCATGATAAAAAAAAACTACTCTGTTAATCCTTGACAATTACTAACTGGGACAAGTTAGTCCTTACTTTGACTCCGTTAGTCAACATCCTTTACTAAATTATCTCACGATACTAATTGTCAGCGACTAATTAGTTCCATTTTAAATATTGTTAGGGACTATAATGTCCCATTGTAATTGTCAGGGACTAACTTGTCCCACATTAGTAATTGTCAAGGACAAACAGAATGATTTTTTTTTGTTAGGGGCTAAAATAACTAACGCACTTTTTGTTAAAGACCAAAATGAACCTTTACCCTTATTTTTATTTTTTTTTACCTATTTTCCCTTTTTACAACTCAGCTTCGACAAAAGACCACTCTTCTAGTCGTCTCTGTTTGCTGTTATTAACTAAAAGGGCACGTACGAGGGGTAAATCAAAGAAGCTGTAAACTCAGCCAGGCTTGAAACACTATTCGGGATCTTTAAATACTTTTCAGATAAATTTGAAGCTGTTTCATGAGTCCTCTTAAAGTCCAACTTCTAAAGCAAAATGATAAAGCTAGGATAGTGGTAACCATACATTTGAGTAAGCATCCAGCCATCCAAAGTAACCATTCACCAAATGTATCATGTGCAAAAAAGCAGCAGCTAGTTCCAACTAAAGAAATTAAAAACCGAAACCATGTTTTACACATCAATCGAATCTCGAGGGCTAACTGCACAGACTATGTTTGGGAGTTTTGAAAGGGATGGAGTGGAATTGTTAATAATGAAGTGGTTTAGGATGGAATGGAGTGATGGAAGTATCCCACTCTATTGTTTGGAAGTTTAATAAGAAAATCTCAAACCGTCCAATTTGGAGGGTATAAAAATTGGAGGTTTGAATGATTTGGAGTGGTTTGGGTTACCATCCCAAACCATCCCACTCCATTACTTAATAAACTCCCAAACAATGGTTTAATACATTTTAATCACTCCACTCCATTACTAACCATCCCACCCGATCCTCCCAAACATAGCCTAAAACACAATGTTTGGCAGAAATGGCATCGGTTTCATGATAATTTCCGATAAGTTTGCTCTTAGAGATCACAAAAGAATATACTGCATGCTCCACAATAAAGAAAAGGTGGTCCATTCATATATACTTGACTAGCTAGCAAAAGTTCAACCCCAGAAAGAGAATACCTCCAAAACTTTGATCCAAACAAAAAGCTTAAAAATAAATTACAAGGTAATAATTAAGCAAAAAAATTAAAGAGTTCCCTCCACATCAAACACTATTATAATTCAAAACATTGGCAACAAACTAAGAAACATCTTCTAAGGGTTCACTTGTCTCAAGATAACAGCAAAGATATTAAAAGCTTGGAAGCTACAGCCTTGGAAATAACACTTATTTTTTAGAACATACTTGAAAACATTAACAGAACTCAGCCACACCTTCAAGTTTTCATTTGAAACATTCAGCTAACATATTTCACCCTTTTTTTTCACAAGAGGGTGCTAGAAGATAGTACCAGGAACATAAGCTTCACCACCTATGCTGATCCAGCAAAGCAGTGCAATATTTCTACACCTAAAGTGATACATTTTTTCAAGCACCAAAAAAGGTCTACTAATCCCTTTTCTAGGAACATGCTTCTGATCCATGCCACCATTTAAAGATGTGTCCTTTAATGGATACTTTCCAATACGATCTAAACATGATAGAACTCTAACAGAGTGTATGTAATAGTAGCCATAGCCATATACACACATCAACTAACTCAAAGGAACAAAAGGATCGAGGAAAAGCAATTTCATATACAAGTCAAAATGCAGCCAAAGATTACTTCTATTTTCAATTTTTATTTTTTCGATTAGCAAGAAGTTGAACCTATACCTAGTCAAAAAACAGAAAAGAAAAAGAAAAGTAAACTAACACTACTCATATTGATGATGAAATGATGTTAATTCTAACACTACCGAAGTGAAAATTGTTAACTCTACCCTAGATGCAAACTATTATATATTTGAGGGTTTATCTTCTCAATTTATCATCACTCCTCAGAGACAACTAAAGCAACAAAACCTATCCTAACATAAGTAGATTCTGGATCAGCGTATTGATGGTTTAAGAAAACCAATCTGGTACTACCTTCTAGAATAGTAATGACTGATGACAAGCACTTGACAAGCAGCAGATTAGAGACATGGGTGGATGGCGACGATAAAGATGAAAGAGCTTAAGAAAAAAATAAGCTTCCTTTCTGCAAAAGCTTCATTTCATTTTATTTTTTTTAAAAAAAATAGGCTGTAGATTCCAAAATTCAAATCTTTGCAGATTTTAAGATAAGCAACACTATGAAGATGGTCTTTAATTACCGCTAGGTGTCACCTAGTAAGCTAACGCTAATACAAAACAAAAGCAAGCTTCTTCAGACCATTTGAATCTTTGCCATGGCTTTGAGGGAGGGGTCGGTTCACAAATGAAAGAT
Source organism: Sophora flavescens (assembly GCA_030762895.1). Classification (NCBI taxonomy): domain Eukaryota; kingdom Viridiplantae; phylum Streptophyta; class Magnoliopsida; order Fabales; family Fabaceae; genus Sophora; species Sophora flavescens. The sequence continues at coordinate 130,269,257 of CM061070.1, read as the reverse complement.
AGATGCATCTGCAGATTAATATATCGAAAAGTAGATACAGGTGTGGAAGACTGGAGGTCACTCTGGGAATTTGAACTGTTTAAAGCTAGAACTGCAGAAAGAGTTAAGGAAAAGCTTGTAAAACAAAATGAAATAATAACACAGACCAGGTTATTTAAAATTGAAGACATGTTATTTACCAATGCCAAGGATAACAAGCAAGAGCAAAAAGACCACTGAATGATTTATTTATTGAAAAAAACTAGCAGAGTAAGTTAACTTACAAGAAAATTTCCTACAATTAAAGATGCAAGAAGCCATTCAGGCCCCCCCTCCAGCTTTGCCTGCAATAGCTGCCTTCTAGTTTGCAACAGGAAAAAACAGATCAGTCAACACAATTATATACTTTTTTTCCATCTTCCTATCAATCAAAGAAGTGAAAGTAACCAAAGGGCCTTACTGGCTCAATATTTCCCTCGCCATTAACTGGAGACAGAGAACTTGATGACGGATTTGAAAACCTGGGAAAAGATAATAGAAAGACTTGTTAAGATGCTATGCAAGCTCATTTCTTAAAAGTGGTAGGAAACAGCACTATATTAAAATGGGGAGAAATAAAACACGATATGAGCCTACCTGAGTGCTCTTGCTTTCCTTTTATCTTCCTCCCCAGGATCAGTCTTGGCAGTTGGTGCAAACCTAGCAAGCCGAGCTTTCTTCTTTGCCTCCTCATCAGCAGCTGTAGTTGGACTAGGCATCCCAAACCTGTGAAGCAATATTAGTAACAGTGTTCATTTTTTATTTCCAGTGAAAAAGTGTAACAACCACAATGGGGTTAAAAAAACCATCATTTAGAGTTATTATTAGAAAATGGGGAAAGCAAGAAACCTCTCTGCCCTGGCCTTCCTCTTCAGCTCCTCTGATTTTGATGTGTCTGATCCCTGTGATGTGGAACTAGTGCCAAACCTGCAATACAACCATGTAAAGAAAATGTGCAATCAACACAAACCTCAATTATATCATTCTATTATTTTGTTGAAAACTATGAGGGTACCTATCCATAAATATAGACATCAAGGTTTTAAATCAGGGTCTGCGAGGGTTTTAAATCAAGGTCCGCAACTAGGGATGTAAATGGGGCAGGGTGGGAATGGGTACTAGTCCCCCCACTACCCGCCCCATTGGATGAATTTCATACCCGTCCTCACCCCATATCCGTGTGGGTATCCATCTTGCGGGTTTTAAACACATTTATCAATATTTGTGGGTATCCATGGATATTTAAACACCTTGCAAAATTATTGAATATTAAACTAAATTTTTTATTCAAACACCCCTGTCTTGATATCATTCACATATAAGCATTAATCTAGAAGCAATAATCCATAAGCATTAATCTAGAACACAATAGTTGAACAAAAACAATAATACGTAACAATGATCCGTAGGGCTTGGGTATGATGGGGTTTGGGTGTTGCGGCTGCCATATTTCAGAAACAAAATAAGTATAGTAAAGGTGAAAAAATAGGGCATTTGGTTTATATATGTAAAGGTATTTTAATAATTTCATCTTAGCGGGTACCCGCGGGTATGGATACTACAATATCCGCCCCCGCTCCATTAATAAGCGGGTAAAGAAAATATCCATTTGATTTGTCCATGGATATCCATCAACTGCGGATATCCGTGGGTAAAGGTAAAATTTACATCCCTATCCGCAACCACAATTGAGGCCATGATGTTGCGGTTATGGTAGTCTCCAAAACGGCACTGCAATTGTGGTTTTGGTAGTCTCCATAACAGCAACCGCGATAACCGCAATGTAAAACCCAACCTTATACACATATAGAAAGTATGTTTACGAAAGAGTGGAACAATATGGGTCACAGATATCGAATAAATCTTTCGAACCCCCTAATCTTGTAAAACAATAACCCTAATCTTTGTAGATAAAGATATCGAAAGATAAAGAGAAAAGATGAAACCTTTCAGCTCGGGAATTGCGCTTCTCTTTCTCGGACAATTGGACAGAAATCCCAAATCGCTCGGCACGGCGCATCTTCTTCTGAATATCAGAAAGCGGAGCGTCATTTCCAGGTTCAGCCGGAGCCGGAGTTTCCTTGGATTCGCCGGCGTCCTTGTCGGCGTTGGGTTCAGGGGTTAGTTCCAGGGAAGGATCTAGATCTGGATTGGGTACGGTAGGGTCTAGGGTTTTGTTAGGGTTTTCCTGAGGTGGGTCGTTGTTGTTGGGGTTGGGGTTGTCGTTGTTGGTGGTGGTGGTTGCCATTGGAAATGGAAGATGGAATCGAAGAAGGAACGCGAGAAGGAGAGAATCAAACACCGCGTGAGCGTAAATCGAAGTTGGCGACAAAGGTGAAATGAACAATCCGTGTTGAAATATTTATGTAGTGGGATTCCTTTTTCTTCGGTGTATATTGTACTGGGTGTAGTTGGTTAGCATGTAATGTACTTTTTGTAAATTTTAAATAGCAATTAATTATAAAAAATCACTATTATCCTTGGCTTCTATTATGATTGTTATATACCAATTTGGTGGGATATGATTGGTCAAACCAGCAATTTTACATTTTTCAGAAAGTTTTTTCTCCTTCAAAAACTTCATCTATTACAAGTAGGGCATGTCAATGATATATTCTTCATTCAATCACAACTTCACACGTTAGTTAAAATATTTTACTTTTATCCTGAATATTTTAAAAATTATTTAAATCATTTATAACTATTTTGATTAATTGTAATTAATATTTATATAAACTTTTAAAAATATTTATTTTAAAATTAATATTTGATAGTCTATAATTAATGATAATAATTAATAAGGATATGTTAAAAATTAATATTTAATATATATAAAAATTAATATATATTTTTTATATTTTGGTTAAAAAAAATATCTATTTATTTCTTAGGTTAAAGTAATATTTTGGTCCCTACACTTGACACGAATTCTCGATTTGTTCTCTATACATAACAAATTATTAAAATGGTCCCTATACGTATAGAAAGTCTCCATTTGGTCCCTATACGTTACCCATTTGATCCCTATACGAGAAAAAAATTATCAAGTCAGTCCCTAAAATTTTGTACGACAGGGACCAAATGGAGACTTTCTGTATGTATAGGAACCATTTTAATAATTTTTTATATATAGGGACCAAATCGAGAATTCGTATTAAGTGTAGGGACCGAAATGTTATTTTAACGTATTTCTTGGGTCGTGCGAGATAATAGTATTTATCGTCTCTGTGATTATGAACCAGAACTTGGTGTTGCGTGTCGCTCAGAAGTAGAGTTATGGGATTAGGCACTTGTGTTATTGCCCGAATCCCCATCTGCGTGGCAAGGGTGAGGGCTTCACATATTATCCCTTCCAAGTGCTTTTCCTCATCCTCATCAGCTCAAACCGCACATTCCTCTCTCTCCCCCCTCACCGCTCCTGCTACTCACCGTCTTCCAGTTTTTTACTCCAAACGAATCTCCAACGAGGATGAACTGTCAGCAGAAGAAGGCAACAAAGAGAACAGTGATGAGGACATTACCAATACTATCGACAAATCAGATACACAGCAATCTCACCAAGAACAAACTTACATCTCCTCTGTTACAACCGTTGCCTTCTGGGTCCTAAAACCTCACCTTTTTAATAATAATTCTATACATTTTCTTCCATCTATTATCATCTTTTTATTTATTCATTTATTGCTTGTTTTCTTTTCTTGCAGTTCTGCACTGCTGTCGCATTTGGTGTCGGTGTGGGTTATAAAGATGGGGTTGGCAAGGCAACTGAATTCTTTGCTGGGTATGTACACACACTAATCCAATTCTATTTTCAATCACAATCTCTACTTATTATACTACTCTCAAGGTTACTAGAGGAGGAGGGATGCATTATTGCAAATCCTTTCATGTTTCTTTCCAAGGTTTTTTTTTTTGGGTTAAATGAATGTAGGCCCTAAATTATTTAGGAATTTTCAATTAGGTCCTTATATTTTAATAGTTTGTAACTGAGTCCCTGAATATAAAAAAATTATAATTGGATTGCTCGTGCTCTTTTCTGTTATTGTTAAATCAGTTAGGATTTCTTTAAGTTATCCATTTACTTGTCATCCGTGGGTCCTTAAACTTTTTGTAAAAATTCAAATAAGTCCCTATATGTTTTAGAAAAATTCAAAGAAGTCCCTGTGTTTTTTGGAACCCTAGAGAGACCCAATTACAACTTTTCTGTGTTTATGGATCCAATTACAAATTACAAACTTTTAAAAGTATAGGAGCTAAAATAATTCTCAAATAGTCCCGGGACTTGCAGATTAATTAAACCTTTTTGTTTTTTATATTTGATACTACCAACTTAATGCTTTATTTAAGTTTGTTTCCAACTTGAACTCTGAGTAGCTAACTGGGATGATGACCTCTTGCCCTTTGTGCACTAATTTCAGATACATATTGGAACAAAGTCTATCAGTAGATAATCTCTTTGTCTTTGTTCTAATATTCAAATACTTCAAAGTGCCAATCATGTATCAGGTGAGGTGTAAGCCTTCTGGCCAAGGGTAAATCTTGACCAATTCCAACTTTATGTTGCTAAGTTTGTAGTGTTTGCTGCTAAGCTTGTTAGTATTATTTTAACAATAGAAAAAAAGGAGACTGTGTTTTGAATAATGGATCATGGTTTTCATTCTCTTTTTTTATTGAACTTACAGAACCGTGTACTTTCCTATGGTATTGCTGGTGCTGTTTTCTTTCGTCTAACACTAATACTTCTTGGAACAGCCACGCTTCAGGTGTTGTTTCTAGACGGATAGATTTCTTTGCATATTTTATTCACATATTTTTCTTTTAGTATAATCTTTATTCCTTTTTTTAAGATCATGAATCATCCTATATCTTTTTTATGATGTTTTAGAGGTTTGAGGGAGTCAATCTTCTTTTGGCAGCAATATTACTCTACTCATCATTTAAGGTGAAAATCCCTCATATTTCCAATCTATGTTCATATCTGTCAAGGAACTGGACATCTTAAAAGCTTAAGCTATTAGGTGGAGGCATATAAATGTTCTTTATTTCTATAACAAGCCCTCTCATGCTTGGACCCTTTTGGCTTGAAGCTTCATGGACAGCTAACATTACATGCCCACTTTATCTTGTGCTGAAATTTAATTTGATTATGAATGAAAAGTGCCAGGATCGAACTTCCAATCGCCTGGTATAGAGAATCTAATGCCATGTCAAGGACCAATAAACCTAAATGCTTAAGGTTTTAGTTGAAGGCACATGAATGATTTTATTTTATCTTCTTTAACAATATACTGGGAAGTTTATGGTTCTGGTTGTGGTATTCACAATTCTATGGCTTTTAATCATAGCATGTTTCATATTCTATGAATAGCTATTTGCCAGTGAAGAAGATGAATCTGACTTATCTAATAACTTTGTGGTGAAGACATGCCAGAGATTTATCCCTGTAACAAGTAATGCTCTCTAATCATGATTATTTCTTTCTCTTTCCCTAGTTATAGATTTTATTGCCGATTGCTTGAGTATTTTGAAATTGATTTTGGTTCTTAATTTTGTAACAATGACAATGATAGGATATGATGATTGAAAAGTTCGGCCAAATGAGTTAAAATACAAACCTTTAAACATTCATGTTTAAGCAAAGATGGTTGAATCGAAACTTATTTGGGCTGAATTCTGTTCTTTTTGATTGCTTGATTAGAAATTTAGAATACACTATACATAGGAATGCAGCCATGTAGGTTACCAAGTAGGAACGTAGATTGGGCAAAATATGTCGTTGGCTTATACAGATTTCACCTGGCGTGTGGCTATTTGCATTTTGTTTATTCAACTTGTACTGAGTGATCTTATCATCTTATACCTTACTCAAAATTGTTGCAGCATATTATGATGGAAATCGGTTCGTAACAAATCAGGATGGGGTGTGGAAAGTAAGTTATTGATTATTGTTAGTTACAAATTTAAATGACTTCGTTGTTGTCCGGATTAAATCAATTGTCATCTTTTCACAGCACAAGTGCATTGAACTCTTTTGGATTAGCATGTTGCTTTTGTGAACTAAAAAGACTTTTTTGTACTAAATTAATTTCAACTTGATTTCTAACAGGGGTCAAACATTTTGGGCAGGCCACACCTTTGCTTCTTACTATAGCAGTTATTGAGCTCAGCGACATTGCATTTGCAGTATGTTTTTTTTCTTCTCATCCCTTTATTTTATGTGGAGTTTCTCATTAATTTGGCATGAAGATGTTGACAGACACACGATTCCCCCTTCCTCTTTATATAGGTTGATTCAATACCTGCAGTTTTTGGTGTTACCCGGGATCCATTTATAGTTTTTAGTTCTAATCTTTTCGCCATTTTGGGTAAGCTCTCTTACTTCCGTTTCCCTTGTGATGTAATACTAGTATCTAAAATCTGAATTTGATTTCTTAAATGTTTTAGAAGTGGATCTGTGTTCCTCAAGAGTTATAATGCATTTGACACATGGAAAGATTACAAGTGTAGTTCTGAGGGCAGCTCTTCTGTTTGTTAGTGGATCACATTGTGACAAATAATTTTATGCCCATCCATAAAAAAATCCATAAAAAAATCTGGGATTTGGTACAAAGAAGTGTTTGTTTTGTAACTTCATTCTTCTATTTCTGCATAACAGAGGCAAGACGAGTTCATTTGTTATAATCTCATTTGTTTCGAGAATCGACCCCAATGATAGTTTATGCTCTCCTTTAGTAATTTATTCATATACGAGTAATAAGCAAGGTTTTTAAAACCGGCCCGGTCCGGCCGGGTTAACCGGGAACCGTGACCTTGGCCAGTCCGGTTTACAGGGAAAACCGTCCCTGTACTGAACCGGTGTAAAAACCGGTAAAACCGATCATAACCGGTAGTGGACCGTCCTGAACCGGTTTCCTAAAAAAAAATAAAAAATTTAGTATAAAAGGATTTGGGTCATCCTAGCTAAAACCCAATTCTTTTGTTTTCTAACATATGTGAGCTGGTTGTAGATTTTGGGCTGGTTTTTTCTATGAAGATGATTTTAACATATATCTTTATATTTATTTAGTTTAATTTCAAAATAAAAAAAATTGTGCTTAATAATTTTAGTTGTTATGTTGTTTTTTTGTTTAATATTGTTACAAATATTATATTAAAAATTAAAATAATATTATTTAATTATAACCGATTCAACCACGGTTCAATCTCGGTTGGACCATTGAACCTCGAACCGCTGCCTTCACCGGTTCGATGGCCGATCCGGTTTTGTAAACCTCGGTGATAAGCAATAACTTAACAGCCATCATTTGTCAATCTTAGGTCTGAGGTCACTTTTCACGATAATTTCCGAGGGTATGTCAGAGCTAGAGTACTTACAGGTAAATGTTGACTTGATTTCTTTTAATGTACCGTGGTAGCTGCACAACTTTTTGCTGTTTATGTAAATGCCCTTTATTGTAATTTTTCTATTTACTTTCTCATTCTCGTGTCTGTGTCTCTGATATCCATTTTTGGTCTTCTCAGCCGTCCATTGCTATTGTTTTGGGATTTGTAGGGTGTAAGATGATCTTGGACTATTTTGGTGGGTATACTAAGATTTGTCCAATTGCTAATTTGTTTATTATCCATTGTACTTCTATTTTCACATATTCTGTATCTTCCATTCCTACAGGAATCCATATCTCAACAGAGGCGTCTCTTGGTTTTGTAGCCTCAAGTATTACCATTGGGGTGCTATTAAGTCTGGCAAAGAAATCTGACCAGCATAAAAATTAAATTCAAACTCAAGGTAAGTTCAGCTACGACGATTGCTTATATTTAATATGTTCATGTGGCATCCATTGTCAATTGAGGAATCGTATGTAGCCTGTTCTATGGCTTAGCTAGATGTCAAACGCTAGGCATAACAGTGATATGTGCCCCATTGTTGGCTGGAATCTGGTTTTGATTCTTCGCTTGGACAAAGGATGGAACAAAATCTTCCATTCCTGAATCATGTACTGTAACTTTTTTCAATTCCAATCCTACTCGTCGGTTTCATGCTGTTTTATTATCGTACCTCCCCTCCCCCTCCCCTTCTTAATGAGAGTAATATCTTTAGGCTCCTTGATTGAAACTGCAAAATACTATATGGTTTTGCTCAAATGAGTCAATATGAGATATCGACCCCGATTGTATGGTACGTCTACTCTATGTCTTGTGTTGAATTGAGATATCAGAACAAGAAGACTAAACTACATAGTAACACTAGTCATAGAAAAGATTATGTCAATTCATAGTAATTTTTGTTAATTGGGTGGCATTAATGTGTTACTAGATATTGTTCGTTGTATATATTAAAATAAGATTTTAGTATTATTTCCAACAATACGAGAATTTATAAGGTCACACAGTTATAACATTCAGAAGGAGAAATAAGAGTCCGAGTTGTTGGGATTTGGATTTCAGCGCGAGCTAGACTCATAACAGACGAGTCTGAGGCAAACGACGCTACTGTGTTGCCCTTTTTCATAGATGAAATATCTACTGTTATAAATAATAATATTGCTAAGGATTGCTATAATCGACATCTGTGCAACCCTAGTCGCAACAAACAAAAATTGTGAGTGGAGTGACAGGTTGTTCTGCTTTTTGTCCGCAAGAGAAGAGACTTCATAGGACGGACATAAGATGTTCATGACTCTACTCACGCTTGGAACATGGATCATGGTTCCTTTTTGCATAGAACTTTAGAGGAAATTCATTTGGTTTTTTCACGCTGCGTATATGATCACGCATCCAAAAGGGCAACTGTGGGCATTAACCTATATATTTTGTATATGTTTAACCCCTTGAATATGTTCTAGATCCATCCTTATATCGAAGTTACATGGAATAAACGTTTTTGGTCTTTAAAAGAAGGGGGAAAAAAGGTTCAGTATCATATATACTTGTACCTTGAGTCCTTGAGCACATACCTGAAAGCCAAGTCCCAATAAAAAGCTATATACAGATTAAAAGTACACATTTTTTCTTCTAATTAAAGATGGAAAACAGAGATATAAAATCTATCAAAAGGGAGAGGAAAAAAAAATCACATGAAAAATCTAGTGTTAAGGGAACAATATCTCTCAATTTGGGAAAAGAGGGAAAAAAACATATGGTCAGAACTTCTCATGAAGGCGGCATAACTTGTTAGAATGTTTTCCCTTCCCTTCGTTAAAATTCCCACCTCCCTTCCTGTGTTGTGCCTAGGCGTGAAACTAATGCACAACTCAATCCTTTTGAAATTATTTTTAACAAAAAAATTGAATAATTAGGGGCGGCTCGTTTTGAAATGATTCCCGTCCAAAAAAAAATTAAAAGTCAACTATTTTGTGTATAATTTTTTTAAAAAATTATAATTTTTTAAATTTGACCCGCTTAAATAAAATGTTGTGTTTCTGTTGCCATATGCATTATTGAACGAGCAATGTCACCCATTTCTTTAAATGATTTACTTGGTAACCTGCACTTCAGGTTGAGAAAGTTTTCCTCTTCTTTTTTCTTAACTTGGCATGGACAACCCAGAAGATGATACTTGACGGTAGGGGTGTTCATCAACCGATTCAATCCAATGTCAACCGTACTAACCGAACCGAAAAACCGACAATCGAAATAACCGAAAACCGAAAAAACCGCAAACCGAAAAAAATCGAAATTTTTCATTGGATTTGATCGGATTTCGGATCCTATATGTAAAACCGATCCGATCCAAACCGAATCGAAATTATTTAGTTCAATGAAAATAATTTGATTTTTATATTATAAAAGTAATTATTAGTCTTTATATTTTTATAAGTTATCACCTAGTCCTTATATCAGAGAGTTTAATTGGTATGTAAATGTAATGTTAGTGTAAAAACTTTTACACTGTTAACCAATTATAAATCATGTTATGAGGGACTTTTAATATATTTAGAACAATAATCAAACATTTATAATGATTTAACAATTTATAATTAGGTGATAGTGTAAAATATCTTTATACATGAGAGTGCATATCAATTCATGTATATCCCGTTAAAACACTTATTAGAAATTGTCAATATAATATTGTAAAATTAATTTTATTTTAAATAAGTAACAAATTCATATGACTATTTAAATACTCGATCAAATCCAAATCAAACCGAAATATTGGATGTTCTTTGATGTAAATAACTATGTAAATATATATCGATAAAAACCGAATTATCCAATCTAATCCAAACCGCATTTGATTGGATCGGATCGGATTGGATTTTTTGAAGGAATCAAACCGATTCAATCCAAACCGTATGTTGTTTTTATCATTAGATCAGATGACTTTTTTGCTCAAAATCGATCTAATCCAATCCGCAATCCTCCTTACTTGACGGAGACTTTCCAGTTGCAGAGGAGGCTGGCTATTTGCTCTACCCAATAACAATAATTAAATAAAAAGAAAAAGGATAAACTCTCTCAACTTGAATTGCAGGTTACCAAGTAAATCATCTAAGGAAATAGGTGACGTGGCTTCTTACGAGTGGTGTGTCCAAAGAAGTGTGTTAGAAAGTATGTGTCTGGTATTGCTCTTATTGAACTTTACAATAAAATAGAAACAAAAGAAAACAAAAACCAAAGCCTTATAATTAAGATTCTTCTCAATAGAATTGGCCTTCAGATTCCTCCTCACTATTTTTTTTGGTCCAGAGGGTCTTTAACCTCCGTTCTGGTGTCCGGATTCTTTGACACTTACTAATCCGGTGTTCGATCGGGAGGTAAGTAAAGCCTAACCAAAAGTTGTTGCTGTCAAGGATCGAACTCGTGTAAAATACGAACCATTCGATTCCTCCTCACTATTTAGATACCTTTGTTAATTTTTGTTTTTTAATTCTTATTTTATTAATTTTTATTAAATAAGCTGTTTTGATCTATCAAATAAAATAAAATCAAAGATTATTTTAAAAAATATAATAAAATGACAATAACTTTTTTTTGAAATAAAAATGACAATAGTGAATAAACACCAAGAAGTAAAAATGAAAAACTGTGTCATATCCCTCAAACTTGGACTCTACGATTTCTGTATCTTATCCATTGACAGCTATGCTATTATAGATAATACTAAATATAATATTTTTAAATAAAAAGCTTAATATTATTTTAATAGAAATCAACATTTTATGATTCTAATTTTGATATATTATAATCAATCACAAATTATATATATAACCTTTTTAAGTAGTTATTATAAAAGTAAAATACTGTTAATGATAGACTATATATGATTGATTGTTAGCATTAATTTATACTAATAGTATCTTTTATATATATATATATATATATATATATATATATATATATATATATATTACGAGATAGTATCTTATAATTAAAATCTAAATCTAAAGTTATTGTATCTCACATCACTTAGGAAAAATATTATTGCAAGATCAAAGTTGTATTTTTTTTTTTTTGAGTAAAAATATATTCATTCATTCAAATTGATAGAATACATCGAACAACACAAATCTAACATTGCTAAAAACCGAAAATGATGAATCTGCGAACAAACTCACAGCACCCAGGTTAATAGCATAACACGGCAAAATCAAAATGCCTACAAAAGTGACAAAATTAAAGTCACCAGAATACCCATGTCTCCGGATCTGTGACATTGACGCCCAATTCTTGATCAAATCTGTGATGGATCGAAGCGACATTGACGCCCAATTCTTGATCAAATATGTGATGGGTCGAAGCAAATCTGTCAATCTGAACCAAACAAACACCGCACCAAGACGGGAAATCAAACAAACACCACACTAAGACGGGAAATCAAACAACGCCTCACCAAGACGACGAACGACAATACCGCCGCACTCAGAAGACGAAAAACATGAAAAACACGAAGAAAAAAAAACCAGATCTATGTGGAAAAACCACTTATTTAGATAAAATGGGAGAAAAAACGAAGTAAATGGGTGATTCCAAGCCAAAAAATGACTCAAACCACCCCCTCTAATGGTGGCACGCGGCTGTGTGTAGAGAGAAGGAAGAGAATTTGAAGTTAGAGAGAGAATTTGCAAGTATTATTCACCAAAGTTGTATTTTTATATGGCATTACAGGGTAATAATTCATGCCAAAGGCAAAGCCGTGGTCATTGGTGGCGGCGAGCTGGCGACACGGTGCGACGCCCTACTCTAGGGTCATCACACTATTACCCAAGAACGGAATTTAGATTATTAAACGCTGGTTACTTTCGGAAAATATAATTTTGAGTAAACGTTTCTTTACGAAAATAGTGCTGAATTTTTTTTTCTTAAACATAGAACCATTTTAAACATAAACCACATATATGTATATCTATATATACATCACCTTTTATATACACAACACCTATAATAGGAGATAACAAAAGAGCCCTCACATGTATAGGCTATTCTCCATCAAACTAAGCAAAGAAAATAAAGATATATATACACATCGGCAACAAGTAGTTCAGAACCATATCAAAACTCATGGCTCTCAGAAGTCAGATCAAGAATTGTCAAGACTCACTACCCCAAAAACTCTACCTAAAGCTGGTCAAGCTACTAAAACCCATTGGGAAGATCCTGATGATCAATCCCGCCTACAACTGACGAATCTGAAGATGATGCCTCCGGTTCCGCTACGTCATCAGAAGAATCCTCATCATCAACCGCAGGAGGGTGAAACTCAGGATCGTCCTCAATGTATTCCTCCGGATCTTCCTCCCCCTCATCTAACTCCACATCAGCAGGAGGTTCCTCAGGTCCTAATATCTGAAGAGGATGTGGTTGAGGTGGCGGATCAATCAATCCGTGCTCTTCCAAGTACTGTAGGTAAAGCCAAAATGGAGGTAGAGATACCTCGACCGTCTCCACTACATGAATTCTCTGTTGTGGTCCTTCCTCTATTGTACCGATAACTTCTCTACTCGGGCCATGGTAGGTGGCGCTGAGTGCCCCGAGATTAATCTCCCAGGCACCACCATATTGTGCACGATCAAATATGATCGTTTGAACCCTTGATTGCACCAAAGGTATATCCAGGTTCATCTGAATGTGTAAGAGTGAGAAACCAATACATGGATCTTACTCAATAACTACATACTAGCCACCACATAAACACATCAACATTTACCAAATATCAACATTTATAAACAAATGGTTTATCAGTGGGTTCAACACCCCAAACATCATCGATTTAAAATTTATGCATGACACTTCATATTCATCATCTAATTTTCGTCCTAATCTCATGAGATATCCCAACATATAATGAGTTGATCAGGCTCCATAGCCACACTGGCTAACTTGGCACACTGCCAATAGGTGCGCAACCTCTTCCCATCCACACAGGCACACAAGGCCAGGCACGCAGCCAAACACATTGCTAATGTCCACACTCAGGGCACCAATAGCAAGTAAGATGGGGTCTCAATGTCCTCCCTAGGCACATGAGAAAATGCATATCAGAACTACCTTTCGCCGCTGGTAATTGATGCATCAAACCTCAAACCGCAGGCATGTCTGCCAAATGCATGCAAAACACTTTTGTTTTGATCTTTTCTTTGCGTTCAATCTTTCTTTGCCGAAGCTCAAAATGGCTTACGACTCACATAGTTTTAAAACACTGTTAAAACTTTTATTACAACACAGGACCTCATAGTCTGAGTGCTCAATCACGACACCTCTCGATCGATGCACCAGTCTTAGGTTCGTGGTACTAGAAAACATCTTCAATGTTTCAACACGGTATACCTCACGTATACGGTATAGGCCCTCAAAGTCCAAATGACCCGAGTCCATCACAACACAGAACCTTAGTACCCCGACATCTCGGTTACTAAGTCCAACTGTACTTTCAACACGGTTGAATTAACTTTTGATTTTCAGAAATTCTTTTCCAAGGTAGAAATTCATTATAAAATCCTTAAATCATAAAACTTAGTTTTTTACAAACCAATGAGTCACTTGAGGTTTGATTTCTTCAAAATATGCACTGCCGTTTCGAAAATACTTACCGTCTACACTTCTCCAAGTTTGCCGTCAAATATTATTTTTAAAGCTTTTTAAGTCAAAACTTAACTATTTCCACTTAATTAATTTTCTAAAATCATGATTAACTTATTTTCACCAATTAATTTCATAAGAATATTTTGTAATATTCCGGAATTTCTTACGTAAAAATCAGCAGTGCTAAAATATTTTCACGGTTTCACGCTCATTGTGACTCATAATTCACTTTTCCAGAAATAAATTATTAAAATAATAATATTTTTCAAAACTCCTTATTTTTCTCAAAATAAATTCCCTTTAATAATATATATCAATATTTTGCCGTTAAAACATTGAATATAATTTGCGAAGCTTCTTAAAGCTTTTACCCGATTAACTTAATTGTGCACTGACCACTGTTAGGCTTCTCACACACCAACCAACAGTTATATCACAGATATTTCCCAGGCAGATCATGCATCACAGTAGCATAATATAATTACAAATAAACAATTAACGCAATTAAAACCACACAGACACAAATAACACAACAATAAACAACTTAAATAAATACTAACAAACAAATAATTACAAACAACCACGAGATAGCATATAGCCATCGAATAAATCCTCAGGTGTTCCCCTCTTACCTCTTGAAGACTTTCTTGTGAACTTACTGATTTCCTCGGAAATTCGGATACCACTTAAATGTCGTACTCACTTAACCTTCAACCATTACAATCAAATAGTTACAAATCAAGAAACTAAAACATTCTAAACCCTAATACATAGTCACGGCCTCTAGGGTTTTTGAATGACCAAAATTTCTAATCATGATTAAGTCATGGATTAATGATCCTTGATTAACCTAAATCATAGATTAGTGACTAAACAACTAAGTTTCAAGCTCAAAACTTCCTAACTCTTTTATACAAGGATTCGGCCTCAATATGTTCATAGAGCTAGGGTTCTTAGTTTAATAAACTAACTTGGATTTATTAAGCATACATACTAATAGCTTGATTAACAAGATCATTAATGAAAACTTTGGACAAAAGCTCATCAAATCTCACCCACTTAGGGTTCGGACAACATAGAAATTTTTGAGTAAAGATTTTTATTTTAAGAAACTAACATGGATTAGAGTGTGTAGACATACATGTCATATAGAATACATGATCATTCATGACAATACATGAACAAAACTATACCAACCCTACTTTGATAGATTCGGCCAAGGCTAGATTTTTAGGAAATAAATTTTTGATTACATCATGCTCTTGGATTTAGATAATATGCATGATATCAAGAAGATAGAAAGTAGTTTCATCATCATTAGATTTCTCTAGAATTTATTATGACTTTTCAAAGTTCTAGGGTTAGAAACTTTAAAGTGATGAACAACTATTATATAAACCTTGAATAAAGAAACTTGCTAAAGAACATAGGTATGATTAAGAATGAAGATTAGGATTTACCTCTTGAAGATCAATGACAAAGGAAATCCAAGAACTTGTTTTACAAACTTAACACTAAGAGACTTATGAACTTTAGGGTTTTTGAACAAGTGACAATAGAAACTAAGTGAAAAGTGAGAGTATGGTATTTATAGAGCTTGCTTGTGCCATCTTGGGAAGGATCTAGAAGTGATGAGTTGTCTTGCTAAAAGGATTAAAATGCAATTACTTCCTAGGGACCAATTTGCAAAGATTCCAAAAGTTTAAGGACTAGTTTGCAAATTGTCAATAAATTGTCATGATGACTTTTTGCCACATTTAATGCAAGCTCATCTTGACTATTTTGGGATGATTTTGTGTCATAGATATTTTAAGAAATTCAAGAATGTTGGAGAAGATTTTAGAAACTTGAAGAACAAAGTGGAAGAATGTAGAACATTCTAGAAAATTCTTCACTCATCCAACAACAAATGAGGGCAGCCTTCAATTCCTCATGGGCTTGCGCATGGGCTTGGTAAGTTTGGGCTTGGTTTCATTTTTGTGGGGCCCACTTGAAGATTTAAGCATAAATCTTGACATAGGAAACTTGTATAGTTCCAAATAAGCTTTATGGGATCAAACCATTAACTAGGAAATTTTGGGCTTCAAAGCCACGTCCATTTGATATTGAAAACAAGAATTCTAGCCCAATTCACTTGAAAAAAACTTAGAAACTAATTTAGGGACAAAAGGGTAATTTACAGAAAGTTCAGGGGCTTAAGTGTAAAATTCATAAATTTTCTATTCAACCCTGAAAAACCTTCTAGACTTAAAAATATGATTCATCCCCTTGAATCATCTCAAAATCCTAAGATAAACCCTCTATCGTCTCTTAGAAACTCCGAAATCCCCTTCGTCGTCTACCCGATTACGCGTTTCGCCCGAAAAACGTAAATTATTTTATTTTTTCCTGAAATCATTCTAAAAATACAGAATTGTAGAAAATAAAATTCTAAACTTAAGTCTTTCGTTCACGAATTAAAATTAGGTCTTTTGAGCAGTATTATTATACTGGCAATAGAATTCGCGGGCCGGGTTTCACCTGACTTTCCAACCTAAATTTTAATCGTAGCTTCCTACATTCAAGTAGGATTGAGTGGTAAACTCCGTTTATTTAAAATAATTTTCTAAAACTCAAATAAATTTATAAACATATTTATATATATTACTGCTATTTAAAACAGTGGAATACAGGGTGTTACCCAGTGTACTGAAAAAATCCTATAAAAACAAACCAATGGCTGCATCAAATGTAGTAAGTAAACAATACTCTGCCCTGCATCATATCAGATCACTAGTATTTCGCAAGATGATTAGATCAATGGCAACTGCGTAAGCTTTTATTTTTCTTTTAGTTTCCTCATTTCGCATTCAAATTTCGTTACTTGTTATCTGAATTAATTTCTTTTCTCTAATGTTGTTGTCATGTGTGCAATGTAATCTAGAAGTGTGCAAGAAGTTCGTCCTCCCACGTTGTCTTCCACCTCCGAACCACCACCTATTTTTTATGGAACTACCAGGTTTCTCATTCACTTAATTATTACACTCCATTTCCCCTTGTTTTCATGGGTTTGCTTTCAAGTTCACAGTAATTACTAGTAAATAATCGATTTTTTGAACATCAGGGACTACAAGACAACATCAAATTGATTGCTATTGACCTTCAGAACAAACCTGCATGGTACAAAGAGGTCCACCCAGAAAACAAGGTGTGTAAGCCTAAGATGAAAATAAAATCAACAATTGAAATCAGGTGTAGGTGAAAAATGAATAAATCATATATACTATTTGTTGATCAAGTTGTCCTTACATTATAGGTGCCATCTCTGGAACACGACGGGAAGGTTTTAGTAGAAAGTCTCAACTTGATCAAATATGTAGATGCCAATTTTGCTACTATCAAATGTAAGAATGAAAAGCATTCTAGCATTTTTCATGACCAAACCTTCCCTTTCTCTCCAATTATTATTGAGTCCCGTCCAGTATATAAGGAAGCTCAATGTTATGACTTGAACCCATGAGGAAAGCTCAACCCAAAAGACTAATCCATTAAGTGGGAGAGTCTCATGGCTTAAGTACCACATTGAGTTTCCTTATCTACTCAACATGAGACTCGTAATAACATCATTTAC
This sequence comes from Sophora flavescens, assembly GCA_030762895.1. NCBI lineage: Eukaryota > Viridiplantae > Streptophyta > Magnoliopsida > Fabales > Fabaceae > Sophora > Sophora flavescens. The sequence goes on along the minus strand of CM061070.1, from coordinate 130,251,607 downwards.
GTTCACTATGTTTTAATGGGGGTGATGATTCTAATTTCTAAGACCACCTTCTTTCAAGACCCTGCCAAGAAGGAAATTGGTGAGGAGCTAATAAAATATTAAACTATGCTGATACTTTTACCAAAGATTTGTTCGGTTCGTTTAGGGGCGATGCAGTTAGGGGTGAGCATCGGGCGGGTTCGGGCGGGGTTTGTCGGGTTCGGGCGGATTTGATGCAAGAAAAAAGAAATCCGCTTCCGCCCATCTATACATCGGGTTGGTCGGGTGGCGGTTCGGTTCGAACGGTTTGCAACAGATTCAGGATTTTAAAATTATTTTATTTTATTTCAAGAAAAAAAACAAAAAAAACAGCCCAACAATGTGAGAGGGAGATCTTCAAAACCCTTTCTTCTTCTCCCTTGGTCCCTTGACCCTTCTCCACGAGACCACGACCCCATCTCCACCAGTCCACCATGACCATGTGCACGACTACATCGGACCAGAGCAGTCGAAGACACCGCATCCGTTGTCGTGCAGATCTTCGAAAGGAGCATACAACACCCACCCAACGTTGCCGTCGCCGTCGTGCAAACCTGCGAAGGAGAAGACAACACCCAACCAACCTTACCGTCGCCTCATGCAGATCTGCGAACTGCGAAGGAGAAGACAGAACCCCCCAACCTCGTCGTCTTGTAGATCTGCGACCCACCCAACCTCGTCGTCGGCGACGGATCCATGAAAGGAGGAGACAACACCAACTCAACCTCGCCGTCGCCATCGTGCCGATCTGCGGCCGCTGGGGGAAGGAGGAGACCGCCGACAGTTTTGGGTGTGGGTGGTGGACGTGAGGGGGGGGGGGGGGAGGTGAAGGAGCTGGTGATATGGTATGGTATGGTATTGGACAGGGACACTCACGAGGCAGATCTGCTCACTCATCCGCATAGCATAACATAAGGAAAGTTTTAAAAAAAAAATCAGTGTACTCGGTCGGGTTCGGTTACTGATGGGTTGCATTATGCGCAACCAAACCCGACCGAGTATACCCATGCTTATCCGATTTTTTTATCCGATCAACCCGCCGACCCGACCGAACCCACCCATTTCAAAAAAATGACAATCGATTAGCTCGAGTTCGGGCGGGTCACGGATTGATGATCCGTCCTAGATGCAGTAACTCAATCAGCAGCTTCATTTGACTATGTGGAGAATGCTCTTGGTAAATTTGATGATGGTCCATTCTTCCTTGGCGAATTTAGTTTGCTAAGTTGAAATTTGAGGAGACTTGATAACCAAATAAATTAGCTAGTCATCTCCAAGGAAATAGTCATTTGATATATATCTTGATGTGAAACATATTGTATTCACCACTATAGTATTTTAATTTTAATTTTTTTATGTCCTACGACTAGAATTTTTCTTCATTCATATATTATTTTAATAAATCATGGTGTTCATTAGGTGGATATTGCCTATATTCCATTTTTTGAAAGGTTCCAACTTGTCTTCTCCGAGGTGTTTAAGCATGACATCACGGCTGGAAGATCTAGACTAGCGGCATGGATTGAGGTAGATAAAGATTATCTGAAATATATACTCAACCCAGCTTGATTAAAAAATAATAATAATGAAGTAATATTCTGAATATCTGTTATATATTGTATATTAACAGGAACCCCACTCCCATCCAAGTGTTATAAATTAATTTTTAAATTTTTTTGGTTTTCAATTAGATTTTATTTTAATACTATTATCTTTTTGCAATTCTTAGTACACAATCTTTTGTTTACTTTATCTTTCCTAGTTATTGGTTTAATAAATGAACCAGCAGCATGTTAGATTAATATTTATTTTTTTATGAACAAATTGTTCTTAGTGTAATTTAAACAGATTAGCACGGTTACTGTCCTAGTTCATTTCCAAGAAGAATCAAATTATCATTTTTATTTTGTGTTCAGGATAACTCTCCTGCTCTAGCTCGAAGTAGAAACTTTTTTTACGAGGCTTCGGTAATAATTGCTTCAAATTAATGTGGTATATATTGGTTTCCCCGGCCCCTGTAAATACCAAATCAAATTGGCTAACAGGTCAAACGTCTGTTTTGCAGGAGCTGAACAAGAATAATGCTTATAAGCAGACAAAATTACTTGATACACAAGAGTTCGTTGACTTTGTCAAGAAGCGCTTCTTGGTACTCTTTTTTTTTTTTTTTGTTGATTAAACGCTTCTTGGTACTCTTTATATTAAAACTACACATGCATATATATAAAAACAAATTTCTTGAAGTTGTGGTTTGTTTCTAGCTATGCTTCTTAGTTCTTGCCTCCTTGTTGACCTTCAATATCGGTGTTATATATGCAGGGTCAGTAGTACATGAGATGGCTGCAGGTGTTTATGATACTAGTCAATAAAAAATCAGATGTCATGGAATGCTTTAAGCTTTAAGCTGCTATGCAGATAGTCTGAATTTGGAATAATGTTTATGTAACAGCGTGTATGCATTGTGTAATCTTGTAATATTAAATAAATATATGATTGATATAAACAGAAACGTTCAAGAGGATTGGTCTTCTGGTGGGAAACTTCATCTCCATTGATATTTCAATCAAGGGGATGGGGTGTGTGTCGAATGTAGAGGATTGGAGCAGGTGGGACCTAATTCAAAAAAAGGAGATTTGAGGATAAATGAAACTGAAAAAAAAGACAATGGTTTATGGTCGTAGGAACAAAAATACAGGGGTCATCATAAAAAACCCCGTGCATGAGAAGGAGCAATGTGGCATAGAAGCTGAGTTTGGGGACAACGAATTCATATTTGACACAAACACAGATCTGGAGACAATTAGAAGAAGGGCCATCGCTACTGGGAAAAGGCCAATAGTCCGGTTGTTGAACCATGCTTACCCAACGCAGCTGAGTGACCTAATTTCTGTAACACAAATTAGGGTCACAAATCGTGCTTTGCTCAGGGCAGAGGTGTATAAACAAGTCAATGAAATTTGGCAGATGGGCAAGAGGTTGGGAGTGTCACTAATCTCTAGGGAGGAGGACATCTTAGATCAATTGGTAGAAATTGAAGTTAGAGACAGAGAGAAAAGTAAAGGATGTAGTGGTAGCAGAAAGAGAGAGGGGATTCTCAATGTGACATAATGAGAATTGCATCATTCAATGTAAGGGATTTGGGAGGGAGAGTAAAAAAGAGGGAAGTCAGAAATTTGATTAAAAAGAGAAAGTGGACTTTATGTGTGTTCACGAGACTAAAATGGAAAAAATAGAGAAGTTTTTATGTCATTCTCCGTGGGGTGGAACAGAGGTGGATTGGTGCTACAAGAGTTCCTCTGGGAATTCGGGAGGTATGTTGTGTATGTGGGATTCTAAGTTATTTATACTGGAAGAAACCTTTTCTGGTAATGGGTACTTGGGGGTGAAAGGATGCTGGGGTGAAAACAGTGATCCAATCTTCATTTTCAACATTTACTCACCATGTACTTTAGCTGGAAAAAGAGCTTTATGGGAAGAACTAGGTGTGTTACGGGCTAACAACTTGGGTTTCACTTGGTGCTTGGGAGGCGATTTTAACGCTATAAGAAATGCAGGAGAAAGAAGAGGGATCTCTAACCAGGTTGCTACAAGAGAGATGCAAGATTTTGATGAATTCATTGAAGACATGGGTTTGAATGATATGCCACTTGCAGGTAGGAAGTATACATGGCATAGGGTGGATGGAACTTGTATGAGCAGAATTGACAGGTTTTTGTTGTTAGACGAATGGCTAGATAGGTGGCAAAAACTCTCACAATGGGGGTCGGAGAGGACGGTGTCTGATCACTGTCCTATCCTGCTGAAATAAGTGGTAAAGAATTAGGGTGCGAAACCCTTTAGAGTACTCAACTGCTGGTTAGATCAGAATGATTTCGAAAAATTGGTTCAGGACAAATGGAGTCAGTTTGACAACTCTAGTTGGGGTTGTTATGTTCTTAAAGAAAAACTTAAACAGCTGAAGCATTCATTGAAGGAATGGAACAAAGGCACATTTGGGAACGTCAAAGAAAACATCCAGGGTGTTGTGGCAGAGATCAAAAGGTTAGATGATAAAGGGGAGTTAGGGTCTTTTGCGGTCGGAGAGGTGCTGCAAAGAAGAGAATTGTTCGACAAATTCTGGTCATTATCGAGGATGAGAGATTCCATCATGTTTCAGAAATCATGGTTGAAGTGGCTACAAGTGGGTGATTCAAACTCGACTTTTTTTCATGCATGTGTGAACATAAAGAAGAAAGAATAATGAGCTCCATGGAACTTGGCATGAGGGGAGATGGATTGAAGAACCTGCTATGTTAAAACAGATTGTATCAAGGTACTTCCAGAATATTTTTAAACAAAACAATTGCCTTAGACCAACACTTGATGGGTTAGAGTTTAAGAGCATCTCTACTCAACAGGGCAGTAGCCTTATAGCTGAGTTTACAAGATTGGAAATTAAGAATGTAGTGTGGGATTGTGAGGGGAACAAGTGCCCGGGGCCGGACGGTTATAACTTTGCTTTCATCAAAAAGTTTTGGGAGGTACTCGGAGATGATATATGCAGGATGGTTACAGATTTCCACTCACATGAAAGGTTAGCTAGAGGGTGTAATGCTTCCTTCTTGGCTCTTATTCCTAAAGTGTAAAATCCAATGGGATTGAATGATTATAGGCCTATTTCCTTGGTTGGTTGTATGTACAAAATTGTTGCCAAATTGCTTGAGGGACGTTTGAGCAAGGTCATGGATTCAGTGATTACTGGGAACCAAACAACGTTCTTGAAAGGAAGAAACATCTTAGATGAGGTTGTGGCGGTTAACGAAATAATAGATTATGCCAAGAAGAAAAAGAAGCTGTGTATGCTGTTTAAGGTGGACTTCGAGAAAGTGTATGATTCTGTTAGCTGGGAATTTCTAGATTATATGCTAGCAAGGATGGGGTTCCCAAACAAATGGAGGTCGTGGATTAGAGTATGCCTGCAGTCGGCCTCGGTATTAGTTTTGGTAAATGGAAGCCCATCGCCGGAATTTTTGATGTCAAGAGGTATTCGTCAGGGGGACCCAATGGCCCCATTCTTGTTCCTTATTGTTACAGAAGGGCTTAGTGGACTTGTGCGTAATGCGGTGGAGAAAAGTCTATTTAGTGAATTTGTCATTCAGGGAAGGGAACAGAGTATAGGTGTATCTCATATACAGTACGCAGATGATACGATTTTGGTGGGTGACATGACCTTATCCAATGTGAAGGTGGTAAAGAGTGTTCTGAGATCGTTTGAGCTTGTGGCTGGATTGAGAGTTAATTTTCACAAGAGTGGACTTATAGGCATCAAGGCAAATGATGGGTTTGTTGGTCAGGCGGCACACATTCTTAACTGCAAAGTAGGTAACCCGCCCTTTAAATTCCTTGGCATCTTGGTGGGAGGAAACCCGAGAAGGTATGCAACATGGGAACCTCTCATCAACTCCTGCAAAAAAGGTTATTGGGTTGGAGAAACATGTTAAGTCTCTAAAATGTCTGATGTGCATTTTCCTAAGTTTTGATGAGAACTAAACATTGGTTAATAATTTAATTAACCTTCATATTGGTTGCTAACCTATTTATCGAGTGTGCAGATTAAATAAGAGAATCATCCGTCCAACGCAAGTGATCGAAACGCACATCCAACACTGTAGTGAAGGAAGCTCACGTCCAACAGTGTAATGATAGAAGCTCACATCCAACACACAACTGATTGAAACAAGCGTCCAGCACTGCAGTGATTGAAACGCACGTCTAAAACGCAACAGATAGAAACTTGCGTTCACTAAAGTGATGAAAGCCAGCGTTTACTAAAGGTATCAGAAGCGCTCGTCCAATGACGTGGCATTTGGATCTCGTCCATAAAGGTATCAGAAGCGCCCGTCCAATGACATGGCAAATGGAGCTCGTCCACTAAAGTAACAGAGGCTCTCGTCCACTAAAGTAATAGAGGCTCTCGTCCACTAAAGTAACAGAGGCTCTCGTCCACTAGAGTAACAGAGGCTCTCGTCCACTAGAGTAACAGAAGCGCTCATCCACTAAAGGTGACAGAAGTGCTCGTCCACACTAGTCTTTGGGCTTGCTGAGTCCTTAATATGGAGCTCGTCTACTAGCCCGAATGAAAACTCCAATGGCTAGATAGACGCGGTTATTTTCAAGATAGAAGCACTTATCTTATGAACGCGAATTCTATAAGGATTATCAGAATCGTATTTCAAGAACCAGAAAGAAATGCTTCCAACATGCTTTATTCCCTAGTACCTCTGGTCCTTACACGAAAAGGGAAGTGTACTCAGCAAAGTACAAAAAGCTCTCTACATAACTCTGATATGGCTGTATCACGATGCATAAAGCCATGATCCTTCATGTTAGAGTACAACCAACGTTCCTATTGCATTAATGACTGCCCAGAACGACTATATTGCATTAATGGCTGCCCAGAACGACTCTATTGCATTTAATGAAGTTCTGCTTGAAGCCAACATCTGAGGGACTGTCTCTAACGGATCCTAAATGCTTGAAGATCATAAATACAGAAGTCTTAAAGATGAAGAAGAAGATAATACACATTGCATTAGAAGCCATTACTCTACGCATCAATTTCTTTATTCTTTCATTCTGTATTCTTCAATCATTTGAAGTTATTTTCGCAGACTTTCCTAAGTTTTACATTTAAACCACTGAGTGTTAGTGAAAGTTATGTCTGTCTAAGTTGTATTCATTACAAACCAAATCTCTCAAACAAACCTGAGTGAGCCTGAAGAGGCTAAGTGTGCAAAGAATACTTGTCTTGATCCTGAAGAGGTTAGGTGTGCAAACAATACTTGTCTTGAGCCTGAAGAGGCTAGGTGTGCAAACAATACTTGAGTCTGTAACCTGATCAGTTATAGTGGATCAATCTTGGTGCTGCCAAGGACTGGACGTAGCTCTTCGTTTTGAAGAGTGAATGATGTGTGAAATTCCGGCAAGTGTACCGGATTCGTTGCCAAGTTATAAAAAGATCGATCCCACAGGGACCGTGATCTCAAACCACAACTAATTAGTAAATCGATAAAACTGGACTAAGATTTTGAAAAAGGTTTTGATTTTTAAAATAGGATCAAGTAACAATCAAATTTAATTTCGCAATTAAACAAAACAGAAAGCAATTCAAATTGGGGGTTTTCAAATTCAAATGGGTTCCCAGGAATTGGGATACCACAAAACTGTTTATGTTACTGAATCGACTCCTCTCCTTGTTAATTACCAAAATTTGTTTTGAAGGCGCATATGTCCTAAATTAGCTAATGCTCCCTCTCGGGTTACAAAAGTCGTGCCCGATTAAATCAATCTCTACTCTCGTGGTAATTGAATTTAAATCGGACCCTTTGAGTTTTGTGACGATTCGTGAATCCTCGAAGGACCGCTTCTAACTCTCGTGATTTAAGTCCTAAGTTCGATTCCTATAGATCCGATACCTAAGTTTACCGCTAGGTTCGTCCTTAGTGTATCTATGGCAAGCAAACAAATGGCCACCGAATTCGCGAGTAATTAAAGCAATAGGGATCGAATCGAAAACAAATCTGAATTCATAAGAAATAAATATCAATACATCACCATAAACAAGCTCTGGGAATAGCCCTAATTCCTAGAAACTAGACTACTACTCAAGCCTTGCCATGATTGTAGCAAGCTTGGTTAAAAAATAACATGAACAGAAAAATCCCTAAGAGAAGAGGAGAAGGAGAAGAAGAGAATTTCTTAATTATCCTAAGGTAAACAACCCACACAAAGTTCAATCCCAGACTTGAGCCCCTAGGTCCTATTTATAAGATTGGGCAGTTTGAATCCTAAACCAATACAAAAACCAGATAAAATCAGTTGCTGAAGAACCATGGAATGCGCATCACGGCCGTGATGGCCATCACGGCCTGGCCGTGATGGCTTCTGCCTTGAACGCTGCTTCAATAAATGGTCTGTCACGGCCGTGATGGGCATCACGGTCTGGCCATGACAGATTCTGCCTAGAAGGGGTCTGGCTCAGTTGTCCTGTCACGGCATGATGGGCATCACGGCTAGGCCGTGACAGCTTCTGTCTTTATTCCTTCTTCTCTTTCAGCTTCCCTTGATCACGGCCGTGATGGGCATCACGGCCTGGCCGTGATCAGCTCTGTTTGCCCCCTTTTTCTTGTTTTCCAAGCTCCCATCTTCGTGCCAGCTCCAACGCGACTGATCCTGAGCAATTTAGTCCTCGATTCCTGCACACAAGCACCACAAAACCACCTTACTCGTTCCAAGGCAAAATTAACTAATAATAAAATAAAATAAGCCTAAGCTATATGAAAATGCATGCAAAATGTCATGGAAATATGAGGTGAAATCACACTCATCAAACTACCCCAAGCTTAAGATTTTTCTTGTCATCAAGCAACAACTAAGGCCAGAAAAAGATAGTCAATCGAAGCATGGACAGTGAATCTAGAACCCGGGTAGTGAATTCAAGCAACTGGCATATTCAATAAGAAACCAAGAGACAATCGATTTTAAGTCCAATTAGGAGCTTAGGTTCCCCAGACTTACATCTCTCACCAATTCGGGTACTCTTATCACCTCACTCATGTGTTTGAGGGTATGTGACAATTCGCTCAATTTCCTCAAGAAAGGTGTCCTACCATAAGCTTGACTATTAACCAAATCTCTACTTTATTAATGAAAGCACATAAGAATCAAGAGGTCTTTTATTTTGGTTGTAACGGGGCCATGTGATTAATTGTTAGGTGGGGAAATCAAGAAAAGGAAAATTCTAGAGGCTATACAAAATCAAGCAGTGCAAAGCGTGACACCTCCTAAAATTCCTTTTTGGGCTTCAGTTTTCCACCTTTCTTTTTCTCATCTTTTTGCTTCTTATTTCTCACTTTTTTTTCTCATCCCCTTCTCCAATTTTTTTATTATTATTATTTTTTATTTGTTTGGAGAAGGGGAGATTTTTTTAACTTTAGAGAATTTTTTTTTCAACTATTTATCCCACAATTTATTCTTCAAATTACCCTTTTTGCCCTTTGTAACACTTTAAGGGGTGTCATACTAAGCATTGTTCATTAAAATAGATCAATGGTACCAAGAAAAGTATTTATTCTTATAGGCTCAAAATTTGGCGACTAAGGGGGTAGCAATTTATTAGTCAAAGTTCAGGAGGCCAGAAAAATACCTAGTGCCTCAATCATTTTCAAATGTGTTTTCAAAAATTTTTAAGCTTCGAAACGGTTTCAAGTCAAGTTCTAGAGGGCACAATCCAGGAGGAATAAATCACTCGATCACAAGGAATGGGGTAGATTTAGTGAGTACCCCTTTTGGCTCAAAATCTCTCATTTAGTGGTTTAGAATCGATGAGAAACCTAAATCTAAGGAACCAATTGCTAATTATTAACTTTCAAAAGATTGACTCAAGCATTTTTCATTTTTTAGCCTATCACAAGAAATAAAAAATTGGGTTCAAAAATCCACTGTCATAATTCAATTGGCTGTCCTAATTCGATTGGCACATAGTTTTCACTATTGGAGGCATATCCTAAGCAGGGGGCAGTTTAATCATGTGATTTATGCAAAACTAGTCCTAAATGAATGCAACATGCAAGAATGCAAAATTGATACCCCTACCCCAAGCTTAAAAACTTACATTGTCCCTAATGTAAATAATTAAGCCGTAGGAAGGATAAAATAAAAATAAAAAGGAAAAGGAACAAAGTAACTCACTGAGGTGGTGGGTGCTGACTCAGATGCCAGTCGTAGAGTTGCTGGAGCATAGCTCTCTGCTCTCGCTGCTCCTCCATAATGTGCTCCTGGTTCGCTAAGATGGTGTCGAAAGTGGATGCGAACCGCGCATAGGGATCATCGGATGATGAACCTGCAGAGGAAGAAGATGGGTGCCCAGACGGCCTAGCCTGCGGTGGCAGGCGTAACAGCCTCTCTACCTTAATAGGCTGAGGCTCCTCTCCCACCGGCACTTTCCAATTTGCCGGGTTTGATACATCTAACAGTGTGGGGTTAGGGAGAGGAATTGGGTGCCTGAGCCTGGGGTGTTTTAGGAAGTATATGTCATCCTCCTGGACGATCATCCCCATAGCCTCACAAGCCTGAAAGGAGATACGGGTCCGTCCAGGGGCGGCCTCAAAACCATCTAGATCGAAGTTGAAGTGATGGCATATGGTGGTGATGAGGCCACCAATGACAATAGCGCCACTGGAACTCTTGGCCACTTTTAAGAGGTGCCTAGCCAAGAATGACCCTGTGTCTACGTTGCTCTCAGGGTGGAGCATGGCCCATAATATAAAGACCTCGTCCTGGCGGACGAATCCGTCACTCTCTCCACGGCCAAACAGGGTATTGGCTATGACCCTATGCATATACCTGAGGCTAGGGTTAGCAAAGGTTGTGGACTTGGATGTTCGAGGGTCAAAACTTCTGCCCTCAAAGTCTATTACTGACCAGAAACTATGCGCACTAAACCCTAAGGGGTATCTTCAGTCACCCCCTATCGGTAATCCAAAAATCTCATTAAATTCAGCTCGGGTTAGTGTGAAGTCCTGGTTGAAGAGCCGGAATGTGATCCGTCCTTCTTTGCAATGCGGCCCTTGGAGAATTTCCGCATTCAGGGAGCTTAGGAACTCCAGAGTAGGGCCAGCATATGCAGGGTATCTAGTGCGAGCGAACTCGCTCCATCCTATGTTTTGCAACATCCAATTAATGTCCACAGTCAAGCCTAGGGTATCTAAGCATGCATCATCAAGATATTTGGTCTGTACTATCTTCCTATTTTTTAAAGCATTAAACCTATCTTGCTGAGCAATATCCTTAAAAACTATCCCATACCCATATCCATCAGTCTCAGAGTTGGATGAGTTAGAGTCAGAGTAATTACCTAGGTTTCTGTTTCCTCTGCTGCGAGTGCGTGAGGCTTCCGTTGCCCTTTGCCGTTTGGTTGCCATGATTCCAAAGCACTAAAGTCCAAAATCCCCTTCACTGTTCTGAAATCTGGTTTGGTTAGGGTTTCAAAATTGGGAAATTTTGAGTTTTCCCAAAATTGGAGGAGTTGCCTTGTGGGTGTTGATGGGAGAGGTCTAGGGAGTGAGGGAGTGGGGTTGGTTGCTTGTGGGTGTCAAGGGGGAGTGTGATTTTCGAGCTTTTTGGTGAAGTGGTTATGGAGGTGGGTGTGAGAGAAGGAATAAGAAGAGGATTGGGATGATGAGGAGCGTGATGGTGTTGGGGAGAAGTGCGAGATGACTGCGATAATGGAAGAGAGGAGTTAGGGGGAAGGAAGTAGGGTTTGGTGGCTATGGTAGCTGGGAGAAGATGGAGAAGACGAAGGAATGAAGGGGGGTTTGTAGCAGAAAGGCGTTTTAAAACCAGGGTTTGGTACGCGTCACGGTCGTGATGGCCATCACGGCCTGGCCGTGATGCATTCTGTTTCTTAGAAAACCCTGAGTCACGGCCGTGATGCGTATCACAGCCTCCCCATGATGGCTTCTGTCCTGCTCTAGCTACTTGTCGCCGTGACCTATATCACGGCCTACTCGTGATCCTTTCTGGCCCTCTTGGTCTTCACATCACGGCCGTGATGGGCATCACGGCCTGGCCGTGATGGTTGCTGACTTTTCTTTTCCATCCTCTCTTCACTCTCCATCACTTCCTGTCCTGAAAACACTTGACAAATCTATTAATTTATGATCTTTTTCCTCTTGATCTTCTCAAATTATTCAAGAGTTAAATTCAAAAACAAATGGAAAAGGGAAAGAAAACTTGGGTTGCCTCCCAAGAAGCGCTTATTTACGGTATTAAGCTTGACCATAGTCCTTTCAGTCCTTCGTTGTTGGATCTAGGAGGGGAATCGCAACCTCCTGCTCAAGTGGATGTTCTCCAAGGTAGTGTTTCAGTCTCTGTCCATTGACCTTGAATGCTCCACGTTCTTGGCTCCAGACCTCGACGGCACCATACGGGAATACTTTCATTACTTTAAATGGTCCGGACCATCTAGACTTGAGCTTCCCTGGGAATAACCGCAACCTTGAGTTATAAAGTAGCACTAGTTCTCCTTCATGGAATTCTCTACGAAGGATTTGCTTATCATGCCACTTCTTTGTTCTTTCCTTGTAAGATCGTGCGGACTCATAGGCATCCAACCTTAGCTCATCAAGTTCCTGAAGTTGAAGGATTCTCCTTTCCCCAGCGGCTTTCATATCAAAGTTTAGCATCTTAATAATCCACAAAGCTTTATGCTCGAGCTCGATTGGTAAGTGACACGGCTTACCGTAAATAAGTCTAAAGGGTGTCATCCCGATAGGAGTCTTGTAAGCCGTACGGTAGGCCCAAAGAGCAACATCAAGCCTTAAGGACCAATCCTTTCTCGAGCCCGAAACAGCTTTTCCAGAATGCTCTTTATCTCTCGATTTGAAACTTCGACTTGCCCACTCATCTGAGGGTGGTAAGGTGTAGCGATCCTATGAGTGACTCCATATTTGAGTAGGAGTTTCTCAAATTGTCTTTCAATGAAGTGTGATCCTCCATCACTAATGACTGCCCTTGGAATCCCAAACCTTGGAAAAATCACCTTCTTGAATAGTTTGATTATGGTTCTTGCATCACTTGTTGGGGAAGGAATGGCCTCCGCCCATTTAGCGACAACAGCTACAAGAATGAACTTATTATTGCAAGAGGAAGGAAAAGGTCCCATGTAGTCGATTCCCCAAACATCGAATATCTCCACTTCTAGCATGGTGTTGAGTGGCATTTCATGCTTCTTAGAGATGTTTCCCGTTCTTTGACATGGATCACAAGCAAGAACGAACATCCGGGCATCTATGAAAATATGAGGCCAATATAAACCAGCCTGAAGCACCTTCGCTGCTGTCTTCGAGGCACTAGCATGTCCCCCGTAAGGTGAGGAATGACAACAACTCAAGATACTTGGAACCTCGACTTCCGAAATACACCTTCTGTATATGTTATCCGCACACTTGCGGAAAATGTAAGGCTCATCCCATACGTAGTTCTTGTGATCAGAAAAGAACTTCTTCTTTTGTTGATAATTGAGCTCCGGTGGTAGAATCCCGCATACAAAGTAATTCACAAAGTCTGCAAACCATGGAGCATCCTCTCCCAAGATGGCAAACAGTTGCTCATCGGGGAAAGAATCATCTATCGGCAAGTTGTCCTTCTTATGTTCCCATGGTTCAAGTCTGGATAAGTGGTCCGCAACTAAGTTCTCCATTCCTTTCCGGTCCCGAATCTCCAAATCGAATTCTTGCAGAAGTAGAATCCATCGGATGAGTCTCGGCTTTGCTTCCTTCTTAGTCATAAGGTGCCTTAGTGCGGAGTGGTCAGTGTACACTATGACTTTAGACCCCACGAGGTATGATCTGAATTTCTCAAATGCAAAGACAACCACAAGCAACTCTTTCTCAGTTGTGGCATAATTTGCTTGAGCTCCATCTAGAGTTTTGCTTGCATAGTATATTGCATGGACCTTCTTGTCTCTCCTCTGACCCAACACTGCTCCCACGGCGTAGTCACTAGCATCGCACATTACTTCAAACGGTTTATCCCAATTCAGTGTTTGCAGAATGGGGGCGGTGGTCAGAGCTTCCTTCAACCTACAAAATGCACTCAAACATTCCTCATTAAAATCAAATGGAGCATCTTTCATTAAAAGGTTAGATAGGGGTTTAGAAATTTTCGAAAAATCTTTGATGAAACGCCGGTAAAATCTGGCGTGTCCCAAGAAACTTCTAACTCCTTTCACATTTATTGGTGGGGGCAAATTTTCAATAACATCTATTTTGGCCCTGTCCACCTCAATACCTCTTCCAAAAATCAAGTGCCCAAGCACTATACCTTCTTTTACCATAAAATGGCATTTCTCCCAATTCAATACCAGATTGGTTTCTTCACATCGCTGCAAAATCTTAGACAAATTTGTTAAACAATCATCAAAGGTAGTTCCATATATAGAAAAATCATCCATAAAAACCTCCATGATGTTTTCAATAAATTCAGAGAAAATTGCAGTGATGCATCTTTGAAAAGTAGCCGGTGCATTACATAGACCAAAAGGCATTCATCTATAGGCAAAAGTGCCATAGGGACAAGTAAACGTGGTCTTTTCTTGATCACTAGGATGTATAGGAATTTGATGAAAACCAGAATATCCATCCAAGTAACAAAAGTATGAATGCCTAGCTAACCTTTGAAGCATTTCATCAATGAATGGGAGAGGGAAGTGATCTTTCCTTGTTGCCTTATTTAGTTTCCTATAATCGATGAACATTCTCCAACCGGTTACTGTCCTAGTGGGGATTAGTTCATTATTTTCATTTTGAATAACAGTCATCCCCCCTTTCTTAGGAACCACATGCGCCAGACTAACCCATTCACTATCAGAGATCGGATAAATAACCCCCGCATCTAACAGCTTAAGCACTTCCTTCTTAACCACCTCTTTCATATTAGGGTTCAACCTACGTTGATGCTCAATGTATATCCTATCACTTTCCTATGCATTCTAAGCTCCCTAAGTAATTTCTCAGTTTCCAACTCATTCAAGCTAGCATTCACAATTACCGGATAGGAAGAGTTAGGACCAAGAAATTCATACCTCAATGTGGGGGGAAGGGGTTTTAGTTCTACCTTAGGGGCTTCTTCATCTTTCAGATCCTTTTTCTCTGGTGTCAACTCAAGTTTCTCTTTCTTTGCTTTGTTGGGAGGAATTTCTGGACTAGCCTCCAGATGCGGGCGTAATTCCTTACTTCTCCTCCATGAGCGTTTAAGTCTCCACCAATCAAACACATTTCCAACGGGTCATCAACACAAGCTTGTGCGGATTCTTCTTTCACCACTTGGTGCATTAGGTCAATCCTGCAACAAGAATCTTCAAAAGAAGGGTGTTTAATAGATTTAGCTAAATCAATTTCAACTTTATCATCACCCGCAGTTAAGGTCAATTTCCCATTTTTAACATCAATAATGGCTCCTGCGGTAGCCATGAAAGGCCTACCAAGAATAATGGGGATTTGGGAATCCTCTTCCATTTCAAGTACTACAAAATCCGCAGGAATGAAAAATTTACCCACTCTAATAGGAACATCCTCCAAGATGCCTATAGGGAATTTGACGGCCCGATCCGCCAATTGAAGGGAGATTGTTGTGGATTTTAGTTCACCCATCTCCAACTTCTTGCAAACAGACAATGGCATAAGACTAACACTAGCCCCCAAATCACAAAGAGCTTTATCAAAACTAGTGTTACCAATTAAGCATGGAATAGAGAAACTGCCTGGATCTTTCAATTTAGGAGGCAATTTATTTTGAATTAGAGCGCTGCACTCCTCAGTTAAAGCCACTGTTTCGTAGTCCTCTAGCTTTCTCTTATTTGACAATATATCCTTAAGAAATTTAGCATATGTCGGCATTTGTTGTAATGCCTCCGTGAAGGGTACATTAATGTACAATTTCTTAAGGACCTCTAGAAATTTCCCAAATTGCTTATCTAACTTGGCCTTAGCCAACCTTTGAGGAAAAGGTATCGGAGGCTGGTAAGGTGGTGGAGGGACCTACTTAGACACTTTTTCACTAGGCTCTTCCTCTCCTGAAGGTTGTGTCTCAGTAGGTTCCTCCTCCTCAGCTACACTCTTGTTTTCGCTCTCCCATTTAGCCTCGGGATTTTCAAGTTTCTTACCACTCCTTAGACTCATGGCTTTACATTGTTCATTATTTGGGTTCACCTCAGGTTGTCCAGGAAACTTGCCCGGTTGCCTCATCGAATTTCCAGCTTGTTGGGCAATTTGAGTTTCTAACATCTTGTTATGGATGGCCAAGTTATCTACCTTAGATGTTAGTTCTTTTATCGCCTCATTAACTGCCCTACCTTGTTGCCTAAATTCTTCGTTCTTCTTAGTTTGAGTAGCAACAAAGTTTTCCATGAGAGACTCGAGTTTAGATTTTTGTACCTGAGGATACCCCGATGCGGGTTTCCTATTACCCTGTCCTTCTTGGAATTCGTGATTCAACGTGTTGTTGTAGTTTCCGTAGGAAAGGTAAGGGCTATTCCTCCTCTGGTTGTAGGGATTTGGGGGAGCATAATTTGGCAGCTTCGGGTTTGTGTCGTAGAAATTGTGACAAGAGTTCACTTGCTCCCCTGAAGCACCGGACTCAGAAGCGATACCATGTGGGCACTCCATTATGTCATGTCCCTGCATTCCATAAATCTCACAAACAACATTAATAGCACCGATTGAACTCACATGAGCCTTTTCAAGCTTATCAAATCGTTTATTTAGTGAGTCGAATTTAGACATAATCAGATCGGTACTATTCATTTCGAACTTACCCCCCGAAAGCTTTTTTGGGTTATTACCTCTTTCTGAACCCCATTGGTGGTAGTTGGTGGCCACATTCTCAATGATGTTGAATGCTTCAGTCAGGGGTCTGTTCATGAAGGCTCCACCAGCTGCGGAGTCGAGTGACGCCTTTGATGAATAATCCAATCTGTTGTAGAAGGTATGCACTAACAACCACTTTTCCAGTCCATGATGTGGGCAAGACTCCAGCAATCCCTTGTAGCGATCCCAAGCCTCGGATAAGCATTCTCCGTCTTTTTGGAAGAAGCCGGTGATCTGAGTCCTTAGGTAAGCAGTCTTGGATGGAGGGAAGAATTTCTCCAAGAATGCTTGCTCTAGTTGGTCCCAAGTTGTCAACGTGTTAGCGGGCACTTGCTTCAACCAAGCTTTCGCTTTTCCAGTCAGAGAGGAGGGGAATAACCTCAGGAGTATAGCATCGATCGAGACACCTTGAATCCTTATCGCATCGCTGAATTCCAAGAATGTCTCCACATGATCCGTCGGGTCCTCCGAGGGTAATCCTCCAAACTGATGTTGCCTAATCATGCTAATTAAGTGAGGCGGTGTAGTGTAGTTTTCCGCCTCAATTTCCGGCCTTGCAATCCCAGTTCGCAGACCTCTAGCATTTGGGGCTGCGTAGTCCTTCAGTGGCTTCATATCTGATAGATTCGCCATGAGTGGAATGGGAATCAACCTCTCTCTCTCTTTTTGTAGTCTCCTACGTCTATGAAAGGTCCTTTCGATCTCGGGGTCGGCTTCAATAAGGTTTCCAAGACTTAGGGATCTTTGCATAAAAGAGAAAAATACCTATGGTAGAGAGATAGATACTCTAAAAAAAAGAAAAGAAAAGAAATAAGTAATAAATTAAAAAAAATGTCCAGAAAAATCAATTTAAAAATTAAATTGGAATTCAAGAAAACACGGTCCCCGGCAACGGCGCCAAAAACTTGATGTGTGAAATTCCGGCAAGTGTACCGGATTCGTTGCCAAGTTATAAAAAGATCGATCCCACAAGGACCGTGATCTCAAACCACAACTAATTAGTAAATCGATAAAACTGGACTAAGATTTTGAAAAAGGTTTTGATTTTTGAAATAGGATCAAGTAACAATCAAATTTAATTTCGCAATTAAACAAAACAGAAAGCAATTCAAATTGGGGGTTTTCAAATTCAAATGGGTTCCTAGGAATTGGGATACCACAAAACTGTTTATGTTACTGAATCGACTCCTCTCCTTGTTAATTACCAAAATTTGTTTTGAAGGCGAATTTGTCCTAAATTAGCTAATGCTCCCTCTCGGGTTACAAAAGTCGTGCCCGATTAAATCAATCCCTACTCTCGTGGTAATTGAATTTAAATCGGACCCTTTGATTTTTGTGACGATTCGTGAATCCTCGAAGGACTGCTTCTAACTCTCGTGATTTAAGTCCTAAGTTCGATTCCTATAGATCCGATACCTAAGTTCACCGCTAGGTTCGTCCTTAGTGTATCTATGGCACGCAAACAAGTGACCACCGAATTTGCGAGTAATTAAAGCAAAAGAGATCGAATCGAAAACAAATCTGAATTAACAAGAAATCAAAATCAATACATCACCATAAACAAGTTCTGGACATAGCCCCAATTCCTAGAAACTAGACTACTACTCAAGTCTTGCCATGATTGTAGCAAGCTTGGTTAAAAAATAACATGAACAGAAAAATCCCTAAGAGAAGAGGAGAAGGAGAAGAAGAGAATTTCTTAATTATCCTAAGGTAAACAACCCACACAAAGTTCAGTCCCAGACTTGAGCCCCTAGGTCCTATTTATAAGATAGGGCAGTTTCAATCCTAAACCAATACAAAAACTAGATAAAATTAGTTGCTGAAGATCCATGGAATGCGCATCACGGTCGTGATGACTATCACGGCCTGGACGTGATGGCTTCTGCCTTGAACGCTGCTTCAATAAATGGTCTGTCACAGCAGTGATGGGCATCACGGCCTGGCCGTGATATATTCTGCCTAGAAGGGGTCTGGCTCAGTTGTCCTGTCACGGCATGATGGGCATCACGGCTAGGCCGTGACAGCTTCTGTTTTTTTCCTTCTTCTCTTTCAGCTTCCCTTGATCACGACCGTGATGGGCATCACGGCCTGGCCGTGATCAGCTCTGTTTGCCCCCTTTTTCTTGTTTTCCAAGCTCCCATCTTCGTGCCAGCTCCAACGCGACTGATCCCGAGCAATTTAGTCCTCGATTCCTGCACACAAGCACCACAAAACCACCTTACTCGTTCCAAGGCAAAATTAACTAATAATAAAATAAAATAAGACTAAGCTATATGAAAATGCATGCAAAATGTCATGGAAATATGAGGTGAAATCACACTCATCAGTGAACCAGGATAAATGACTGTGTCAATCTCTCCTTCCTTAAACTCTTTAATTGCTTTAGTTTTCTTACATCTATCAAGTGGTGTGTTTGAAAAAGTCACCAGTCCATCCTATATTCTTCCACTCGTCCAAATCTAGCTTCTGTTTACGAAAAGATTTCAACTTTGCTTAAATTCTGATAAGCACAATTCAACCCCCCTTCTCGTGTTTATACTTGTCTATTTCAGTTGGTATCAGAGCTCAGCCTCTGGGTTGAGCATCTAACAGTGTAGAGGTAAAAGGTCCTGAAGAATAGACATGACTGCTGGAGCTAGTTCAAGTGGAAGTCATCAGATTGAGGGAGCTTCCCTAACCAGACCTCCTTACTTCAATAGAGAAAACTACAACTATTGGAAAGATAGATTTCAATGGTTCAATCTATCTACAAACTCTGATCTTTGGGATGTCATTACAGATGGTCCATTCATTCCCAAGAATGATGATAACACTGACAAACCAAAAGCTCAGTGGACTGCTGCGGAAAAGACAAAATGGGAGCTGAACCACAAAGCTAGATATAACAACATTTGTGCTCTCAGTCCGGAGGAGTTTGAGAAGGTATGTGCTTGTGACTCTGCCAAAGAAATATGGGATACTTTAGCTGTCACACATGAAGGAACAGCCAAAGTCAAAGAGTCAAAGATTGCCATACTTGTCAGAAAGTATGAACTGTTCGTCATGGAGGAAGGAGAATCTGTTGCTCAAATGATAGGAAGATTTCAAACTATAATCAAAAGTTTAAAATCTCTTGGCAAAGTCTATACCAATGCTGAGAAGGTTGGAAAGATTCTGATAAGTCTACCTAAACAGTGGAGACCTTTGGTCATTGCTATTTCTCAAGCCAAGGATCTCACTACCTTGACTATGGATGAGCTTCTTGGAACACTCATTGTTCATGAGCAAGAACTTGGAGATGAAATTGCACCAAAGAAGGGAAAGTCAATTGCTCTGAAAGCTAATCAAAAGTCAGCAAAAGTTTCCAAGGCTCTGAAGGCAGATGAGTCATCCAGTGATGCTGACCTATCAGAACTCGAGGATTCTGAGAGTGATGAAGAATTGTCTCTCCTGACCTGGAAGATAAAGCTTCTCCTACAGAAAAAGAAGT
The DNA here is from genome assembly GCA_030762895.1 of Sophora flavescens. Lineage (NCBI taxonomy): Eukaryota > Viridiplantae > Streptophyta > Magnoliopsida > Fabales > Fabaceae > Sophora > Sophora flavescens. The sequence goes on along the minus strand of CM061070.1, from coordinate 130,231,711 downwards.
TCAAGAGGGATAGGCCATTCAGAAGATTCAACAAGGACAAGAACTTCAAAGAATCCACCTCAACAAACAAAAGTCCAATTGTTTGCTATGAGTGCAAGAAGCTCGGTCACTTCAAGGCTGAATGTCCTCAACTCAAGAAGGCCCCTTTTAAGAAATTATTCAAGAAGAATAAGAAAGGAATGATGGCTACTTGGGAGGATATGGAGTCAACATCTTCTGATGAAGAAATAGAGGAAGAAGCCAATCTCTGTTTGATGGCCAACACTGACTCAGACTCTGATGATGAGGTACATCCTGACTATGAGGAATTACTTGATGCCTATGAGGAGTTGACGGAGGAATCCAACTGCTTATCTAAAGCCTTCAAATCCCTCAAGAGAGAGTATGTAAAGCTCACCAGTGAGCATAAACAGAAATCTCAAGAATGCGAGAAGCTGGCTAAAGAGAACAGTGAGCTAAAGACTAAAAAGTCTAATGAAGCTAAGATCTCAAGTGAAACATCACCATCTGAAGAAGTTGAAAAACTTTAACAGAAAGTGGAAGAGCTCACTTCTGATCTTGCCAAATTTGTTAATGGTAGAGACAATCTGACTAAGTTACTTGGCAGTCAGAAGCACTCTCTTAACAAAGAAGGTATTGGATATGTCCATCAGACACATCATAAAGTATCAACTAAAGCTCCTACAGTATCTGTTAAGTCAACTGTAACCAAATCGACACCTATTTGTAACTTCTGTGGAAAAACTGGGCATGTTATGTCTAAGTGTATCCATAAAAAGAGAAGGAAGTCTTTACAGACTCCTAAACATAAAAGGACCCAAAAAAATATGGGTACCTAAAGATCAAATAATCTTTGTTGCAGATATCCTCAACAGGACAAAGAAAACACCACTGCTGGTACCTGGACAGTGGCTGCTCGCATCATATGACGGGAGAAAGGTCTATGTTCCTAGACCTCCAACTTAAGAAAGGAGGACACGTTGCCTTCGGAGGGAATCAGAAAGGGAAAGTTATAGGAATTGGTACTATTGGTGGTAAACCCCTCTTCCCTCTATATCTAATGTTCTTATGGTTAAAGGATTAAGACACAATTTGCTTAGCATAAGTCAATTATGTGATAGCGGTTTTGATGTTTCCTTTACCAAGGATGTATGCATAGTTAAAGACTGTTGTGGCAAAACCCTCTTTTCAGCTAAAAGGCAACAAAATCTTTATAAGATTGAACTGTCTGATCTCTCAGATCAAAGTGTAACCTGCCTGATGTCTAAAGATGATGAGAGATGGTTATGGCATAAGAAACTAGGACATGCTAGTATGAAACTAATTTCTGAATTAAAAAAAAATAATCTTGTGAGAGGATTGCCTGATATTAGCTTTAAGAAAGATGTCTTGTGTGATGCATGTCAGAGAGGTAAACAGATAAAATCAAGTTTCAAATCTAAAAACCAAGTATCAACCTCTAGACCTCTTCAGTTGTTACACATGGATCTGTTTGGACCAGTTAGTGTTGCCAGCCTGGCTGGAAGAAAATATGGATTTGTCATAGTTGATGACTATTCTAGATACACATGGGTACTCTTCCTAACACACAAGGAGGAGTCTTTTAAGGCATTCTCAGTATTCTGCAAAAGAGTACAAAATGAGCAGGGTTTATGTATTTCTACCCTTAGAAGTGATCATGGGAGAGAATTTGAAAATGAGCAGTTTATACAGTTCTGTGAGGAGAATGGAATCTCTCACAATTTCTCTGCACCTAGAACTCCACAGCAAAATGGAGTGGTTGAGAGAAAGAACAGATCTCTGCAAGAGATGGCTATATCTATGCTCAATGAAAATAATCTCCCTAAGTACTTCTGGGCAGAAGCTGTAAACACTGCTTGTTATGTACAAAACAGAATACTTATTAGGCCTTTTCTAAAAAGGACTCCTTATGAATTGTGGAAAGGAAAAAGCCCCAACATATCTTATTTTCATGCTTTTGGATGTGAATGTTTTATTCTGAATACCAAAGATAATCTTGGAAAGTTTGATTTTAAGGTAGATAAAGGTATTTTCGTAGGATATTCTGAAAAGTCTAAGGCTTTTAAAGTATACAATTCAAGAACTTGTATTATTGAAGAATCTGTTCATGTTAAATTCAATGATGGATTAAAGACTGATAAAGAACTATCAGATCTAGAAGATGATCTTGCAGGTCTTGATATAAAAAGTCAGAAAGTCAACAACCCGATCTAACCAAAACAGAACCCGTGCATGAGGCTGAAAGACAAGTGGAACAAACGAGTCAGCAGACAAGTCAATATCTTCATGATGATCTCAAAAGGGATTGGAAGTTCAACACTCATCATCCTAAGGATCTAATTATTGGAAGTCCTTCTGAAGGAGTATGAACCAGATCCACATTAAGAGAATCAAGCAATATGGCCTTTATTTCAGATTTGGAGCCTAAACACATTGAAGAAGCTCTTGAGGATGAAACCTGGATTCTTGCTATGCAAGAAGAACTTAACCAGTTCACCAGAAATGATGTCTAGACTCTTGTCTCTAAGCCTAAAAACAAGTTGGTTATTGGAACAAGATGGGTCTTCAGAAACAAATTGGATGAAGATGGTAAAGTTGTCAGAAATAAGGCAAGGTTTATAGCTCAAGGATATAACCAACAAGAAGGTATTGATTATACTGAAACCTTTTCACCTGTAGCTAGAATAGAAACCATACGTATTTTAATGTCATATGTTGCACAACACCAAATTACCCTGTTTCAAATGGATGTTAAAAGTGCTTTTCTAAATGGTATAATTGAAGAAGAAGTGTATGTTAAACAACCCCCTGGTTTTGAGGATACTGATAAACCAGATCACGTTTTCAAACTTAAAAAGGCATTATATGGTTTGAAACAAGCACCTAGAGCATGGTTTGATAGACTCGTTTCTTTTCTCATGCATAATGGTTTTATTAGAGGACAAGTAGACACTACTCTATTAAAAAAATGCTCTAAACAGAACTTTATTATAGTTCAAATATATGTTGATGATATTATTTTTGGAGCAACTAATGAAAAGCTGTGTAAGGAATTTTCAAATCTAATGCAAGCTGAATTTGAGATGAGCATGATGGGAGAATTGAAGTTTTTCCTTGGATTACAAATCAAACAGACAAGTGATGGAATTTACATTCATCAACAAAAATATACCAAGGAGATACTCAAGAAATACAAAATGGAAAATGCAAAGCTCATGAAAACCCATATGCAACCCAATGCAAAACTAAGCAAAGATGATGAAGGTAAAAAGGTAGATCAAACTGTCTACATAGGTATGATTGGCTCTCTACTGTACATAACTTCAAGCAGACATGACATTCAATTTAGTGTCTGTATGTGTGCTAGATTCCAATCTGATCCTAGAGAATCTCATCTTAAGGCTGTAAAAAGAATATTTAGATATTTGCTTGGAACTACTAATCTTGGTTTGCTGTATTTAAGATCAAAAGAATACAGATTAGTGGGATATTGTGATGCTGATTTTGCTGGAGACAGAATAGAAAGAAAAAACACCAGTGGAGGATGTCACTTCATTGGGGCAAGTTTAGTCTCTTGGTCAAGCAAGAGGCAGACAACCATTGCCCTGTCTACTGCTAAAGCAGAATACATCTCTGCTGCTAGTTGCTACTCTCAACTCTTATGGGTAAAACATCAACTTGAGGATTACTCTGTTTATGAACATAACATATCTGTATGGTGTGATAATTCCAGTGCTATATGTTTAACTAAAAATCCAATTCAGCATTCTAAGGCTAAGCATATTGAAATCAAACATCATTTCATTAGGGATTATGTTCAGAAAGGGATCTTTGATATCAAGTTTGTTAAAACTGAAAATCAATGGTCTGATATTTTCACTAAACTCCTCGTACAAGAAAGGTTTTTATTTATTAGAGATAATCTAAACATGCATTGCATTGCTGAATGACATGTATGAATGTTAACCTGTCTATGCTAAATCTGTCATTACTCCTATATACATGTTTTTTAACTAAGCATTAGTTCAGGGGGAGTAATGATACAATAGTTTAAGTGGAGTATGTCTAATATGCTTGCTGTATTACTATGATTTTCTTAACATGTTATCTTGCCCTTAACATATCTCATAAATAAAACTTGATAACCCTTTTTGATGTTGACAAAAGGGGGAGAATAGGAGAAATTGAGATTTGTGATAGAAATATGAATATGAAATGGGAGAATGAATATGATATAACCTGTCCGCTTAAGAAAATTTCAACCTATCTGATTTATGCTATTTTCTTTGTTGATATTTTCTGAGGTTCATTAAATCATCTCAATGTTTGTCATCATCAAAAAGGGGGAGATTGTTAAGTCTCTAAAATGTCTGATTTGCATTTTCCTAAGTTTTGATGAGAACTAAACATTGGTTAATGATTTAATTAACCTTCATATTGGTTGCTAACCTATCTATCGAGTGTGCAGATTAAATAAGAGAATCATTCATCCAACGCAAGTGATCAAAACGCACGTCCAACACTGTAGTGATGGAAGCTCACGTCCAACAGTGTAGTGATAGAAGCTCATATCCAACACACAAGTGATTTAAAGAAGCATCCAGCACTGCAGTGATTGAAGCGCACGTCCAAAACGCAAGAGATAGAAACTTGCGTCCACTAAAGTGATGAAAGCCAGCGTCTACTAAAGTGACAGATGCGCTCGTCTACTAAAGGTATCAGAAGCGCTCGTCCAATGACGTGGCATTTGGATCTCGTCCATAAAGGTATCAGAAGCACCCATCCAATGACGTGGCAAATAGAGCTCGTCCACTAAAGTAACGGAGGCTCTCGTCCACTAGAGTAACAGAGGCTCTCGTCCAGTAGAGTAACAGAGACTCTCGTCCACTAGAGTAACAGAGGCTCTCGTCCACTGAAGTAACAGAGGCTCTCGTCCACTAGAGTAACAGAGGCTCTCGTCCACTAGAGTAACAGAGGCGCTCGTCCAGTAAAGGTGACAGAAGCGCTCGTCCACACTAGTCTTTTGACTTGCTGAGTCCTTAATATGGAGCTCGTCTACTAGCCCGAATGAAAACTCAAATGGCTAGATAGACGCGATTATTTTCAAGATAGAAGCACTTATCTTATGAACGTGAATTCTATAAGGATTATCAGAATCGTATTTCAAGAACCAGAAATAGACTTGAAGCCTTCTCTCCTACTCAGTATCACGATTATCAAGAAAAGACACAAGTTAGCAACCTTGGATAATCAGAACCAAAGACCAGTTAAAGAAATGCTTCCAACATGCTTTATTCCCTAGTACCTCTGTTCCTTACACGAAAAGGGAAGTGTACTCAGCAAAGTACAAAAAGCCATGATCCTTCATGTTAGAGTACAACCAACGTGCCTATTACATTAATGGCTGCCCAGAATGACTTTATTGCATTAATGGCTGCCCAAAACGACTCTATTGCATTAATGGCTGCCCAGAACGACTCTATTGCACTAATGGTTGCCCAGAATGACTCTATTGCATTTAATGAAGTTCTGCTTGAAGCCAACATCTGAGGGAATGTCTCTAACGAATCATAAATGCTTGAAGACCATAGATACAGAAGTCTTGAAGATGATGAAGAAGAAAATACACATTGCATTAGAAGCCATTACTCTGCGTATCAATTTCTTTATTCTTTCATTCTGTATTCTTCAATCATTTGAAGTTATTTTTGCAGACTTTCCTAAGCTTTACATTTAAACCTCTCTCTGAGTGTTAGTGAAAGTTCTGTCTGTCTAAGTTGTATTCATTACAAACCAAATCTCTCAAACAAACCTGAGTGAGCCTGAAGAGGCTAGGTGTGCAAACAATACTTGTCTTGAGCCTGAAGAGGCTAGGTGTGCAAACAATACTTGAGTCTGTAACCTGATCAGTTATAGTGGATAAATCTTGGTGCTTCCAAGGACTGGACGCAGCTCTTCGTTTTGAAGAGTGAACCAGGATAAATAACCGTGTCAATCTATCATTCCTTAAACTCTTTAATTGCTTTAGTTTTCTTACGTCTATCAAGTGGTGTGTTTGAAAAAGTCACCAGTCCATCCTGTATTCTTCCACTCGCCCAAATCTAGCTTCTGTTTACGAAAAGATTTCAACTTTGCTTAAATTCTGATAAACACAATTCAATCCCCCCTTCTCGTGTTTATACTTGTCTATTTCAAAACAAGTACCTATCTTTTGGTGGGAGAGTTGTTTTGATAAATGATGTCCTCTCTGCTTTACTTGTTTATTATTTGTCAATTTACAAGGCACCAAAGAAGGTTTTGAATAAGATCACACAAATTCAAAGAAGGTTCCTTTGGGGTGGAGTGATGAGTGTAGGAAAATATGTTGGGTGAAATGGGATGTCGTGTGTGGAGCAAGAGAGGATGGGGGTTTAGGTATTAGGAACATAAAAGCTTTCAATTTAGCTTAACTTGGGAAGTGGAGGTGGCGTTTCTTCACCGAAAAATAGTCTTTTTGGTCAAGCATCCTTAGGGCAAGATATGGGGATCATTCTGTAACATCCTAAAAATTCAAATATAATTATTTTAACAAAAAAAAATGGTAGTATAAGAGTTTATTATAATTGTTTTCTTTATAATAAAAATCCAGTGGGTTCCACAATAATGTAAAATTGATTTAAAAAAATAAAATAAAAATAAGGATAAGAACCTACCCTGGACTAAATTATTGCGGCAATAATGATAGAAAACATAGGCATATCAAGGCCCATGCTGTGTTACCCATTATAAATAGATAGTTTGAGTGTTTTAAGCTTAATTTCGCATAATATGACTAGATACCTAACTTCAGATGGATATTTCGTAACCAAAGAGAACTTGTTTGAATTCGAGATCTGCATAATAAATATAGCCCTGTCTCTTAGTTTTCTATAGACACCAAATTCGTCCAAATTGGATTCTTGTAGCTCAAGTTATGACCAAATTCGTACACACTATTCATGTTCCAGTGCCAGAACCGTTTTTTTAAAATTCTATCCACATTTTGACTATCTAAACGTCGGTTTCAGATTTTGTGGTCTTCATAACAGTTGTAGACAATTCTTTTATCTTTCCAACGATATAAAATTTATAATTTTTGAATGTCTATAACTCAATATATGTGCGAAATACAGCATCATATGCAGAGTAAGCGGGCTTAGCGCGTTTTTACACGTTTTGGGCTATTGGGGGCTCTATAAATATAATCTTAACACTCTTAGGGTGCGTTTTTGAACCCTAATTACACCTAGAAACTCAGAAACGGCTAAGAAGAGAAGAAATTCAAGGATTAAGAAGAGATAGTTGTGGAAGAGGGAGTCTAGGAAGAGGAAGATGATGATAACTCTTGGAAAACGTTAGGATTCGCAGTAGGAAACGCTTAGAGCTATTTGGAGGTCTTCAAGAGGTGAGTAACAATACTTTTTATGAACCCTTTCCATGGTATATATGATTGTTTTTGTTGATAAGGGATTACCATGTGGTTTTGGGAGTCTTTAATTGACTTGATGCATATTGTTACTAACCTAAATTCTAAAATTGGGGTTTTGTTTAAAAGGGGAATTAATTGATTAATTGATGTTGTGACGTGCTTATTCATGTATGATATGTTGTGACATTCATGTTTGTGTGTTATTGGTGGAAGTTTATATGTTTAAAATTGAGGGAAATAGTTTGTTACATGCATGAGACGTGACATATTTGAATTATAACATATTGTATGTTTGCCGCAATACCACCTATGATAGGGGTATCGAAAAGTAATACCACCGTAATGGGGTATCGAAAGTAACATCCCCATATAATTGGGATGTCGAAAAAGAACAATACCACCGAAAAAGGGTATCGAAAGTAACACCGCCACACGTTGGGGTGTCGAAAAGGGAGAAATACTGCCATGTGCACATGAGAGGTATCGAAATAGAAATGTCCCCGACAGGAGGGTGACATCGAAACATTCCTCATGAGTAGGGGTGGGCAATGGGACGCCATTGTCATGTGATGTGTGAGATTTATGGCATGCCGGCAAGAGACCAGTTTAGTTATGAGGCCTTCGAGCCACTTGGATTAATTTAGAATTTACTTGGTATGTGGAATGTGGTGCCTTGAGACGAGTTGATCTTATGCTATATGCATATGACTTGATGAAATTTTTGTTGTTATTAAAAGTATTTTTTTATATTATTTTGGGAAATTAGCGGATACCATGGACAATTTTTCCGATTACAGCAACGTCTGAGAACAACATTATTTTTCGAAACATTTTATAAATCTATCGTTGTGCACTGGGATTTTATATCTCATTATAAGTGTTATTTTCAGAGCCCGAGGACATCGCTGTTGAGGATCCAGAGAGCTGAAGAGTTATCTTTGATTAGCTAGTTGGTTAGTAATGTAGTATGGTTTAGAGAATTATTCGGACGACGTTCTTTGGTTTACATACTATTTTTCTCAGATTGTAAATAGACGCCTGGTTTTGAGGCTTTTAGTTTTTATTCAAATGATTGGATTTAATAATATTTTTCAATATTTTGTAAATACTATTATTTTATTTAATACGAGGTATTTTAATATTAGTTATTTGAGAAAAATTTTATGACTTGTGTTTTTTAATTAAATGTTTTGAAGGACTTTTATTGAAATTAATTTGGGTTATTAATGTAACGAAGGGCGTTAAGCCTTCTAGTTGGGGGAAAAATTGGTGTGATAAGTCGTTTGAGGGTGGAGAAGTTTCTATGTGGTGGGCTGATTTGGGTAGACTAGAGGGGGCAGATTCATAAAAAGAGGGTTGGTTGTCTAATGGTGTTAGGAGGGTCTTAGGTTGTGGCAATAACATCACTTTTTGGAATGATTGTTGGGTAGGTTTGGATGCATTGTCTGTTGTCTTTCACAGGTTGTATGACGTCTCTATGATGAAGGAGGCAAAGATAGAGCAAATGGGCACTTGGAGAGACGGAATATGGTGCCGGAACCTATCTTGGAGAAGGTGTCTTTTTGTTTGGGAGGAAGAGCTTTTGGAGACCATGTTGGGTATTATAAACCAAAAGTGTCCAAGAGTAAATGAGGAAGATAGTTGGAGTTGGTTGGAGTGTGGAAATAGACCTTATACAGTGAAGGAAGCTTACAAAATCATCACAACTTTGGATGGAGGCACAGGAAAAGAGCTATACGACTGTTTGTGGGAATCGAAAGTGCCACTCAAAGTGGTAGTGTTTTGTTGGAGAGCCATTCTAGATAGAATTCCAAATGCGGCTAACCTCTTTAAGAGAGGAATCATGGTTGGTTCGGGATCTCCACTTTGCTGTTTCTGTGAAAAGGAAATACATATTTGCAATCACCTGATTTTTATCTTGCGACTTCTCTTATTCTATTTGGATGTACATTTATAGTTGGTTGGGAATTTATACTGTTTTAGCAGGTGACTTAAAGGACCTGTTACTACAACACAGTGGTCTTCTTCACACAAAAGGTTACAAAAAAGGTTGGAGGATGTTCTGGTTTGCTATGATATGGTCTTTGTGGCTGCACCGTAACGATATCATTTTCAATCAGGCTGGTATGGATGCTGTTAAGATTATAGAATTGATAAAAGTGAGAGTTTGGAGTTGGTGCAAAGCATCGGTTAGGAGGACAAGCTTCTCCTTTCCAGATTGGTGTCTCAATCTGATTTATTGTTTGAAAACTCTATGATAGAAAAGGTGCATGTGTTGTTTTAGTTTCTTTTGGGATAGACATAGTTTTTCTACTTGGCTATGATATCATATTTCATATCCTCTAAAAACTATGCTCACTGATATTTGATAGTAGAAAGTGTGGGTGGGACTCTATGTAGGGGTGGTTATTGTGTTTTTCTTTTCTTTTTTCATCTTGATTATCCTTTCATGCATATGGGTTTAGAGTATCTTTTATACTCTATCTAATATATTTTTGGCTTATAAAAAAAAAAGAGTTAATTCTCATAATTTAAGTGTTTTAATATATATTGTTAGTATAAAGTTTTTTAGACCGTTAAAGTGACAATATATGATGTATCAAAAAAAAAGTGACAATATATGATTGGCCCACAGTGTAAAAATCTTTAGATTGAGAGTGCATAATAATTAACTCCTAATTTTAATATATTATAAAATAATTGAAAAATAATATTACCAACCCGTATACAAGTATAATGTAACTTTTAGGTATGAAACTAATTTTTCTTGTATGGATTAATTCTTAATTACAACAAGGTACTTTCAATAAGTTTCGAATTATATTTAGGTGAATAATAATGTTATAACTCAACGAGCTGGCCGTTTGACCTGCAAATCACCTTTAAGTTGGCCCAAAGCTTCGTAAAGGGCGTTATTTTTGGCATCTGATTTTTTACTCCACATATCTAATATGATTTTTTTTTCTTCTCCAAAAATACCTTTAATCCCACAATTGAATCACACCTTATTTGTTTAATTTGTATTGTCCTGGAATTTATTTTTGGGAACACTTCCTGAAATCAATTTCTGAACGTATAAAATGATCCTCTGAAAATTAAAATCGAAATATGTAAAATGACAATCTTTATGTATCTAGAGTTATCGGGACGTGTATAGACATCCGAACAAAAAAAAAAAGAGTGGCTTGAGTAGACACTATCCAGCATCACATTCAAAAGCATATGCTTTTTATATGTCTGTGGGGTCACCCAAACCCAAACTCCTCAAAACCAAGTAACTCGGTCTTATTAGTCAATTTGGCAGAAAACAGGATCATCAGATCAATGGCAACTACGTAAGGGAATAGAGATTTATTTGTTCTTTCATATAACTCCAATTGTGTATATGTTTCATTACTGGTTAGTTTATTTGATCGAACACATTCATGTTTTCTAACCTGAATCTCTGTGTCGATGACTTAGAGGTGTTCGGATTCCTCCCTTGACATCTACCTCCAACCCACCTCCCCTTTTCGATGGAACTACCAGGTTCATTCATCACTCTATTAGTATATTATATTAATTGTGACACCATGTCATTTCAATTCATAGTACATTTCACCCTCAATATGATGTTTTTTTATTCAAACACCATTTTATATATGGTTTGGATTGGATATCCCTTCAGGTTATACATCAGTTATACATGCCCATTTGCACAACGTGTATGGATTGCTACGAATTATAAGGTGTTTTTACATATATTTGTTTTATTTAAATATATATATACTCTTCTTTTGGCTGGACTTTATTTTCTTTGATAACCTTTTGTTGTTAATTTATTTTACTTGGAGCCTGCCCACTTTCATTTTCTTGGTGAAAAATATTTGTTTTGATTTTGCATATATATTTCAGGGACTACAGGACAAGATTGAACTTGTTCCTATCGATCTTCAGAACAGGCCTGCCTGGTATAAGGAGAAAGTCTACCCTGAAAATAAGGTGTGTAGCTGTGTAACTTAATTGGTATTGTAGTTGGAAAGGTTTTTGATCTGAAAAATTGTTAATTTTCGCGGTGTGTAAAGTGTAAACTATTTGGTTCAGCCAATTGATCATGACCTTCTTACTATGTTATAGGTGCCATCCTTGGAGCACAATGGAAAGGTCTTGGGAGAAAGTCTTGATTTGCTCAAATTTGTAGATGCCAACTTTGAAGGGCCATCTCTAATTCCCAGTGTAAAAGCAGCAAGCTTTAGTTTTGCCCATGATAAAGCTGGGAAATCCACTTCTTTATTTTGGAAAAGTGATGTTTAGAGTTTCTTTTTTCTTTTTCTTTCCAGGACCCTGCAAAGAGAGAATTTGGTGAGCAGTTGATATCTTACATTGATACATTGACCAAGGATGTGTACACTTCATTTAAAGAAGATCCTGTGCAACAATCTAGTAAGATGTATAAATTTTTCAAATTGAATAGAATGATGTCCAATATAACATGGACTGATTTCAAATTGATTTTGTTGATTAAGGTGCTTCTTTTGATTACTTGGAGAATGCTCTTGGGAAATTTAATGATGGACCTTTTTTTCTTGGTCAATTTAGTTTGGTAAGTTGAGATTCAGAACTCAGAAGACTTAAAAAGTTTTGCAGTTTAGATAAACTATTTGAGTACTTGTACATCCGTTCCAGAAAATTTGGGTAAATTGCCCTTACTTCTGTGTGGTCTAATGTTGAAGAAAGGAAGTACTATGCAATATCCTGATAGGAAAACATTGTTATCAAATGATAGTTGATATTGGAGTTATTCGTTATGATGATTTATATATCATGGTGATCATTAGGTGGATGCTGCCTATGCTCCATTTGTAGAAAGATTCCACATTATCTTCTCTGATGTGTTTAAGAATGACATCACAACTGGGAGGCCTAAACTAGCAGCATACATTGAGGTACAATTAAATGTGAATTTCTTCTTTTGCTTATGATTCTGCTAGAGGAAATGGGAATTTAATAGTCCTTTTGGACATGAACGACATTGGTCTATGAACTTAGGATTTGCCTCCTCTAAAGTGAGAAAGTAAAGGACTATCCACCATTGATTTGATTAAGTACATAGAAATCTCAACCCACTAAATAATCTAAAGGTGAATAGTATTTTTCTTTCTCTCTTAAAACTCCACTCACTTTAGAAGAGTCAAATCTGTGAACTTAAAATGCCTTACCGCCTTTGAACTAATTGCTCTTGAAGTATTACTTTCATTAATAAACTTTTTTTTTGCAGGAGCTGGATAAGATTGATGCATATAAGCAGACCAAGGTTGATCCAAAGGAGTTTGTTGAAGTTTTCAAAAAACGGTTTTTGGTAATATATACATGAATCTAAGCAGAATTGTTTGAGAAGTTATGATCACTCTCTAGCTATATATATGTGCTTCTTGACAACTTGGTAAACTCGATTTTCTTTTATGCAGGCTCAGCAATGAGCATTTGATGAAAGCAGGTATTACAGATATGGTGAATAATGGGAAATGTGCATGGATGCCATGCTTTTGCAGTGTAATAAACTGGGTGTGTGCTATCTGCTAGAATTGCAGTTAACTTGATTTTGTATTAATAATTATTATGTATCAGCTTGTCATGAGCGTTGTAATATTGCATCATAATGAACAGACTATAAGATTAAATATTAATAGAAAAATTGATATATTAAGCATTTGTCGTTGAATAGAGATCATATGTCCCATTTTGGTGTACCATATCTTTTCCCCGCCAATCAAATGTTGTCATATGTTCCATTTTTTTAATATTGTATAAAATTTTAATATATGTGGCAGCGTTTGATTGATGGGGATATGATATGATACACCAAAATGGGACATGTGATCTCTATCATTTGCAGTTATGGCTCTCTTCTCTTCCAGGAAAGAAAAAAGTCAAATGCACATAATCTACAAACGTTACAAAAACCAATATTTTATGCCTTGTTTGCTTCGAATTACAAAATAAAGGAAATGTTTCAAAAAATGCTAAAAAGCAAAGCCTCACGTCTGTGAACAATCTCGGTTGTGCAAGGGACACTGCCATTTAAAAGAACATGGTTTCTAGCATGATAAGTATAGCTTATTTTGGTATTTGATAGCTTTAGATCATTCCCCAACGTTAGTAATATTATTTATACAACTAGATTCGATACATGGGCAACACTTGGTTAATGTCGTACAAAATCTTGGTTAATAGAATTCAATAGATTGTTAACGATGAATTTTGAACCCTTATACTCATTAACAACTTCTATACACCGTTAACCACGATCGTGAACGGTGTTAACCACATACCACCCATGCGTCTACTACATTGTTCATATTATTTATATGCGCACCTTCAAACTTTAACAATATTAACAATTGTGGTTAATAATATGTTGAACTTGGTTAAGAAGTACAAGAGATCACAGTGTATCATTAACCATTCACTGAACTGTATTAATCAAGATTTTGTGCATTATTAATCAGGTATCATCCAGGTGTTCGGATTTCGGATGTACAAATAACATTACTGTATTGATTATGGTGATGTAATTAATTAGTAAAGAACTTCAACTGACCATCACATCATTGGATATGGCCTCTCCTCTTCTAACGGACGATTTGGTAGGTTAGTTGTTTGGTGGTCTCCCTCCTCCTATTGTTTAATAATCTTTTCTGGTGTTTTCTAGTGAAAGGATAATGAGAGTGGGTCACGAGAGGACGGAGTGAGGTGATTAGTAATGGAGTAGAGTGATGAAAAGTCGTTAACTTATTGTATGAGAGGTTTTTCATTAATGAAGTTAGATGGTTGAGGATGGTAACTCAAATCACTTCATCCCACCCAAACCCTCTCGTTTTCATTCCCTTCAAATTTGGGGTTGAGATTTTCCTCCACTCCCTCATTAAACTTTCTAACAATGGAGTGATATGTTTTTACCACTCATTCCACTCCATTGCTAATCACTCCATTAGTAATCACTTCAACCCATCTCCTTCAAAACTCCCAAATATAGCCTTAAGGTTATGTTTGGATGAATGGAGTGAAGTGTTAGTAATGAAGTGGAATGGTAATAAGGATTAACCCATTGTTTGTGAGTTTCTTCATTAATGGAGTGAGATGATTAAGGATGATAACCCAAACCACCCTATCCCATCCAAATCCTCCAATTTTCATACCCTCCAATTTGGGGGTTTGAGATCTCCCTTCATTCCTTCATCAAACTTTCAAACAATAGAGTGATATGCTTTGAACTTTCCACATCATTTCATTACTAATCATCCAACCCCATCTCCATTGAACCTCCAAGCATAGCCTAAGTGACAATGTTCTTGATGCATCCTAAATTGACAATTAATCTAGTGTAATCTTCGAGCTTATTTCATTGGAAGTCAATACAAATTCATACTCTATTTATGCCGGAGAATAATTTGGGAATAAAAATAGAGTAATCTTCAATCTTGGGAACAAAACGAATATGTCTTACATACATAGATCTTAACTTTTTTACAATTCACACTCAAACCTAGTATGAATGTGGTTGGCAAGATCAATCTATTAGTTTATAATCGATAGTTTATAACGAATAATCGTTTATATTCGAGGCTTGTAAAAACTAGAATTAGTAAGAATTAATGGTGAGCAGCATAATTGTGTCCTCTGACGTGTGTGTTTGGTATTTTCCAGAAACAAACATTTTGGCGCGTTAGGATCACTGCTTTTGACATTTGGCAATTGGAAAGCAGAAAGAATCGTCACTGTTGTGCTGGCTGGCCACTTCACTGTTCGGTTCAGTCTATAAAAGTGAATGTAGACGCCATTCCGTTTCATGTTACTCCACAACAACATCAATGGCCACTGCGTAAGACATTTCTTCATCCATATTCACTACTCTGGATTTTCCATCTGTTATCGTCTTCTCTAACTCCTTTCTTCGTAATTTAATAATCAGCAGCGTGCAACAAACTCGTCCTCCCCCTCTTACTTCCACCTCCGATCCACCTCCTATTTTCGACGGAACCACCAGGTTCTTTTTTGATCCATCAACTCTGCTTATGTGATGTCCATCTATGTAACCAACCAACCATGTTTTGTTTCGATTTTGTTTTAGGTTGTACATCAGTTATGTTTGTCCCTTCGCACAACGTGCATGGATCGCTAGGAACTATAAGGTTCTTTCCTTACTCTCTCCCCCTTTATTTTTTTGTTTGTTTATTTACTTATTTATTTATTATTTTGTGAAAGTTCGGTTCTCTTTGATTAATCATCTACGTTTGATTTCTATGGATTTAATTCTGTCTTTTTACGCTCTCAATCATCATGGATTGCCTACTACCTTATCTTATCAATCATAAACATAAAATTAATAATTTTTTTTTTATTTATGATATATTAAAATAAAACTCAATTTCTACTATTATATTTTATTTTATCCCCTCTTATCATTTATTATAGCATTGTTGATTAGTGATCATTTGGTTATACTGCAGGGACTACAAGACAAGATCGAACTTGTTCCTATTGACCTTCAAAACAGGCCTGCTTGGTATAAGGAGAAAGTCTACCCTGAAAACAAGGTGTGTGTAACTTTGTGATGGAGGAAAATAATTTTGGTTCACCTTCACCCCATTGGTCATGACTTTCTTCTTATGTTATAGGTGCCATCCTTGGAGCACAATGGAAAGGTCTTGGGAGAAAGTCTTGATTTGATCAAATATATAGATGCCAACTTTGAAGGGCCATCTCTAGTTCCCAGTGTATGAACTGCACACTCTCTCTTGTCTCTCCCTCCTCATCTCTAATTATCATTTTGTGGGTTTATGCTTCTTTTTTTTTTTCTTTTTCGCAGGATCCTGCCAAGAAAGAGTTTGGTGAGAAGTTGATTTCCCATGTTGATACATTCACCAAAGACCTGTACTCTTCACTAAAAGGAGGAGATCCAATACAACAAGCCAGTAAGATTTTAAGTTTAAAGAGGAAAATCTTATTCAAGTGTTAAATTAACTTTCATAACTGGTAATTTGAATCAGGTCCTGCCTTTGATTACTTGGAGAATGCTCTTGGTAAATTTGATGATGGGCCATTCTTTCTTGGTCAGTTTAGTTGGGTAAGTTGAAATCAAGAGACTTGAAATTCTTCTTTTTAGGTAGATTGCTTATCCATTTCTTAAGATGAAAGACAGTATCAAAGTAACCATGACATAAGTGCAAAAGCTGATAATATCCATGACTTTACCTTTCCTCTGACATAATTTGCAAATGCTTGTGAATTTCAGGTGGATATTGCCTATATTCCATTTGTTGAAAGATTCCAGCTCGTCTTTTCAGAGGTGTTCAAGCATGATATAACTGAAGGAAGGCCTAAAGTTGCAGCATGGGTCGAGGTACACTAGAAAACCAGTTCTCTGTCAAATTTATTTATCAGGTTCAACAAATTGCACTGATTTGCATTCATTTATGTGGTGAAATGATCATAAATTATAATCACCAAGCTGAACCGGAAGAAAACTTCTCTAATCTGCTCTGCAAGTGGAAACAGAATGACCTTGATTACTAGCTGCTTTTGAGTACTGGTTACAGAAGATATATTCATTTATGAACCAATGTTTCTTTTGCAGGAGATCAACAAGATTGATGCTTATACACAGACAAGAGCTGATCCTAAGGAACTCGTTGATATTTTCAAGAAACGTTTTTTGGTACTATATACAATGACCACATATCTCTGACGATTCTGAATAATTGTGATTGGTTTCTGGCTGTTCTCTTCCCACTTACGTAAAACTTTTACATTTGTACCTTGCAGGCTCAACAGTGAAAATTGGGTTGCAGCGGGCATCCTCTAAGATGTAGATCGTTGCCAATAAAGTGTCATTTGTGTATATGGGATGCTTCTTTAGTCAAATGTTGGTGTGTTTGTCTGCTGGAGTTGCAGATAGTTTGGATTTGATGTCAGTGATGCTTAAGTACTAGTTTGTTTGATGTCATAGGCTCATACTGATGTTTATGTACCGGCTTGATATACTAATCACCGTTGTATTATCCTATGATCATTATATATCTAAATAAATAATCTTCTTTAAAGTGAGATATGGATTTTCTATAATAATTACTGTTAGACCGGAACAAGATGCAATGTAGCTCGGGTTCAGATATTTCTACATGGCTTTATAGCTATACAACAGAACCATGGTAAAAAAGAAGGCAAGGACTTTAATGAAATGCAGATGCACCAGTAGGACCATTTGTAGACAGAAGGCACATGAATTATGAACCCAGCAATTTGCTCTTGAATAAAAATTTAGAGTAAAAGATGTGGATATGACATACTATCTTAACTCCAAATGGAAATATAGGAGCAGTTTTGTGCATCATTGGGAGAACAAAATTTCATAAGTTTTTTTTTTTGCAAATATGCTCTGAACTGAAGAACACCAACAAAGAACAACTGGTATTAACATCTATAAATCTATATCATGAAGTGTGTTGAGAAGCCTATTAAACAAGGTATTTGAAATTTTCTCCATACTAACTTATGGCCACCAATCATTGACCTCTATAACGTTACCCCCTCCTGGTTCTAGGAGGAGTGCCAGGAGCAAAGCGAGAGTTTTGAACTGTCTGTGTATTGGGATCATATCTTTGTGAAGCAAGGTAAGACAAAGCTGTGACAACATCAGCTATAACTGGACGCATATTGGCCTGTTCCTGAACACACATTGCTGCAACAGCAAGGGCCTGGTATAGTCCTCTTGGAGGATATTGACCTTGGAGCATTGGATCAGCCATTTGAGAAAATTTTCTTCGATCTTTAAACAAGGGTCTAGCCTGAAATTAAATCAAAATTCATTATGAAATACTACAAATTCTCATAGACAGCCAACAGAGAATCCAAAAACCAGTTATTAAAGAGTAACTATGAGATATGCAACTTCAAAAGTTCACCTAACTTCACCTATTACCTTTAACCATCAGAGTAATAGCAATAGGAATTCCTTTTTAAAAGAAGAAACTGTTGAGAAAGGAAGAAAATAAAGAAAAGGAGGATCAGCAATCCTCATAAAAGAAGGAAAACCATAAGAACGAACTAAAACAAAGAAGAAAATATAAGCTTCAAATGGCTGCTTTCCAATCACTAGCAAATTTTCTCTCAAAACATTGAACGTCCTTAATCATATATATACTGTGTTTAGTTACTTTAGTTAAGAGGTGATAGAGAACTATTGAATGCAAATGATTTCTTAGCACAAAATTTAAGCTTGAGCACAATTATGCAAGAGAAAAAATTTCCATGATTGTCAAATCCTCCCCTATTTTATCCACACTAGCTACTTCTTAACCTGAACCACTTATATTGTGAATGAAACTATCCAGAAAGTTATGTCATTCAAGCAAGAGCATTTAACAGGTTAGTCTGAGTATAAGGCTTTGTCCAAGTAGTTTGACAATTCATCTTTTACTCTGTTGCTTTCAAATCATCAGCCAACAACCCTGTAAGATGAGATAACTGTAGAAGTTTCTTACCCATGCAACAAGATTCTGCTCTCCTGCAGATTTGGAATTGTCAATTGCTTTCCTTCCAGTAATTATTTCCAGAAGAACTACCCCAAAGCTATAAACATCTGATTTCAGAGTCAGTTGACCAGTCATTGCATACTCTGGAGCACAATATCCATAGGTGCCCATAACCCTTGTTGATACATGGGTGTTTTCCCCAACTGGGCCAAGTTTAGCCAATCCAAAATCAGATAACTTTGGATGATACCCTTCACCAAGCAAAATGTTGGAGCACTTTAGATCTCGGTATATGACAGGAGGATTAGCTCTGTCATGTAGGTATTCCAATCCCTTTGCTGCCCCAGCAGCTATTTTCATTCGTGTGTTCCAGTCAAGTCGTTTCTTGCCAGGAGGAATATCTGCAAATCAAACATATATAACCAATATGAACTAGAAGAGAATACAATGCAAAATTTGAAGAGGAAAAAAAATTGACTTGCATAGAAGAAATACAAATACCATGCAAGTGGTCTTCCAAGCATCCTAATGGCATATATTCATAAACTAGAAGCCTTTGATCTCCATCAGCACAATAACCAATAAGGTTGACAAGGTTAGGGTGGTGAAGTAGACTTAACATCAAAACTTCGACAAGGAATTCCCTATTCCCTTGCAGCCCATTTCGGTCAAGTTGCTTGATTGCGACAACCTATATTTAACATTTTAGAAAGGATGAAACATGCTGCAAACTCAAGCTACACACATTTTATGCTGATTTTCATGTCAGCTAAACTGAATCTATTATGCTGGCTGTTAGAAGAGATCAATGTGGAAAAGGGGGAATGATGAATATCATACAAAAAAGGAAGAATCACTTCATCGCACTGCAACTTTCTCCTATTCTTTGTCTACAAATAAATCATGAGAAAATAGACTCACCTGATTAAGACTTTCCAAACGCCCTTTGTATACTCTACCAAAACCTCCCTCACCCAAAAGACATTCTGCTCTAAAATTTCTAGTTGCAGTTGCCAACTCACGGAATGAGAAAGTCTGTGCTGCAATGTGATCAGGGTTCCCAGTTTTAGATGTATCTTTGGAATTTGTGGATGAACTCCTCTTCAACTTCCCTGTACTCAAGTGACTAGAATAATTATTTAAGGGGGAGAAGCATAAGCTACAGCATGTTTAGATTTGACATCTAAGACCAATGCATGCTTATTCAATCTTTCAAAATCATGAAAATACTACATGGCATTTTCCATTTCCCAAGTCCCATAAAAAATATTAAGGATCATGCAAATATAAATCACGAACTGATATTTCCCACATGAAGCGTTGTTTCGAATTACCATCAATAGTGCAAATTTAAGCTTGGTATATAGTTTGTAACTGAGGAAACCTATGAGCTGAAAGAAAACAACAGAAATGAAGATAATTTCAGGTAAGTTTATTAACTCGAGCTGTTGTATGTTGTAACTTAGAGCATCTCCCGAAAGCAAGAAATACACCAATCAAGGTATAGTATCCAAGATAAGGATAAAAGACAGTTTAAAACAACACAAAAAAAAAAAAAACACAATCAAAATGCTAACACACAAGTCCTTAAATCCAACACACCACATTAAATGAGCATAAAAGAATTTTCTTAGTATATATAACTAAACAGAATATTAAAAGATTATGCATATGCAGACTCCAATATTAACTACATCAAATCCCAGCTATCTTTATCAGGAAAGTCCACACATCCAGCATACCAATCGGGTATGCCAAACACACAAAACTCACTCAATTTTGATTTTTGAAAGAAATCCCATATAAAGCAAGAGAAGCCATACTATGTAAACACAAAACACTTTCATTAGGTGAAAGCATAATTGTGCCAAACAGGGTCTCACTGTCAAAACCCCATTTAAGAAAAAAAACAATATCAGTACCTCGGGAGGGTTTGATCTGATCAACGAGGTTGTCCTGTACTTGCATCTTGTCAATCTTCTTCTTTATCTTCTTCTTAGTGCCTGAAGTTCCAGAACAGGGAATCCAACCCATGTTTCTTCTTTCCCTTCTCTCTGCACTAACTGATCAGCAAGAAAAAAAACAACCAATCAATCAATCACTCTCTGAGTTCACACTGAGGCTCAAACCGGACCGACCCGACCCGACCCGACCCACGAGATGCTCGGCAACGACAATATGGAAAAGAGCTTCCTTTCCTCTTTCTATCTCTCTTTCTCTCACACTGTGTCCCTGTCTCTATTACTTTTATCATGTGTTTGTGTTTTTTTATTTTTTGGGTATTTTCGTTTGAACCCATAAATTTCGTTATTGTTTATATTTTTTGGTCGGAAAACATCGTTATTGGCTGAAATGCACTTCATCACTGGATCACCTTCCAAAACCAACTTCAAACTAATCTCTGTATAATAAAATAGTTATGTTTGCCTTTTTCTTTTGGCCAAGCATAATAATTGCTTTTAAATTAAGTTAATTTCTGTGATAACATGTCATGCTACCCACTTGTACGTGCCCTCCGCATACTCCTTACTCCAGGAATCTAAAATAATAAGATGCTTTGGGCATTTATTACAACAAGTCCTATATATCATTTTCCTTTTAAGGTAAAAAAAGAAGTGATGTTCATTTATTTATGTGTAGAGGGTAAACAAGCACTAACCGTTTGTTTTAAATCTTAAAAGATATTGAATACCAAAGAAAGAAAAATCTAAAAAGATATTCCTAATTAATTTGGATAAATAACTTATTTAATTATTTAAATAAAAAGATCTTATATAAAAAACTTTTATGTTGTAAATTTCTTTAATTAAATTATTTAATGTTTAGATATATAATTAAAGACATGTTTTTAAAATCTATAAAGTCGAGAGTTAAAGATGAGAGATGAAGTGTTTGATTTTTTTTAAAAATTAAATTATGATAGGATTATAATTATTTTGAAAATGTACAAAACAACTCAACGATCGTATTCAAAAATAACTACCAGACAAGACTTGTTTATGTTGGGGGCTTGGTGCTGAGGGTAATCTCATCGTAGAATTTTGTAATTGAAAATCGAACAAATCGAAAAAACGAAAATAAAAACAAAAATGCTTTTTTCTTATTGGATTGGATCAGATTTTGGATTCCTAGTGATATCCAATCCAAATCGACCTACTATAGACATATATTATTATTTTTGAAATTATAGTATTACTCATATTTAAACATTGTTTTTTCATACTTTTATCCTCATTCTCTTTAATATTTTTGCTGGAATGACATATATGAGATTATTTAGAATAAATGTTAATATCTTGAAGTTATATTTTGCTAAAAGTTTTGATGCATAACATATATATACTTGATTGAGTAAACATGAAAAAATAAGAAATCAATTAAGTAATTTGAAAAATAATTAGCAATAATTTATTTGTAGCTAATTCAAGAAAAAATTAGGATAAGTGAGAGTGAATATAGAGAATTAACATAAAAGAATATTTAACATAAAAGAACGTGTTAAAAAAGATCAATAAATTTTTTTTTCTCAAACTCCCAATATTTTGTGAAGAATTCTCTGAAATTTTCCTCACTCTTCGTCAAATCAAATAATAGTAAATAAGGAATAAATAGTTGTTGACTTTCATAAAGGTTCTACTATTATAGTATAGAGAGAGATTAAAATAGGTATTGAGCACCCTAAACTAGCTCTCTTAAATAAAAATTATTTTTTGTCTACTATTAAATAAGTAGAAAGGACACTTGATATAAGAAAAAAAATTAAAATATGACAAAAACCAAATTATCCAATCCAAACCGCATTTGACTGGATTGGATTAGATCGAATTTTTTTAAGAAAGCAAACCGATCCAATCCAAACCACGCGTTGTTTTCAGATCGGATAATTTTTTAGTTCAAAACCAATCCAATCCAACCCGTAATCGGTATAGATGGATATGTGTTGCTCGTTAAATACCACTGTTATTATTAAACTATTTTGTACTGATAAGGTATCAAACAATGAAGTGCAGACCAAGCCACCTAAAGCTACAATTTGAAAAAACACAAAGAAAGCTTATATGTCCATATCTGATATACTGAAGAAGGCCTCTTGAGGTGCTTTCTGGTGATATATCAGTGATTTGCAATAAAAATGACTAGTATCTATACCCGTATAATGCACGTGGAAAATTTTGTTTAGAAAAATAAGAATAGAATTGTTGAAAAGTGATAATGTTTATAAAACAATGTCCTATGAATAAATAATGGTAATGCATGAAGTATAGGTGGTATGTATACGTGGACGATAAATTGGAATAAGAGTTTGGACAACAATATTAAAACATGAAGTATAACGATGACAACAAATTAGTATTCACTACGTATATATCCAAAAAAGAATTATAGGGATTACAATAATTTCAGGACATGATAGAGAATTGTATTCCATTGACATTGTCAACATGCTTCTGATAATGTTGTAATATTCTTATAAATCTGCAAATAAAAAATATAACAATATGAGGATAGGTGATTTATATTGTAAATAATACTAAGGAGTGGGGATATTGAAGTTTACTTGGGCATTACCTATCAACTTTTGAAGTGATGCAGTTGTCAACATTCTGAACCTATCATCAAAATAATTGCTTGTTATAATTCATGTATTCAACATTGATCAGCTGGATGACATGTAGATCACTTGAACTCAAAAACAGCTGCCATGTATATTTGCAAAATATTGTCAACATACCTATATATAATTGAGTAATGTTCATTAAATCTAGGCTTACATAAGAATAGCATATGGTAAAGTTTGGAATATACCAAAAGAAGCTTCATTGGACAAAGAGAAGAAACATCAAATAAGTCAAACAAATATGTAACAGATGAGAAAAATCTAGAAAGGTACAAAAGTCATACATAAATTCTAAAGGTGGACGAATTAATGGCCTTAAGCAAAATGCAGAGAGAAATGTTTGTTCGATATGTTTGTTCGATATAGCATGAATCATCCAATTGTTTCTATTTATGATCATTTATCAGGTTAATAATGAGGGGAAGCAAAAGGTGTGAACCTGATGGAGTATATTTCTACAGGTTCTCAAAAACTTCCTCATAGACAACAAAGAAGAGAAGACAAAAGATAATGGGGTTTGGTCTGCAACAAAGAAGAGAAGACAAAAGACAATGTGCAATCTCCAAGGCGTGCATGTGAGGACACAGGCTTTACGTTTGATTCGCCCCCACCAATCTCTCCTCGTAGATTGGATGCAACAGGTGCAACCGACGAATCCCCTTCAGGATACAATGGAGAACCTTGGTTTGGTTTACACATCATAATCCAAGTGTATCGTCAATGCACTAGTGGAAATAATATAATATACGGGAACGTTTTACGTCAATTGACCATATGTTTGACGTTAAAAATGAGGCGGTGGCAGTTTTTTAAATATCAAATCACTATTTGCATCAGTTGTTTAATGAACTCGGCGTTAAAAGTGATTTGCAAGAATTATTAACACTTTTAACGTCGATTTTTTATACGACCGACGTTAAAAGTGTGATTTTTACTTGATTAAATAAATAACTGACGTATATAATCCTATATCCCTAACTATTCCTATCTTTCTTTCGTTGTCATCTCCCTGTTGTCACTTTTAACGCAGATCACCCCATATAGTGCAGTTTATTTCTAAACTTTTTTTTAAACAAGTTTATTTTTAATCTTAATTAATTAGCTTGAATTAGTAAACAAATTCTTGTGCAAATTAAAATAAATAAACACTTAACATAAAACAAGTTATATATATATGTATAATCAAATCGTATCTCATTGAAGCGATTCATAAGTTACAATTACATGATTAAAAGATAAAAAAATTCTGCAACATAGCCCTAAAATATAAAAAAGTTTCTGCTTCAACATCATTTTCTTCTCAGTCCTGTCCTCAGAAACTCCAATGGATGGATCGATGCATCTCCTCCCTCACTTGAATTCCATGATGCATCGTGAATCCACAGTCACTAGCAGCGAAAGCAAAGTGAAAGGGATATTTGCATCACCTCCTTCACTGGAATTCCTTGATGCATCGTCTTGAATCCACAGTCACTTGCAGCGAAAGCAAAGTGAAAGGGGTGACGGGGATGAATTAAAGTGAGGGAATCACATTACGTGATTCACCCAACCTTACCATCAATGTTACGTGATTTACTCAACCTCAGAAGTTTGTTGACCATTAAGACAGAGACCTTTAAGTCTAGGAATAGGAATAAATAACAACACCTCAAATATGATAGAGGCATATTGTGAAGGAATAGAAAAAGCACAAAATATAGAGGAAAAGAAGAGGGGGGTGTAATACAGATCGACTGATACAGAAGAATACGGTTCTTTATATAAAGAAGAGAGACTACCTGAATTTCTTGAAAACTGATCTATAAACTTAATGCTCATTAAGAGGATTAAGTTACAAGGTGCATGAGTAAGTAGCATAGTAGTCATAGGTAAGTAGCACAGTAGTCAAAGAAATGAATGTTTTTGCAGAAACTTATACACTTTTAACGTCAGTTATCTTCAACAACTGACGTTAAAAGTGTTTTTAAATAAAAAATATATATGTTTAACATCAGTTGTTTAATACAACTGACGTTAAAAGTGTATAATCTCATTTCTTTGACTACTGTGCTACTTACCCATGACTACTGTGCTATTTATTTTTAACGTCAGTTGTTTAATACAACTGACGTTAAACAATGACTTTTAACGTCAGTTGTTAAAGACAACTGACGTTAAATAAATGACTTTGAATGTCAGTTGTTACAAACAACTGACGTAAAATGTTGTTTTATTTTTGGTTTTTGATTATAACGTTTACACCCACGCGCCTTCTTCACTTCGCTCTGTACGTCTCTGTTCTTCTCTTTTCATCACGCCCACGCTCACTCTCACTCTCACTCTCACCCTGTCCTAATCGCGAGCTCATCTCCACCGCAACCACCGCGAGGGCTTCTTCGCCACCACCGTGAGGTACACTCTTAACCCTGACTCTGTCTTTCACGCTCATTCTTTGCAATAACTTGACATCTCTCTTTCCCCTTCCCGTGCACTAACTCTCCTTGTCCCTCTGCTCTCAGTAACCACATCGAACGTTGGCCACCACTCGAGCTCCCCTCCCCACCACCACGCGAGCACCTATTTCTGGTGAGTCTTTAGGGCACATTTTTTTATTTTTGGTTTTGAGTGTATGTTGAAACTGTAGTCTCTGTAGTTGAAACTTGAAACTGTGAGTTTGAGTTGTTTGGAATGTCTCTATTTCTGGTCGTGGGTTTTGTGTTTTCTCTTGTTTTTCTTCTGCTATCATGACCTATTTCAAAATGGGAAGAAGTTTAGAGTTCCTTGTAGCATGTGACATCAACAATATATTGCTCATTGGAATTATGTTTTGTTAATTTATCTTCATCTGCTTCTTTCTTTTCTGTCTTAAGAAACCTGAAAATTGTGTAAATTTGAAGGGATATTGATATAGGTAGTTTAAACTTAGTATACATTTATTTTTATTTATACTTCTGTATTTATTTTTAGTTATAACCTATGTTAATAAATATATATTGTTTCTGAACAGGCATACATATGGATCAGTCGGATGGCCCACATGCACGGGAGGACACTGTGGGGCCTACGCAGGACCCGATCGCGCCTACGCCTGATTCTAGTGTAATTTTACATGTTATATACTATCTTTAGTCCTTCTTTTTAATGTAAGTTTATAATGTTGCAACCCTCTATTTTATCTTTTTTTTTTGTCCATACAGACATCACAGGCTCATAGGAAACGGGGTAGAGGAGCCACCTCTTTGAAGAAACTAGAGAAGGCCAGGCAAAGCGGACAGAAGCTTGAGGTGTCCTTCGATGCTAATCTAAATCCCCAGGGACCCCGTGCTAAAGAATTTAAAAAATGGGTGTTTCTACAAGCGAAGCAGCACGTTAGCATCAACTACAACCATTGGAATGACGTTCCACAAAACGTTAAGGATCAGATTTGGGAGGCTATCACGGTATTTTACCTTTACATTCTTTTGATTTACATTATTAGATAATTATCCGAGTTATAATCCATCCAGTTGTTATGTATTTAATGTGTAGGTAGCTTGGACTGTGCCAAATGACGAGGATCATCGTAAGAAATGTATCAAAATGGCATCAAAGTGTTGGAATGGGTTCAAGCATGATCTTACCAGGTATATGTATCTGGGAAGAAGCGGCTTGATAAAATATTCTCGGATTATCCCTAGATTGATCAGGATACTTGGGATATGTTTGCTTCTTATAGATCATTTAACTGTATTTAATTATGTGTTTTTGTTTGAATAGGCTAAGGCAGAGAAGGGTCGGCAGAATCAGGCGAAGAACGTCCACCGCCACACCATGTCTCAGGGTGGGTACGAGACTCGGATCGAGGAGATGATGGCGGATAGGCTGAGGGTGAAGCAGGAAGAGCACTCTGCTAGGATAGAAAGAGGAGAGGTGCCTAAGGGCACACCATTAAGTCCTCCGTCGGACATCGACCGCGAGGATGTCTGGTTAGCCGGCCGCATGACAGACAGGATCTTTTAAAGTTGATGCCACTCACGAAGTGGCAAATAAGATTGTAAGTAAATAATTAACTTCATTTCAATTGATATTTGTATAGATATTTTTAACACTTTTCACTTGCACATTTTTTCATTTTTTCATTGTAGATGGATCTTAAAGCACAATCCTCCCAGGGCACATTCGTCCCTTCTGGACGGCAGGACGTCTTGATGACTACTCTAGGCAAGAAAGACCATCCTGGTCAGGTTATCGGTGTTCCTGGGAACGTGACCATCAAAGAATATTATGGCAAGTTTGCTTCACGAAAGCGGGTGGTCGATGAGGCATCAATTTTGGATGACATGACTCAGCAGATCATCTCCAACCCTGCTCTTACAACGCATCTGATGCAAAGCTTACTATCCAACCCAGAATTCAAGCAGGCGCTTACTAGAGAGCTTTCCTCCGTCGGTTCATCCCAGGACACCGCAGGGCATGTCAACCCTTCACATGTGAGCACAAAAGAGAGTTATAGTAGGGCACATGTGGAGGACGATGAGTTGGCAGCTAGGGAGCGGGAGTTGGAAGTCCAACGCCATGAGCTTGAGTTGGAAATGAAAAGGCGTGAGCTTGAGTTGGATTTCAAACGACGTGAGCTCGAAATGTTAACAAAGGTATGTATTCATTATTAATGTCCAAATTAGTCAAATAATTACTTGTGTTTTTTTTTATTTATCAACAACTTATCTATTTTATTTTTCCTAAATTGAAGGCCAAGTCGACGTCGGTGTCGTTGTCACCTGTCACTCGTTTGTTCTCACTTGGTGAGGATTATGCGTTTGAGATTTTTGAATGTCCATTGCAGCACGATGGATGGGTGGCACGCCCAAATCAACAGAGGATATTTTCCTTCTATGGTGAAGATCTCGGGCACGCCTGCAGAGATAACGTCTGGATGGCCAGCACGGTTTTGAGTCTCTGGTGCACGTAAGTTAATTTTAATTTTATAACTTATTTATTTTTGCTATTTTTCCATTTAATAATTTATTTTAATTTCAATATATATATTATGTAATTAACATCCACACCTTTTCATATATTAGGTATCTCCATCGTCTTCAGCTTGATAAGGACGTTGCATCAGTTTACGGCTTCTTAGATCCGTCAATTGTTGTGCCCCAATTCTTTGATGGCGATACATTTAGTAAATACATAGGGAACTTGATGGGAGACAATCGGAAAGAATTATATCTGGCTCCCTACTGTATGAATAACCATTGGCAGTTGTTCGTACTTCACCCGTCTAGGCATACTGTCATATTCTTATGCTCTCTCCACCAAAACCCGCCACAGGAGGTGGTGGAAGCTGTAAATACGTAAGTAACTAATCTTAAATTTAATTTAAGTTTTAATATCAGTTGTTTTTAGTTTATTACACACATGATATATGAATTTGTTAATTGACATGATTATTTGTTTATGATAGCATATTTGAAGGCGAGTAGCATAAATTGCGCCAACGGGAGAAGTAGGACTTCTAAGGCTAAAGCAAATCCTGAATGGACCATCCTCAAGGTTTGGTAGTTTATTTATCAAATAATTAATATTATAATTATAATTTATATGTATATTTAACTGACATTGAAATTAATTATGTTTGTAGTCTCGATTTCAACATGACGAGTGGTCGTGCGGCTATTATGTGATGCTTCATATGCTGAACATAGTGTCTGCATCTATTACGGATGGATGGAGGAAGGTAATATTTAAACAACTTGTTAAATTATATATTATAGTTTTGGTGATGACTTGCGTTAATGTTATTGTTATTATTTGAATGTGTGTAGGCATTTAACGACCAATCGCCTCTTCAAAAAGATGAGTTTAGAGACTTGAGGATGCGCTTAGCAGAATTCTTCTTCAAGTATGCGGCTGAAAAAGGAATTGACAAGATACCTCCGCAATACTTAGATGAATAGTTTTTTTGTTAGACTTTAGAAACTAATTAATAACATGTATATATATATATACTTAGATTGGTAGTTTTGTTTTTAGACATTAGAGACTAAAATTTATATATATATACTTGTAGATAGTTATGTTTTTCCTATACATGGGTTTTGGTTTTAAGTCCCCCCATTGTCCCTTTGTATATTTCTTTTCTTTTTGTTAATATTGAAATTTAAGGGTAGTGTTTGCAATTCTGTAACGTGTGTGATATTGTGTTACTGGGATATTTACTGAATGCAGGGATAACTGAGGGGAGTGATATTTTAAAACTGAATTTTTAAAAAAATATATTAACGTCAGTTGTCTCAAATAACCGACGTTAATAGTATTTTATAAAATATACAGTACACTATTAACGTCAGTTGTATTAGGAAACTGACGTTAAAAATAAAAACTTTAACGTCAGTTCTTTAACACAACTGACATTAGTTTTAACGACATTAACGTCAGTTGTGTTAAACAACTGACGTTAAAATATTAACTATTAACGTCAGCTGTATTTACGTCAGCAATATTCTGATGTATAAAATCAATTTTAACTGACGTAAAAAGCACTTATTGCACTAGTGATGACAGTTTACAGAATAATAGTCTCCTTAACTCACTTTGCGCATAACGGAGAAAAGAAAGTGATTTGGAGTGAATAATGCTTGGAAAATTATGAGATTTTCATATGTCTTTACTTCATACATATGATTCTATTTATAGACCAAATCATATCTCTTGGTGAAGGAAAACAACCCTTCAAGAGTTTAACCAACGGTCAAATACAATACTTAAGTAGAATTAACAATCTTGAATTGACACATCATAACTGTTGGCCTAGTGGCCAACGGCTATGTCCCCTTGGGCAGAAGTCCCAGGTTTGAATCAACACAACTTCATTTTTCATTTAAATTTTCTGTCCGTTGAATAACAGTCATAAAAACTAAAAATCACCGCAGAGCAGATTCGAGCTTGCGCAAGCATGGTTAGAAGGAAACGTTGTAACCACTAAACCATATATCAAACTTGTCATAAGTTTGCATCGTTATATCTGTTTAACCGTTAACCCGCAACCTTTGATAAGGTGCATTTTAATTTGAAAATCTCTCACAATCCCCCACCATTGTCAAAATAAACCCAAATCTCATTATTCCGGAAATCACATGCTTTCAGACAAAGGTATCTTGGGGATTTGAACCTTTGCTTAGTAAGTCATGGGTTTCACTCATCCCCGAATAATTTGGTAGACAAGCTTTGAACCAAATATTCATTAGTACAAGCGTACATGGCTTACACATGAAATCTCGGTACCATTGAACGACGTGGTTGTGTGACACATTTGGTGAGGCCTTGTGTCGTGTATCATTTTCATAAGAGCTTACAGAGTCAAGCCCTTAACTCCAAGAAGCGGTCCCACTTCACTCTCATATAGATGGACTTTACCAAAAGCACCCCCATAAGTTGGGCACCTCAGCACATATGTGCTATAGGTCCATTAAGAGCAAAAGCTCACCCTTTTCCTTTTATGTCCTTATGGTATCCAAGTACTTTTAAACCTTGGGATGTATCTATTCGTCAAGCACTTGCAATCACTCTGATAGTGTACTTTGGCCCATTGAACTCAAGACTTGATGCTACTCAAGTGTGAGTCGGGTTTCCACCATTGGTGATCATTTAGATATGGGCTTGTCCCATCCCTGATGATGTTTTCCACATCATATCACTTGTCAGTCCTTTCGTCAAAGGATGCAAGATTTCTTTCTGTTTTCTAAAGACCCTGGATATTATTCCATTTGCAATTTGTTCCTTGACATAACCTTGCCTCAGTCCAATGTTCCTAGACTTTCCATTATAAACCTAGCTATTTGCCCTTGATAGTGTTGAATATTATCCCATTGTATAGATACTGACGCCATTAAAATTGGTATCTCATACAACAAATTTCCAAGCCATTCAATCTCTTTGTTACCTGCTGCCAATGCTATGAATTCTGCAGCCATGGTGGAATTTGCAATGCATGTTTGTTTCTTGGATCCCCAAGAAATAACACCCCCACCAAATGTAAAGATCCAACCGCTTGTTGAAGCATGGTCTTCTGTATAATTCACCGAATTGGCATACGTGTATCCTTCTAATACCGAAGGATAACCATTATAGTTTAAACTATAGTTCATTGTCCCCCTCAAGTATTTCAATACTCTTCGAACAATATTCCAATGGTCTTTGCTTGGATTACCTGTATACCTACTTATTCTCCCTACAACATATGCAATGTTTGGCCGGGTACATGTCATGGCGTACATTAAACATCAAATTACTTTTGAGTATTCAAGTTGTGCTACTAGACTACCTTTATTTGGTACTAAATTATTGCAATGATCACAGGGAGTAGTGATAGGTTGACAATCAAAGTGTTAAATTTATTTAATACCTTTTCTACATAGTGAGATTGGGGTAAACCTACATTCTCATCATCTCTTATTATTCTAATTCCTAGAATCACATCAGCTACCCCTAAGCCTTTCACGTCAAAATTTCTACATAAGAACCTCTCAGTTTCTTCTAGCTAATCTAGATCAGTACCAAATATTAATATATCATCAACATATATATCATCAACACATAAACAAATCATGACCCCTTTTTCCTCCATGGAATTTACTATAAATACACTTGTCAGATTTATTTATTTTATATCCATTAGCTAGCATAACTTGATCAAACTTTTGATCCCATCGTTTACGATCTTATTCTAGTCCATATAATGACTTATTCAATTTACACACTTTCTTTTTCTAACCATTAACCACAAACCCTTCGGGTTGTCTCATATACACATCTTCATCTATTTCCTCATTTAGGAATACCACATCCATTTGATGGATGACAAACTTATAGATGGATCCAAGTGCCAATAGCATTCTAATTGAGGCAATTCTTGCCACCGGTGCATATGTATATAGTCAATGCCATCTTTTGTGTAAATCCCCTAGCAACTAATCTTGCCTTAAACGTATCAATAGTTCCACCTACCTTCATTTTCCTTTTGAAAATCCATTTACAACCTATGGGTTTGTAACCGGGTGGGAGGTCTACTAGTTTCCATCTTTTATTCTCCATTATTGAGTCCATTTCCTCTTGTATAGCTTTCATCCAAGAAGCGGGATCTTGAGACTTATTGCCTCTTTAAATGTGTCTGGATCACTTTCTGTATTCTAACAGATTGGCCTATTACTGTCTATGGACTCTCGTATTCCTTCAACAAGGAACATGAAAAACCTTGGTCTATAAGTTTTCTCTTTTCTAGCTCTCTGAATTTTCTTAAGTTCTAAACCCACCAAAGTATCTTTATTAGATACATTGCTTTTCGGATCTTGTGCATTACTATGAACATTATCATTGTGACTTGAAATTGTGTTAAACTTATCTTCTTGAAAGATTCTTCCCTAAACTCGATTACTGTATTAACAGGATGAGTTGCTAGATTCCATAACCATGAATGTATATGCTTTGCTAATTTTAACATAGCCCGGGAACACACATTCAATTTCCCAATCACATAATTTCTTTCTTTTGGTTCAAGAACTTTTGCTATTGCCCTACAACCTCAAACTTTGAAAATTTTGAGAATGTTTTTCTATTTTCAAGAGCACATATGGGGTTATCTTGTTCCATTGTTTGGAACCCTATTAACTATCTAACAAGCTTTCAACATGGCTTCTCCCCAATATCATTTTGCTAGACCATAATAGGATATCATGGCTTTTACCATTTCTTCTTATATCCTAATTTTCTTTTCACCTATACCGTTTTGTTGTGGGGGAATACGGTGCATTTGCTTTGCCAACTATCCTAGTAGACTCAAAGTAACTAGGATTATAGAATTCTCTCAATCTTATAACTCCTAAACATTTAATAAATGCCTTATAACAAACAACTTCAATTTACCCACATTATATAATAACAAATATAAGCATCAAAATTTCTGGATAATTGAGAGTACTGATATAATCTAACATTTATTTTTCTTTACTTTGTTGACAACAACTCAGTGATAATATTAATCTTAAATGCATGCATCATTCAAAACGTACAAGATATAAATAAATCTAAATGACAATTATTTAACATCGCAACCACTGATATGATGGTCAATCCGCTTGTCCTCTTAGGTGTCGTTTTGTATCTGGAATGTTTTATTCCTAGACAAACTACATTCCTGGGAATGTGATTCTCGGGAATAAAGTTTTTCCACCTTCACATATGGAAATAGAGTTTTCCCAAGTTTATAACTATCATTCACTAATTTTATTCCCGGGAATCTTTTATGCATGGGAATAAAATTTTAAAACTTGTAATAAACCCATGCCAACATTCCCGGGAATACTTTTTTAAAACTTGTACCAAACGCTACCTTAGCAGCCTGTCTGAGATCGAATCCCACTTATTGCAATTTTTCATATGTTTTGTTAATTTCGTTTTGTTTTAAAACAGTTGATAAAATCGTTCAAAGTGAAAAACTAGAGACTCGAACTCGGAACCTGGCCGCATGTGAACAAGTGCGTCTACTACCAAACCAACGTATTGGTTGACGACTTTTTAAAACGGTCATTTCTAATTAAAGCAAAGCAAACTTTGGGTACCACGCATGCACCCAACAGGGTCAACAGACCCACTTTGCAGAAAACTGGGTTTAACATATTTCATTATATCTATGTCTTGGATTCATGTCTAAACATATTCTAATATAAAAATATATAATTGTTTAGAAACAAATAAAACAATGGTTCAAAGTCATTTTTGGTTTTCTATAACATTCCTCTATGATCATTCATGTCCATTTTAACAACTTAGAACAATCCAAAAACACATCTAAAATATTTCTAATTTCTACAAAACAATGTTGTTAATATCGTTTATCGGAAAATATCGGAAAGCCAAAAATCCGATATGTAAAAAATCGGATATCGTATCGTACAAATATCGGAAGTCAAATATCGGTTGAAATAAATAAATTATATATAAAAATACATGCTGTATTCAACAAATAAAAATGAGATGCATAACATTGCAGTATGCATTTCAAATTTTCAAGACAACAATGTGCATCATACGAGTATGATTGGGCAAGAATATGTCTAGGCAGTCTAGCAACCCAATAAAAACCATTAATTTGTGAATAAAACTATGTATAGCACGCAAGACAGCATAGAAAACATATGTATTGACAGAGACAGCAGAAGAAGTGACATAATTATAATATTAACTCAAAAGTTTAATACTTCAAAAGTCAAAACAAAATATTGATAAAGTGATAATATTGAGTCATTGACTAGGGAATACTAAAATGTAAAAACAATAAAAAAGATTAAACATAAAAGACAAGATCCTTTCATTCCTCTGCCCCTTGCTCAATATAATCATCATTCTCATTATCGAATAGTGAGGCATATCCTTCAACTTCTTCTACTTCTGAATCCTCAAAATCAATGTCTTCTAATTCTTCTTCTTCTAGTTCTTCATCTTCCACTTCAACCACTATCACTTTTCCTTTTCTGGATGAAGAACCACTAGCCAAACCCTTCTTTGTTTTAGATGCAGTACCTGCAACACTAGGGGATTCCTTTCTATTTTTAGTTCTTTGCCTAGTATATACCCTAAGCTCTCCAACTACTGAAGCCCTATAAACAGCTTCCCAATTAAGAGCATCATCTTCATCTTCATCCCCAAAGACCCTTTCATTCCCAGCATCATCTTCATCACCATCCATCTTCCCAACCAGCCACTCATTACACTCATCAATATCATTAAGTGAAATTGGGTCAATTTCATTCTTAACGTTGTATCTCCTGACAAATGCTTGATTATATTTGACATACACTAAGTTGTGTAGTCTTTTATGCTCAAGCCTATTCCTTTTTTTAGAATGAATCTGCAACAATAAAATTATATAAATAACTATACAAGTTATATAACTAGTTATAGAAACTAGAATTGTATTAACTAATAAATATTAACAAAATTATTTAATTTACTTGCTCAAAGATGCTCCAGTTGCATTCACATCCTGACGCACTACATGTCAAGCTCAAGATCTTTACAGCCAATAGCTGTAGATTTGGAGTTGATTATCCATAATTTCGCCACCATTGAGCTACAAATCCAAAGAAATGTCATGCTAACCATATGTACAAATTTTAAATTTTAAAATTTAGAAGTTGAGACTTGAGAACTACATTCTCACCTGGTGCAGTTGTTTTCCTTGATGAAATTGCAAATGGATTTGCAAACATCCCAGCAGCGCCTTTATATATTGGTAGCTCATCAATAATCTTTTGTCTAACTTCTGGGATAGGCACCAACTTTTGAATGCATGCATACAACCCATTTGTCACCTCAAAATCAAATTCCATCGAGGGATTGTCATAAAAGAATTCTGGGTTTAGAAAGTGGCCAGCTGCATGTAATGGGCGATGAAGTTGGCTAGTCCATCTTTTATCAATAATTTCAAAAACCTCCTTATACTTGCTTTCATTCTCCTCAAAAGACTTCATAATAGCTTCTTTAGCCTTCTCCATTGCCTCATAAATATAACCCATGACTGGTTTTTTCTCACTATCAACAAGGCGAAGCACACGTATAAGAGGAGCCATCACCTTCAGTGTATACAATATATTACTCCAAAAAGATGGCATGAGGACAATTTTTGTAGCTTCCCTCCCTTTGACCTCATTGGACAATTTGTTATTTGTCCAATCATCCGATACAAACATTTTTCTCAGATTCCCTTTCTCTTTATGAATCCTTTCCAATGTGAGGAAAGATGTGGCAAATCGAGTTACTGCATGCCTCACTAATTCTCTTTTGTTGGTAAAGTACCTCAATAGGCTTAAGGTGCTTGAATGGTTGTAGATGAATCCAACGAGAAATATTGCCCTTTGAATTGTCTTCTTTATAGAAGGGAGCTTCCCAATGTCCTCCAACATCAAATCTATGCAGTGGGCTGCACAAGGAGTCCAAAACAAATGTGGCCTCTTTTCTTCTAGTAACTTACCAACAAGAACATAATTGCTTCCATTGTCCGTTATAAGTTGAACAACCTTTTCTTCTCCAATCTCTTCCACAATGGAGTCAAGCAACTCAAATATTTTCTCTCCGGTCTTCACGATGTCAGACGCATCAATAGATTTAATGAACATCGTCCCCGATGGACAGTTCACCAAGAAGTTGATTAAGGATCTTTGTTTTCTATCCGTCCAGGCATCGGACATAATGGAGTATCCAAATCTCCCCCATTGCGCCCTTTTTTTTTTAACAAATCTTCGGTGTAAGCCAACTCCTTGCTAAGGAGTGGAACTCTTATTTCATGGTAAGATGGAGGCCTCAAATTTTTTCCAAAGCTTCCAACAGCTGTAAGCATTTCATGAAAGCTTTCCAACTTAACCATGTTGAAAGACAAGCCAGCTTGGTACCAAAATCGAGCTATATATTGATGAACGTCTGCAGTAGCCTCCTTTACACATTTCTCGCTTATGCTTGTTTGCCTTGGTTTCCCTTTCTTCTTGTCCTCAATTGCTGTTTTGGGTCTTCCATAATAGATATCCATAGGCCCCTTTAAAGCAATATTCTGTCCACTAGTGTCAGCAAGCCTAGTTGCAATTTCTCTAGCCCCTTCATCAAGAGCTCGATCTTCATCACTATCACCATAGTCATCAAGAAGATCATTGCGCATCCTTTGAAATGCTTGACTATCTATTTTCTTTTTATTCTTGGCATACTGAATCAACTCTTCTCTGACCTCTTTTGGGCATTTAGTGCAAGCTTTGCAATTACCCTTCTTTCCAGTCAACTGCTCTTTCATTCTAGTAATTCCACCCCACATAGCCTTCCCACAAAATTTGCACACACAACTACGAGTACCATTCTCTTGTGATTGATGACAGTACTTCCATCCAGGGTCAGTCCTAGATACTATTGAAGGATTGGATGAATCTTCACTTGCCATACTACAAACAGGGGAAGAGAAGGGATATGTAAGAAACAAAACATAAAAAAAGGAAGTGAAGGGAGAATGTGAGAGAAAAGAAAACGAAAAAAACAGAGGAAGGGAAAGGGAGAATGGGAGAGGAAAGAAAACAAAAAAACAGAGAGAGAATGGGAGAGGAAAAAAACGAAAAACAGAGGATTGAGTAGTAGAAAATAGAGGAAGAAGTTGAATATAAAAAACAGAGAAGAAAAGTCGAAAACAGAAGAATATAAAGGAGGGGAAAGAAGAGAGCAAGGAGGAGAAAGGAGAAAACAGGGGAGAAGAAGTTACCTGAGAGGTCGAAGATGATGAAGATGGCGGAGACAGTGAACGTGAAGAGGCAGATGCACAGAGCTGTTAGTGTTATGTGAGGAGGCAGAGGGTCGAAGGCTTGAAAGAATGAGTTGAAATTGAAAAGAGATACTTGAATATCTCTACATTTAATTTGTTGCGTATATCAAGGAGTCCATTACTCCAGTCGATGGCTCGGTGCAAAAAAAGGGGTCATGCGGTTATGCTGACCCTTCATTTCTTTTTAAAAAAATGAAAAAAATCATAAATTCCCTAACTTCCGATATTTACCATATCGCCGATATATCGATTTGCAGGGAATCGACCGAAATCTCGCCCAAAACCGGAATTAGCATATCATATCAGATTTCGTATCGGGCCTTCAAATTTCCGAGACGAGATCTCGATATATCGGCCGATACACCGATATTTGACAACACTGCTACAAAATCAACAAACAATTCCTATCTTATTTTCACAAAATCATGCCCTCATAACATAAGATTGTCTATTCTAAAAGTAATTGGTTCTTACATGGATCAAATCCATTATTACATGCATTTGATATGATCATTAATATATTAATAACTTCCTATCAACATACATCAATTTGCATACATGTCTCATAAACCAAACATATTCATGCTTATCAAAATTCACATAATTGAATTATTCTAAATCATGCATCTAAGGCTCAAATACCACATGTTGATTTTAACATAAACAAAGCATGCCTTTAAAGTTTAACATACATGAATTTAGAATATCAAACATATCATAGCCATAAAAAATAAATGTGTACCTTTCACCATGGTCACAAATAAATATATTTTTGATGAAGCATAAGAGTACTCATCTATCATTGTTGTAAAAATACCATGCATCTCTTTCTCTCAACGAACAGAGTTACCATCCTCGAACCTCTCCACTTTAACAATTTCAAATGTCATCTCCTCCAATGTTGCAACCACAATTATATAACAAAAATCGAACCTAAAGATTGTTAGAAAATGGGGCATAGTCTGCAACAAAGAAGAGAAGACAAAAGATAATGCACAATCTCCCAAGGCGTGCATGTGATGGCACTAGGCTTTAGGTCCGATTCGCCCACACCAATCTCTCCTCGTAGATTGGATGCAACAGGTGTGACCGGTGAATCCCCTTTAGGATACAATGGAGAACCTTGGTTTGGTTTGCACACCCTAAACCAAGCGTATCGTCAATGACAGTTTACAGAACAATAGCCTCCTTAACTCACTCTGCGCATAAGGGATAAAAGAAGGTGATTTGGAGTGAAGAATGCTTGGAAAATTATGAGATTTTCGTATGTCTTTACTGCATGCATATGATTCTATTTATAGACCAAATCATGCCTCTTGGTGAAGGAAAACAACCTTTCAAGAGTTTAACCAACGGTCAAATACAACACTTAAGTAGAATTAACGATCTTGAAATGACACATCATAACTGTTGGCCTAGTGGCCGGCGGCTGTGTCCCCTTGCACACAAGTCCCAGGTTCGAATCAACACAACATCATTTTTCATTTAATTTTTCTGTCCATTGAATAACAGTCATAAAAACTAAAAATCACCGTAGAATAGATTCAAACTCGCGCAAGCATGGTTAGAAAGAAACGTTGTAACCACTGAACCATATATCAAACTTATGATAAGCTTACATCGTTATATCTATTTAACCGTTAACCCGCAATCTTTAATAAGGTACATTTTAATTTGAAAATCTCTCACACTTACTGCATAGGCATGCAGTATACCTCCAATCATCATCAGCCAGAATGTGTTTGATTGTGGCAAGAACCACATAAGAAGATTCCTGAATATAAATCATTTATAAAAGTTATAGTTAATATACATAAGACAGAATGAAACTAATAATAGAATAAGGTGTTAGATAAAGTGGACAGCGTGAATCTCCTTGCAATCTTTCAGTCCTTCAATGGTCTTCATTCGGGTCGCTTTGAGAAAGTCATCTTCAAGATCAACTGTCATAGATTCAGCCAGCTGAGTCAAACCTTGGCTTGGTGACTCAATGGTTTAAATCATCCTTACATAATACACACAGAATAGTTAAAATCAAAGATAATATTTATACTCCATGTATTGTAGATTAACAACATGCCTGAGGATGTAATACATGTTTCTAAGTAAGACTACCTGATTAAATTTTGGATTGAAGATTAGTTTGGTACAGTTCATGCAATTTTGGAGATGAATATTGGCTACATGGGTTAAAGCATTATGAGTTAGGTTGAAGACATATTAATGGTAAAAAAAAATCTATATAACAATATCTTTCAACCTTGAAATGACTTCACTTTAGCCAGTTGAATAATCACCACAACAAATTGTTGGTCTCCAGAAGCAAGGAAAGTATTAAGTTCATCAACATAGGAACCAAACAAAGTACATTCTATCTTGTGACTATGTAGAATAGAGAAAAAAGAATGAAAACAAATAAGGAATAACACCAAGGAAACAAACATAAGGCAGAAAACAAAAGCGATGTTTGAAAGACATAATGGTTTATTGCAATTGTTACCCATTTGCCTCCAAAGCAATGACATTAATCTTGGTCTTTTTACCATCCCTTTCATACTCCTTCTCAGTTCCAAAACCAGTAAGCAGTCCCATGACATATAATAAAAAATTTAAAAAAACTTCAAAACAAAGATTTTAATTGAGGCATGACTGAAGAAACAAAATATAAATAAAAATGGTCATACCAACTAAATAATCAGTGTCACAATTTCCAGCATTGATGTCAGAAATAGGTACCAAACTAAAGATATCTGGACGCACAGCACAAGCACCCATTTTTGTCACCTTCGTTGCAAATTGAAAGTTCAGCTTATAGGTATGGTGGGTAGTTCTATAACTTCCCCCATTAGTAGCAACACCAAATTCATGAAAAGAGAAAACAAAACCCTCATTCAAATCCTTGTCAAACTTATAGATGATAGTCCTTCTAATTGAAGCATTAATCTTGTCTCCCTGCAATGATAGTTTCATAGATTAAAACGTGTATCAAAATCAAAATAATTGTAAAAGGAAAAAAACATAGGACAATAACTACACACAACCTTATCGTCCATCAGCACCAACTCCATAGAGTATGGTAATTTGTTCTTGTTGCAGTCAGCAACCAGCCAGAGCCTAATGACCTTCGCCACAAAGGCCCAACTCTCTTTCTCAGGAGTGATATCAGAGATGGAATCAAATTTGGTTTCCATTGTAATGAGCAAATTTCACAAAGCAAATAAACAATAAACAGAGAGAGATTGGAAAGGTTTTGGATATGAGTTACATGTTGGAAAATTGGGTATGGATCTACAACAAAGAAGAAGAAAATAATTGTAATGCACAATCTCCAAGGCGTGTGAGGACACTAGGCTTTAGGTTCGATTCGCCCCCACCAATCTCTCCTCGTAGATTGGATGCAATAGGTGTAACTGGCGAATCCCCTTCAGGATACAATGGAGAACCTTGGTTTGGTTTGCACACCCTAAACCAAGCATATCGACAATGGCAGTTTACAGAACAATAGTCTCCTTAACTCTCTCTGCGCATAAGGGAGAAAAGAAAGTGATTTGGAGTGAAGAATGGTTGAGAGATTCTGAGTTTTTCGTGTCAATTACTGCATGCAGATGGTTTTATTTATAGACCAACTCATGTCACTTGGTGAAAGGAAACAACTCTTCAAAAGTTTCAAAAACGGTCAAATTCGATACATAAGTAGTATTAACGTTCATTAACTGTCACAAGACATCAGTTGGCCTAGTGGCCAACAGATGTGTCCCTTCCCTCACAGAGCCAGGTTCGAATCTGCTCAACAACACTGTATCATTTTATTTTTCCAGAACGTTAAACAACGGTCATAATATTCATCAAAAATGAGGGACATAGGATTCGAACACTGACCAGCATCAAACCAATGAAGTCGCTACCTCTAGGATACGCGACCAAGTAGTGACAATTAGGCGCCATTAATTAGATTTAACCGTTTAAGAATTTTGAAAATTTCTCACAATCCCCCACCATTTTCAAAATAAAGCCAAATCCCATTATTCCGGAAATCGCATGCTTTCAGACAAAGGTATCTTGGCGATTTGAACCTTTGCTTAGTAAGCCATGGGTTTCACTCATCCCCGAATAATTTGGTAGACAAGCTTTCAACCAAATATTCATTAGTACGAGCGTGCATGACTTACACATGAAATCTCGATACCATTGAATGACGTGGTAGTGTGACACATTTGATAAGGCCTTGTGTCGTGTATCCTTTTCATGAGAGCTTACAGAGTCAAGCCCAACTCTAAGAAGCGGCCACACTTCACTCTCACATAGGTGGACTTTACCAGAAGCACCCCCATAAGTTGGGCACCTCAGCACATATGTGCTATAGGTCCATTAAGAGCAAAAGCTCACCCTTTTCTTTATTGTCCTTATGGTTTTCAAGTACTTTTAAACCTTGAGATGTATCTATTTGTCAAGTACTTGCAATCACTCTCATAGTGTACTTTGGCCCATTGAACTCAAGACTTGATGCTACTCAAGTGTGAGTCGGGTTTCCACCATTGGTGATCATGTAGATATGGGCTTGAGTCCCATCCCTAATGATGTTTTCAACACCATATCCCTTGTCAATCCTTTCGTCAAAGGATCTACAAGATTCCTCTCTGTTTTCACAAAGACTATGGATATTACTCCATTTGTAATCAAATCTTTTACATAGCTATGTCTTAGCCCAATGTGCCTGGACTTTCCATTATAAACCTGGCTATAAGCCTTTGATAGTGTTGATTGACTATCACAATGTATGGATATTGGTGCTATTGGCTTTGGCCAAATTGCTATCTCATACACCAAATTTCTAAGCCATTCAGCTTCTTTGCTTCCTGCTGCCAATGCTATGAATTCTGCAGCCATGGTGGAGTCAGCAATGCAAGTTTGTTTCTTGGATCCCCAAGAAATAGCACCCCCACCAAGTGTGAAGACCCAACCGCTTGTTGAAGCATGATCTTCTATATAAGTCACCCAACTGACATTCGTATAACCTTCTAATACTGAAGGATATCCATTATAGTTCAAACTATAATTCATTGTCCCCTTCAAGTATTTCAATACTCTTCGGACAGCATGTCAATGGTCTTTGCTTGGATTACTTGTATACCTACTTAGTCTCCCTACAGCATATGCAATATCTGGTCTAGTACATGTCATGGCATACATTAAGCATCCAATTACTTTTGAGTATTCAAGTTGTGCTACTGGACAACCTTTATTTGGTACTAAATTAATGTTATGATCAAAGGGAGTAACAACAAATTGACAATCAAATTCATTAAATTTCTTTAACACCTTTTCTATATAGTGAGATTGGGACAAACCTATGTTCTCACCATTTCTTATTATTCTAATCCCTAGTATCACATTGACTTCCCCTAAGTCTTTCATATCAAAATTACTAGAGAGGAAACTCTTCGTTTTTTCCACCTCATCTAGATCAGTACCAAATATTAACATATCATCAACATATAAACAAATCATAACGCCTTTTCCATTATGGAATTTACTATAAATACACTTGTCAGATTCATTTATTTTATATCCACTAGCTAGCACAACTTGATCAAACTTTTGATGCCATTGTTTAGGAGCTTGTTTCAGTCCATACAATGACTTATTCAATTTACGCACCTTCTTTTCTTGACCATTAACCACAAACCCTTCAGGTTGTGTCATATACATCTCTTCATCTAACTCCCCATTAAGAAATGTTGTTTTCACATCCATTTGATGAATGACAAACTTATAGATGGATGCAAGTGCCAATAACACTCTAATTGAGGCAATT
Organism: Sophora flavescens; assembly: GCA_030762895.1. Taxonomy (NCBI): domain Eukaryota; kingdom Viridiplantae; phylum Streptophyta; class Magnoliopsida; order Fabales; family Fabaceae; genus Sophora; species Sophora flavescens. Next base: position 130,187,989 of record CM061070.1, on the reverse strand, counting down.
CTTGCCACAGGTGCATATGTATCAAAATAGTCAATGCCCTCTTTTTGTGTAAACCCCTTAGCAACTAGTCTTGCCTTAAACTTATCTATGGTTCCATCTACCTTCATTTTCCTTTTGAAAATCCATTTACAACCTATAGGTTTGGAACCAGGTGGGAGGTCTACTAATTTCCATGTTTTATCCCCCATTATTGAGTCTATTTCCTCTTGTATAGCTTCCTTCCAGAAAGCGGCATCTTGAGACTTTATTGCCTCTTCGAATGTTTCTGGATCACTTTCTGTATTATAACATATTGTTCCATAACTGTCTATGGACTCTCTTGTTCCTTCAACAAGGAACATGAAAAAGTCTGGTCCATACGTTTTCTCTTTCCTAGCTCTCTGACTTCTTCTAAGTTCTGAACTCTCTAAAGTATCATTATTAAATACATTGGTTTCCAGATTATGTGCATTACTATGAACATCATTTTTGTGACTTGGAATTGAGTTAAACCTATCTTCTTGAAAGATAGCATCCCTAGACTCAATTATTGTATTTACAGGATATGAGTCATTAGATTCTATAACCATGAATCTATATGCTTTGCTATTTTTAGCATAGCCCAGGAACACACATTCAATTCCCCTTTCACCTAATTTCTTTCTTTTTGATTTAGGAACTTTTACAATTGCCCTACAACCCCAAACTTTGAAATAGTCAAGGTTGGGCTTTCTATTTTTCCAAAGTTCATATGGGGTTATTTTGTTCCTTTTGTTTGGAACTCTATTCAAGATATAACAAGCCGTCAACAAGGCTTCTCCCCAATAACCCTTTGCTAGACCAGAATATGATAACATTGCATTTACCATTTCTTCTAATACTCTATTTTTCCTTTCAGCTATACCGTTTTGTTGTGGGGAATAAGGTGCGGTTGTTTGGTGAATTATTCCAGTAGACTCAAAGTAACTAGGGTTATAGAACTCTCCTCCTCTATCACTCCTAAAACATTTAATAAATGTTTCATGTTGAAGTTCTACTTCTGTTTTAAATATCTTAAATTTATCTAACACTTCATCCTTTGAATGCATTAAATATACATAGCAATATCTAGTACAATCATCTATGAATGTCACAAAATATTTTTTACCACCTATAGTGGGCCAACCATGTAAATCACATACATCAGAATGAATTAAATCTAACACTTTAGAACTTCTTTCAACTCTAGGAAAAGGAAATCTAGTTATCTTAGTTAGCATACAAGTTGTACATGCATCCGAAATCCTACTTGTTTTAGGAATTAAACATGAATTCATCATTTCATACATTTTCCTAAAATTAACATGTCCTAAACGAGAATGCCATAAATTACAAGACTCAACAATATAAGCATAAATAAATCCATTATCATTAATAATATTGAGTTTGAACATATTCTCACAAAGGTATCCCTTTCCTACAAACATTCCTCCCTTAGAGAGAATAAACTTGTCTCCCTCAAATACACATTTGAAGCCGTACTTATTAAGTAACGGTACATAAATTAAATTCTTCCTAACATATGGTACATAATAAACATCTGTAAGAGTGACTACTTTTCCCGAAGTGAATTCTAGTTCCACCGTCCCTTTGCCTTTAACTTGGACAGTTGATGCATTTCCCATATATAGAACGGTTCCATCTTCTTCATTAATTGTCTTGAAGAGATCCTTGTTCTTACACACATGGCGAGTTGCACCAGAGTCAATCCACCATGATCCAACATCTTCTATCATGTTGATTTCGGAAATGACCGCAACAAGATTGTCCTTTGTTGCACTAGATTCCTTCTCTTTTTCCTTTTTCAGGAGACTACAATTCCTCTTGAAATGTCCCGGTTTTCCACAATAGAAACAACCATTTTTCTTTTTCTTTTTCTTGTAGTCATTTTCATTGTTGTTTTCATGAGATTTTCCAAAATCTCGATTCCTCTTTTTAGAGGACTTACCAGATTTCCCTTCCTCCACTACATGCACCTTCTCATGAACAGAATGTTCTTTAGTATCATCTTGTTTACGATACTCTTCTTCTAAACGAAGGTGATTACCCAATTGTTCAAGAGAAATGTCATCTTTTCGATGTTTAAGACTTCTTTTAAAGTCTTTCCATGAAGGAGGAAGTTTGTCAATGATTGAGGAGACAATGATGGTTTCATCCATGTGCATATTATGTTGTTTGTAGTTATTGAGAATACGTTCAATTTCATGCATTTGTTCCATGATAGGCATACCATCAACCATTTTATAATTATTAAAACGACTAACAAGAAATTTCTTACTTGTTGCGTCCTCCATCATGTATCTTGCCTCAAGTTTCTCCCATAGTTCTTTGGAGGATCCGCATTTTGATACACATCGAACAATGAGTCGGTCATGCCATTCAAAATATGTCCCATGCAAATGTAGTCATCATTAACCCACTTGTTCCTCTCACAAGTCTCATTGATGGTCTCATCTTCTCTTTCCTCTGGTCTTGGTGTGTTCAACACATATGCCACCTTCAATGTTGTAAGAAGGAAGTGCATCTTATTTTGCCAACGATGAAAGTTTCCGCCTTCGAACCTCTCAAGTTTTATAAAGTCAGAAGTCATCTCCTTCAATGTTCCAGCCATTATTACAGAAATCGAACCTAAAGATTGTTGGAAAATTGGGTATGGATCTGCAACAAAGAAGAAGAAAATAATTGTAATGCGTAATCTCCAAGGCGTGTGAGGACACTAGGCTTTAGGTTCGATTCACCCCCACCAATCTCTCCTCGTAGATTGGATGCAACAGGTGTAACTGGCGAATCCCCTTCAGGATACAATGGAGAACCTTGGTTTGGTTTGCACACCCTAAACCAAGCGTATCGACAATGGCAGTTTACAGAACAATAGTCTCCTTAACTCTCTCTGCGCATAAGGGAGAAAAGAAGGTGATTTGGAGTGAAGAATGGTTGAGAGATTCTGAGTTTTTCGTGTCAATTACTGCATGCAGATGGTTTTATTTATAGACCAACTCATGTAACTTGGTGAAAGGAAACAACTCTTCAAAAGTTTCAAAAACGGTCAAATTCGATACATAAGTAGAATTAACGTTCATTAACTGTCACAAGACATCAGTTGGCCTAGTGGCCAACAGATGTGTTCCTTCCCTCACAGAACCAGGTTCGAATCTGCTCAACAACACTGTATCATTTTATTTTTCCAGAACGTTAAACAACGGTCATAATATTCAACAAAAATGAGGGACATAGGATTTGAACACTGACCAAGGCATCAAACCAATGAAGTCGCTACCTCTAGGCTACGCGACCAAGTAGTGACAATTAGGTGCCATTAATTAGATTTAACCGTTTAAGAATTTTGAAAATTTCTTACATTACATGCAACCAAAGAACGCAATTTATAAACGATTGAAACTTGTGAAAACCTTATAGCGGGAGATTGAAATTTGAAAGGAGGATGGATAAGCTGGATTTGAAAGCAATTCAAACCTGAACATATCAGGAGAAGATCCTGCTATGAGCTGCGCACACTTGAATCCATGGCTGAGCATCGTGCGAAGTTTTGCACAAATTAGGTGGTCTAGCAGGGTCAAAGAGATGATAGAAGGGAGATTTGACAGAAGAAGAATAGATAAATAGAAGAGAAAGGCATATACTGATTTGTCTCTGGGAGAAAGGGGTTTAGCTTTTGACCTTTGCCAAAATCCCTAAACATGCATAAGGTAATGCTATTTTGCTGTGGGTATTCGTGAAAAAGAAAGGAGAGATTGTGAGGGTAGAATTAGGCAAATACGATCTTGCAGGGTCTTCGTTAAAATCAAAAGACAGGTTTTGAGTGTTGTTTTCCAGAAAGTGGTATTGAGATAGTGAATGAAAAAGGGTTCATTTGTGATAGGATATAACAACAATGCCATCAAACCTTCTAATTGCAATAGAGCACCGAAAACCATTCTTAATTTGGGTAGATTTTGTTTGATTGTGAGTTTGTGTATGTCTTGTGAATGAGTGCAAGTGTCCAAAATCACCCCCAGATGTGGGGGTAAAAATGTATAAAAAAAAATAGATTAGCATATGATATAATGATATATGTTCCGTCCAAATATCTCAAGTGAGAGATACTCGTCTGGAGAAGCTCTTGTGGGAGTGGTTTGGAATAGCTTGACAGAATCGGAATTCTGCTCCTACGTATCCAAATATGAATCAAAGCAAACGTAGTTCTAAGTGAGGGGGTTGGACCCCTATTTATAGAGATGTTTTGGTGTAACAGTTTGAGTTGGACTGTTATTGAGATCCTATTTGTTAGGATCGGATTGTTATCGTAACTAGATAAAGATAAGGATAAGGCTCCGAGTTATGCGAAGGGATATTTGGACCAGCGAGCTATTCGGCCCAGTCAGTTATGACTGGATTGCACGGGACCGAGGTTCCTTCACCGGTGGTTTATTACGGGATAGATCCGAGTATTTATTCTCGGATGATAAGTGTATTAACGAGTCCTTGGCTTTGGAGGAGTTCGAGTCAAGGCCCATTTATAAGAGTAAGCTCGGTTGGTCCAGTTTATTAACAAGTCCTCGACAAGTCCTCGGCCTTATATTTTAGGTCAGTACACAAGCCCCCCAAGCTCCGAGCTTAAATAAGCGAAAGAGCTGACAAGTATCAAACCGAGCTTATGCTTCGGCTGCTGGACTTTCTTCCTTCCGTGTTTCAAACCGTCATTTCAAGCCGTCATTTCAACTGACTTTTTCTCCTGTCAGAGAAGGTTATCATTTCCCTTCAATCTTCTGCTGCACGTTATGGGTGAGTAACCCTAGAGTTCCGCGCTCATTTAATGAGGGGGAAAATTAAAAGTCGCGCCCCCTTTTCCTTTTTTATTTGAAGGAATGTGAACCGTTGATCATATCTCATCATCAGATGCAACAGCTATAAATATCTCCTCTAACTCCACCTTATTCCCCCTTGCCCACTACCTTTCTTCGTTCTTCATCTCTGTCTTTCAAGTTCCTGCAATCGTCCTCCTGCCTTTCGCTCTCCAGGTATGCCCAGCCTTCTTCCGTCTTTCAAATTTCTAAGTTTATTTCTGGATTCCGGTCATGAGTTCATCCGAGTCCACCGAGTCAAACACTTCACCCTTGGTGGAGCGCGAGTTTTCCCCCATTGGGGGCTCTCCTTCCACTTATTCTGTTCCTTCACAGGAACTAAACATCGGTCAGGTGAGACCGTCCTCCTCCGGGTCGTCTTCCTCTGAGTCTGATTCTTCTGGGTCCGACCCTTCTAGGTCTGGTTCTCCCTCCCCCCAAATTTCCAAACCCGCCGCTTGCAAACAACGCCAAAGGGTTCCAAAAAACCCTGTTCCCGATATTACCCTACCTGGGTATACCTGGGTTAAGGGCGAAGCTGGGGTTTATTTTTATGATTATCAGTCTTTAGATTCAATTGCTCGTCTTCGGTCCCAGATTACTATCTCGGCATCCGGAGACGAATCCGAGTTTATTTGTTCTCCATGCTCGAGTACCGAGTATGTTTTCCTTAGGGCTCATCCTTCCGAGCCCCCTTTTACATATATGTATAGAACACTATTTTCTCAGTTGCACGTGTCTCTCCCTTTCACTGAGTTTGAGTGTGACGTTCTGAGAACCATGAATGTCGCACCTACTCAACTTCATCCCAACAGTTGGGCTTCTCTAAAGGCCTTTCAAATTCTGTGTAAATACATCGGGATGGAGCCCACTACTCCCAAATTTTTGTACTTTTACCAAACAAGGTTTGGTGAGAAAACGGGATGGATTTCCCTCAATGGGCTTGAGAAGAAGAGGACTGATTAGTTTATACACATCATCGTATAAAGACTTCAAAGTCGGCTTCTTCCGAGTTCGCCCCTCGGGCTCTCACCTTTCCTACTTTTTTTATGAAAATGGATTCGCCAGGTTTCCTTTGTACTGGCAATCATCTCCTACCAAATTCGTTGGTTTTGGATACAAATCCCTTCCTGCCGAGGATAGACGGGATATAGATATATTAGAAAAACTTCCTCGGCCTCTCCATTGTGGACGTCTTCTGAAACTCCCCTTTTCATCCACTCCGAGAGCCGACTTTAAAAGTAAGTGTTCGGCTTTTTAGTTTTTAAATCTTTTGAATGTGTTCCTGTACTAACAGCTTTTCTTTTCGGCAGTTATCATGGGGAAATTCGACTTCTCCAAGCTTTTGAAATCTGCCGCGAAAGAGGGTCAGGGTCCCTCAGCGACCGAGAAGAAAAAGAAAAGAATTCCTCCGGCCGCTGCTAAGGCCACTGCCAAGGGGGCTTCATCATCCGCCCCTCACAAAATAAAAAGGGTAGAGATAGTAGTTGGCGCCGAAGATTCTTCCCCTCCTCGCTCAAGTCCCCCACATCCTACCACTCGTGAGACGGGAACTACGGGGCGAGAGGAGCAAATTTCTCCTTCTACCGAGGTGAAGTGGTATAACACTTCTCTAAAAGCAGGAACCTCGTCTCTCTGGGGCGAAGACTTCAATCCATTCCCTTCTTTTGACTCGAATTTCCTGAAGCCTGCTGATCTCCGCTTAATCAAGCAACAAGGGGCTCAGTCTAGTATGGAGGCCCTCTCGGCCTACTGCATCCGAGCTGCTGCTCTGGCCCGCTTTTGTAGCCGGGATTTGATGGAGACTGAGAGGAAATCCCAGCACCTGGAAGCTGAACTCGCTTCTATTGCGAAGCTAAAAGAGGATTTTACCCGGATCTCCGTGGAGCGTGATGAGCTGGCCAAAGCCAATAATCTCTTAAGTACTACCATTACCGAGCTTAATGGTAAGAACTCCGAGTTGAACTCTCAAGCAAAGTTAGCTGAGGAGGTGAAAGCTCATGCTGAGGAGGAGCTCAAGGAGGCTCGAGTTGTAATTGAACAACTTAAAGCCAACTTGATTGCCGAGACTAAGGCCAAGCTGGAGATTCAGGAGGATTTGAAAGAGGCCACCAACTGCATCCTTGAGGAGCATCGGGCAGGTTTTGCCAAGGCCATCGCTCAAGTTCAAGTTCTTGCCCCGGGGATTGACATCTCGGATGCCGATGTGCATAAGGAGGTGCAAAATGGGGAACTTGTTCCCATCATTCCTGAAGAGGAAGAAAAGGTGGAAGGGGGGAAGATTCTCCCAAGGATCACATCGACGCCGAAGATGGCCATAGGGACGAGTAACTGTATTTTTATTTTTCATACCTCTGTAATGGGTTTTTCCCCTTGTAACCCTTGTTAATCTAATGAAAAACTCTTCCAGCATTTTGATGACTTCCTCTTACTTTTACAGCATTTGTTTGGCCGAGATATTCTTCGAAATATTTTTATAATCCGATGTTGTTTGTATTGCGTGCTCGACTGTTTAAACAAGACCTCGACTAAGGCCGAGATATTTTGTCATCCGTATCAAAAACGGATAGTTGTTGTCACATGTGAAATGCATGATTCACGTTTTGTATATGTGGTCACACGTTATATGCCTTGGAAACCCTAGTGGGTTCATGCGATTACTGCTTTTTGCTAAGTTTCGAGATTTATTTTTTCAATAAACCTTTTCCCAGCGCATATTCCTCCTTTCCAACGCCTCTCCCCCCTTATAAATAGGGCTGTTTCTTTGCTTCACTTATTCATTCTTCATTTTTTCTACCAGCAAAATTCGTCCTCCTTCGACCCGAGTAGTTCGATAATATTGCTAGGGGTTTACGTTCCTCTCTCCCAGTTAACATCCTTTTTCGAGCTTTAAAGTTGCCAAAAAGGGTGTAATTGGGAGATGGGATCCAGAATCTCTTTCATGATGTAATCCCTTTTAAAAAGGATGTTAACTGGGAGAATAGCAGTTTCCGGGAGTGGCGAAAGGGGTAGTAACCGTCTCCTCCCGAGCAGGTCGAGTACCTCATCGTCCAGCTTTTTCAGGGGGAAGTGAT